>CAHIKZ030002700.1:440000-500000 GCA_903632075.3 Acanthosepion pharaonis | reverse complement strand
TTATTTAATGATACTTTAAGTCTGAAATATTTATTGGTTGTGGTATTTCTGATTGTCTATGTCATTGTCTGTGGATGTGTGGATGTGTATCTGTCGGTGTCTATGTGTGTGTAGTGTATTCACATTTAACTGTGTGTGTGTGTATAAGTTTGGTTTCCACGTTTCCTTTTTTCATAAAGGCTGTAGAGATGTTCTGTCCCGTCCTTTTTTTTTTTTATTTTTTGTGTGTGTGTGTGTGTATCTAATTATGTCTTGCGTGCTTATGTATTATAATCTGATTGTGTTTTGTTTGTTTTTGCGTGAGTTTAAGACCACATTCACACTTTAAAATAAAAAAAGGAAAAGAAAGGAAAAGAAAAATATATATGCATGTATTGTCAAATGACCGGATACATTGTAGCGTCTTTGTCGAACATGATTTCAATGAAGAAATGAATTGAATAAACAATAATTTTTTCTCAATAATTTTTGTAGTTTTAAACTTAATAGTGATTAAATTTGGATTTTAAAATTGCCAGTTTTTAATTTTAATATGAAATTTTATCATATAATTTTATAATTATTAGTTAGTATAATTATTTTAATACACGTATTTTAAAGATCTGAATAGCTATTATAACATGATTTCGTTGTCAAGCTTTTTGAATCTTTCTATACTTCGTTTTTGATTGGTTATTCTAGCTTTTGTAACAATATTTTCCCCCATAGTGTAGGATCGTTAATTAATCTGAAACTTTAAAACCATTTATTTTATTTTCAACATCATCCTTGATAAGACACAGAGTGTGTTGAAACAAATGGCTATTTTTTGTATGTTATAATATACTTTTTTTTTTTATAAAAATAATTATATCTGCTCTATATTTATACAGCACTTTTTAAGAATAGTAAATCTTGGTTATTGGAATTCATTCCGTATATACCAATTATATACTTGGATATATATATATATATATATATATATATATATATATATATATAAGCTATTTTGGGCTGAAAATTATTATTCTGATGGGTTAAAATTATTAAGGCTTTATAACAATAATAAAATAAAATGTTGTGTGAAATATGTTTACTGTTTTATTTTATGTCATGACAATGTAAAAACGTACAAAAACATTTCTTTTTCTAAAATCAGATGCGAACTGGTTATAAAATCAAAATATATGTTTTAATCTCAATACACCCATTGAAGAAAGACAAATCGAAAATTCTCCTGTCGTCCTGCAAAAAGTAAACGTAATATTTCAATAACTACTAGAAATATATCAAGTGCGATGGATAAAAAAATGTTTTAAATTACGACAAAAATGAAACACGGACATGTCATCCTAAACATATGTTACCAAAAATTGCACAAAAAATATCTTGAAATACGAAATGGCCATTTTTCCATAAAATCAAAATTATAGCTTCCAGCAGGGCCTCCATAAGACTTCTGAATCACCTGCAACCTTCCAGGCAGTTTGTTTGTTTTCTTTGCTGTAAAAACTAAATCATTTTATCTTTAAGTTTTACCTAAAGTTTTCTTGGGCTCTCGCTCTAATGCTCCCAAGCAATCTAATCAATATTTTTGCCGTCTGGGGAAAAAAAAAAAAAAATTAATGTTCATTGAATGATGTCGCGAAAATTATGATTTTGTCTTCATTATATATGTGGCATGATGCAGATTACTGTTGCCATGCATCATAGTCTTCCAGCCACAACCCTCTTGACACAGGACAGAGAAGTACTCATGGAGGTTCTTGACGTAAACCTTTTTGTTGAGTCGGATGCCCTTTAAAAATAAATGGAGGTATAAACATCGCCATCATGTGATCATTCCGAACACAATCGTAATCATAAAAACATTCATTCGATTTTTTTTTAATTCTCTGTATGTTTTCTCGGTTGAAACGAAACATGGAAATTTTATCTTTAGACTATAGCATGCATTCTCCAAATTTCTGGCAGAGTAATCGCGTTAAGGTGCTCTTTATCTCAAAACGACGCAAGTGAGAAAATAAAAACATAAAATGGTGACGTTTATTCAATTGCTACCTGGATATAGCAGATACCATGCAAGTGAGACGTTGTTGATTAAACATTTGATATTAAGAAATACACATGAATATTAAAAGCACTGAAACGTGTCCCCATATCTCAAACCTACACTGATATAAACGCAAATTGCATCCTCGTTACGCAGGAATATATAAAAACAAAGACTTCATTATCTCGAAAGGTTATTAGTCTATCAAACTCAGATGAGGGATATATAATTAATGGGAATGATTTCCAGCCAATTGCATGAAAATTTGTAAAATCTTACTTATCTTTCAGACAATTAAAGACGAAGGAATAGTTTTTATATATATATATATATATATATATATATATATTCATATTAATAATATATGTTCAAAAATATGAAAGTAATCCAAATATCTAAAATATTATAATTTGATAAATATCAAATTTACAAATCTTGGTATTTAGTTAATAAATTGGTGTAACAACTTCTTGTTTTGGTATGAAAATAAATTTAACATCTATAGAAAAATTTAATTTCGTAAGAATTAACAAATTCAAGTCAAAGACCTAAAACAAAACAAAATAACTGTTTTCTACCTGCGCCTAGAAAAAGAACGTTAAATTCATAAATGCAAACATGTACAAAACGGATTGAAAAGGGCAGTGAATAAATTGAAAAAATTAATATAATTTTAAAATAGATCCACTTGAAGAATGTTATTACCAAATCTGAAAAAATAGGGAAAACAACAAAATGATATCACCAGTTAAGTAATCATTTTTTAAAAGTATATTATACTCATATATTTGCAACGCATACTATAAATACATTTATTCCTGTTATATAAATACAGTATTCAATATTATGAATGGAGAGTCAGTAGTATTTATTCGTGATTATACATAATATCCAACGTCGATAGCATGACCTGGAGCTTCATACTTCTGTATCAAATATTTTTGCCTGTGTATAAATAGGTTATGTGTATAAAAAGTTGTGTGTGATATTTGTGTTACTTAACCAGTTAACTTATATAGGAATATTACATAGATGCATAAACAAAGCGATATTGTTAAAAACACATTGTTCCACTGACATAAACTATGTACTGGATGATCATCGTACTATTACCCTGTATTATACTTATTTCTCAAATAACGAATTTAATTGATAGCTGTATATCGAATTAAGTCTGAATATTGACGAAGGGATAATCCATTTTACATATTTGCCAAATTGTAGATTTCTGACAAAATGGGGAAAAACATACAAATTCATTTAAAAAATCTTCGCCTTTTGATATAATTCTAACACTGTATATTTTTTTTCATATATATATATATATATATATATATATATATATATATATATGCGTGTTCGTAAATGAAAAAAGAACGAAACGGATTCCTCATGATTCAGTAATTGATTAAAACAGTTCGAATTAAAAAATTTCTTTGCGATCTTTAATTATTTACGAAGGGATATCCTAATGAAAATCAATATTGTGATTCCAGAAAATATTATCGATAAATATTATTTGGAACCACGGCGTATGTAGAAATTTTGAAAACAAACAAAAATCCATAAATGTAGTTAAAATGAAAGAATTGTCGGCGTCCAGACGTTTTACCGGTTTTAATAAACCATTTTCAAGACAAAAATTCATTAAAATACAAATTCAGTTCAATATGACGAAAACGATGGACAAAAAACACAAGTCTTATCAAGAGTAAAACAGATAACTGAAAATTTTTAAAAGATCAGCTTCCGTTTAACGTGGTCACGCTGCAGTCACATAAGGACGCTCCCATAACGTATTCCTAAAAGTTCGTGATTATTTTAAAATTCCTGTGCTTCTGATAAGCCTGCAATCTTCCATGTTGTAAAACGAATTTTAGGTTTGTGCTTTATAGACAGTATATAAGGCGTAAATGGATATAAACTGACAGAAATGAGTTTTGAAAACAAACAAAAATCCAGTATTTATATACTTGTGTATATATGTACATGTATCTCATGTATATATATATGTATATGTATATATATGTGTATGTATTCCATGTATATATATATATGTATATGTTTATGTATGTATCCATGTATATATATATGTATATGTTTATGTATGTATCCATGTATATATATGTATATAAGCTTATGTATGTATTCATGTATATATATATTGCATATATATGTATGTATCCATGTATATATATGTATATATATATGTATGTATCCATGTATATATACATATGTATATATATATACATGTTATTACATATATGTGTATGTATGTATACGTGCATTTGTATATATATGTACGTATATGTATGCATGTATATAGTTATGTGTATATGTCTATGTGTATATATATATATATATATATATATATATGTGTGTATCTGTGTATATATATATATATATTTATATCTATGTATATATATATATATATAGATGTATGTATGTATATGTATATATATATGTGTTTTATGTGTGTGTATATATGTATATTTATGTGTGTGTGTGTGTATGTGTATGTGTATATATATATGTATGTGTATGTATGTGTGTGTATGTATTTAGATATGTATGTGTATGTATGTATATGTATATATATATATGTATATATATATATGTATGTATATATATATATGTATATATATATGTGTATATATGTATGTTTATGTATGTGTGTGTGTGTGTTGTATGTATGTATATATATGTGTGTGTGTGTGTGTGTGTGTGTGTGTGTTTGATGTGTGTGTGTGTATGTGTGTGTGTTTATATATGTATGTATGTGTGTATATGTGTATGTATATGTGTATGTATATATGTGTGTGTGTGTATATATATATATGTATATATGTGTATATATGTATGATATACAAAGATTACTCGGTTCTTTAAGTATATTTATATGAATTTAATAAAAGACGTATAAGAAAAAAAGGTATATTTTAGAAAAAATGGCATGATTAATCTTGAGGCTCTCTTTGGCGCATCTACCTAATTCCGCCATTACCATCGATGACTGCTTCAATACGAGGTCAGAAACGATAACATTCCCGAATCAGATGAACTCTATCGATTTTGGACATTTTGCTAGTTATACGGATGTTTTTATAGTGTATATATGCGTTGATTAATATATGTATATATGTATAGATATATATATTCAGATCTGAGATCTATAATATATATATATATATGGAGAATATGGCGATATATATATCCATTCTTGTGTCGTCTGGCCTATAAACGGCGCTGTCTTGTATATATGTATATATATATATGTATGTGTATATATGTCCATATATATAATCAGTATATATGACCCTATATATGAGGAAGAGGCATATATGTTCATCGTTGTTATATGTATGTACCGCCATGTATATAACCTGTATGTATGTATGTTGGAACATATGGATTTGTATAGGTTCCGTATTTGTATGTATATATATATATATATATGCATATATGAAGTTTATATATATTATGTGGTTATATATATATATATTCAGCATATATGCGCATAACACTATTTGCGAACTTTTGATAACAACGTATATATATGTATACATATGCATATATATGCACACACATATATGCATTGCATATACGTATATATGAATATTTGTATGTGTGTATATATCTATATATATATATATCATTATGTATATATAAGAATGTATATATGTGTATATGTATGTATATATATATATGTGTGTGTGTGTGTATCTATGTACATAGAAAAATTGTAGAATCTGTGTGTATGTATATGTGTGGGCATTTATTTTGACCTCTTAAAAAAACAAAATACCTAAAGTCTTAAAAGAATTTTTAAAAATGAAAATCTTTCTTGAAGATTTTATTTTAGTTTTAATTTCAATCTATTTTTCTGAAAAAATGATTTAATGGAAAGATTTTATTATTTTGAAGAGACAATAAAATTATCTTTACAGTCAATGAATGCTAAATGTTTCCTTATAAGGAAATGGCTAATCTTAATACCAAATTTGCACTTGCAAATTATATAAACTTCTTCTAATTGCCATGTCTCTTCAAGACATTGGCAATCATGGTTCTTAAGAACTTTTTCTCCTTTATAGACCTTTGTAAATTTTGTCTTTTCACCTAATCTCCTTATTCATTTTCCTACCAACCATTTGCACAAGCTCGTTAGGTAAATTTTGTACTGATTTTCTCTATCCCTCAATATGTCCTGTGAGTGTCCAATTTTCCAAGCCCTCTTTCCACATTATGATAGTAGAATTTCATGTGGTTCTTTCTGATACTATGTATAAGTGTCCTTTTTGTTTCCTTTTTCTCTAAAACTTCAGTTTTGCTCTCATATTTGTTATTTTCAGCAACCTTCTGTAGAACCACATTTCTGTTGTCTCACCTCTTTTTTCTGTCTGTGAGGACATGTTCCAACATTTGCTGTCATATAGGTATCCCAATATTACATAACAGTTTAGTACTCTTTGTTTTCAGTGAAATTTTTTTGTTTCTTCATACTTTACTCAAGTTTTTGAAGGAATCTTTTGCTATCCTAATGTATCTTCAGATTTTAATGTCCCATTTGAAATCCTCTGTTAAAAAACTTCTGAAATATTTAAAATTTTGTATTTTTTGATTTTGACATTCATCATATTTGTAATTCACATGTTGAGCTCTTTCTTTTTTTAACTGACAACCATATATTCTATCTTTTTACAGTTGATGTTTCGTTCTTTCTTCTCACTTTCCTTTGCTACCTTCTGCCAAAGTTCCTGTAGTTTACTTTCTATGCCTACTTTTGACACTGTGACATCTGCATATCTCATGTCATTAAGGTTGTGATTGCCAATATTGAATCCTGGTCAGACTTCTAATTCTCTCAAGATTGCTTCACTGTAAAGGTTGAATAGCTTAAAATCTTTGAAAATTGCTCAGTTAAAAAAAAAAAATGTCAGTGTTCAAGTGCCCAAAAAATATGGAAGGACTTTATTCAGAAAGACAGAGTTTACTTTCTGTATAAATATTAATAGTTGGAAAGATAAATTGAGGTATAATGGAAGTGGAATGGAGGCAAAATGGACAGAATAGTTGGATAGATGGTTTGGTAAGGTGGTAGGTATTGGAGTGAAATCCACTTACCCAACATAAATCGCCATTGGTATTCATTGAAGACTCTAAACAGACCCAAGTCTTTCTTTACAATTGAAAGCTAAGAATTGAGAAACTCATGAAAAGATCTCTTTAAGTGCCCTTTAGTCCTTCGGCTCAATTCTTTTATCTCAATCGATTATTTTTCTGCCAGATTTTTACGTACGTTTACCTCCCACCCATAATGCATTATTTTTGTAGCAAAACTTTCTTTTGTGTCCATCGTCTTTAACTGTTGCTTGTCATCATTTTTCATATTCTTCATTTTATCCGTTCTTTATTCATGTTTCTTTCTTCATTTCAACTTTTATTTTTCTTCCATTCTCTTGTTTTTCTATTCTTCTTTTTCAACTTATTTTCCTTTTTGTGATCTTTTTTCCTCCTTATTGCTATTACTGCCCCCTAACAATTTATGATGATCATTGATTCTTCTAATAATTTAAGATATTATCCGTCTTCTGCTTTTTATTTAGAGACTTCATCTTCACAATTTTCTTCTTTACATTTGTGTCTTTATATTAATTTTAGTGTGGTAGGATGCAACGAGATTTTCAAATCTGATAGAGAAAAGAAACCGGAATATCTTGATATGCAATATAAAATTAGCAATTAGTTCTTTTTGCTTTTAAGTAAATTCATAAATATATCACTTCTTGAGCTTTTGTTGTTCTCTTTTTTTTTCTTTTCATTATCTTTACAATTTTTTTTCAGTTTATTTTTTGTCTGTTTTTTTCAGGAGATTTTTCACTTTAAAGCACATACAAATTTATATAAGACCTTAAACACACTTTACTTATCCATCCTGATCTCTTCATATCTTCCTTTCTATTTCATATCTCTCGACTTCTCCTTCTCAGTTTGTTCATATCTATCTGCCTATCTATTTCATATCTCTCGACTTCTCAATCTCTTCATATCTTTCTATTTAATATCTCCATTTCTCTTTCTCAGTCTGTTCATATCTATCTGCCTATCTATTTCATATCTCTCGACTTCTCCCTCTCAATCTCTTCATATCTTTCTATTTAATATCTCCATTTCTCTTTCTCAGTCTGTTCATATCTATTTGCCTATTTCACATCTCTCCACTTCTCTCTCTCTTAATCTGTTCATATCTATCTGCCTGTCTTTCTTCACTTCTATCTCTGTCTATTCATATATATCTGCTGATCTATTTCATATCTCTCCACTACTCTCTCTCTGTCTTTTCATATCTATGTATCTGTCCGTTTCACATCTCATCACCTCTCTCTCTTGGACAGTTCATATATATCTGTCTATTTCATCTCTCTCCACTTTACTCTCTCAGTCAGTTCATATCTTCTCTTTCTCAATCTGTTCATATCTATCTCTCTATTTCATATCTCTCTACTTCTCTAACTCAGTCTGTTGTTATCTATATGCCTATCTAACTTATCTCCACTTTTCTCTCAATTTGTTAATATCTATCTCACTATCCATTTCATATCTCTCCACTTCTTCCTCTCAGTCTGTTCATATTTATCTACCTCTCTATTTCATAATCATTCATTTCTCCCTCTGAGTCTGTTCATATCTTTTTATTTCATTGCTCCATTTTTCTTTCTCAGTTTGTTCATATCTGCCTATCTATTTCAAATCTCTCCACTTCTCTCTCAATCTGTTCATATCTATCTGCCTATCGATTTAAGCTCTCTCCACTTTTCTCTCTCAATCTGTTCATATTTATCTGCCTGTCCTTCATATCTCTCCACTTCTATCTCTGTCTTTTCATATCTATCTGCTGATCTGTTTCATATCTTTCCACTACTCTCTCTCAGTCTGTTCATATCTTTCTGTCTATCCATTTCATATCTCTGAACTTCTCTCTCAGTCTCTATTTGTCTATCCATTTCAAATCTCTTCACTTCTTTCTCTAAGTCAGTTCATATATGTCTGCCTATTTCATATCTCAGCTCTCTTTCGGTTGATATTCAACTATCAGCATATCTGCCTATTTTCTCACTATCTGTTCTATATCTTCCTCTCTGTTTTCACCCGCCTTCTCCTCTCAGTCTATTCCATATCTATCTGCCTGTCATTTCCTTATCTCTACCTTCTCCTACCATTCTGCCATTACCTGCCTACCTATTTCATATCTCTCCCACTCTCTATCCCTGTTCATATCTCTCCACCTCTCTATCCTCTGATGTTCATATCTCTCCACCTCTCTCTATCACTCTGTTCATATCTCTCCACCTCTCTCTATCACTCTGTTCATATCTCTCCACCTCTCTCTATCACTCTGTTCATATCTCTCCACCTCTCTCTATCACTCTGTTCATATCTCTCCACCTCTCTCTATCACTCTGTTCATATCTCTCTATCACTCTGTTCATATCTCTCCACCTCTCTGTTCATGTCTCTCCGCCTCTCTCTATCACTCTGTTCATGTCTCTCCGCCTCTCTCTATCACTCTGTTCATGTCTCTCCGCCTCTCTCTATCACTCTGTTCATATCTCTCCGCCTCTCTCTATCACTCTGTTCATATCTCTCTGCCTATGTATTTTCCCTCTCAGTCTGTTCATATATCTGCCAATCTTTTATATCTTGCCACTTCTCTCTCTCTGTCTCTTCATATCTATTTACCTACCTATTAAATATGTATCTACTTTTCTATCCCAATATGTTCATATTGATCTACTTATTTTATATCTATCTACTTCTCTATTTCAGCTGATTTTTATCTACTTATATCTCTCTATTTTAGTTTGTTCATATCTATCTCCCAACCTATTTCATATCTACTGTCACATAAAAATATTGAACACATAAACTTTTTAAATGTTTTTTTTTTTTAAAGAATCATTTTTAATATTTCTACAAATCTAAAAATTAAGTTGAACATGACAAATACTTTGTTTATTTTTTCTATTTAAGCAGAAATAAGAATTTTTTGGGAAGGGTGTTCACAGGCGAGAATTTTTTCATTTACACAAAAATTTTTAGGAAAATTAAACCTCTAAGTGGTGCACAGAAATTTGGGGGGCACTCTGAAATTATGAATAAAACAGAATTAAATTTGCAGTTTGGAATTCAAATTATTACTCTTTGGTTGGAACTGTTCAAGACCTATCTGGAGAAAAATTGCACTTCCTATAAACCTCTAAATAGTTAAACATTTTGGTGAAACTAGAATGACTTGTGGTTGTTTTTCTCCAACAAGTAGAAAGGTACTACCTATCATTGAAGGAACAGTGGACATTGGTATTTATTGCAAAATACTAAAGAAAAACTTGTTTCAATCTGTAAAATATCTTAAGAGTTGGATGTTTTAGTATCATAAAGATTAGAAATGTACTACAGTGAAAATGAGTAGTTAAAGTAAAAGAAAATAAGATTTTTTTCAGTGGTCAAGACAATTACCTGACATAAGTCCTATAGAAAATCTGTAGAAGGAATTTAAAATAAGGAATATCCAAAGCTTGAGTAATGATAAGGAGGATTTGTAAACAGGAATAGAATAATACTTTCATGGTAATTGCTCCGATGAGCTGCTTTCACTGGTTCCCAGACTCCATGAATTCAAGTGCCCTGCCCCTGCAAAATGGCATCCCTTCCCACCCTTACACTGTAGAAACTTTTAAATGTAGCTGTCTCTTTCTACTCCAATAGCTTCATACATCGCACACCTCTCGCCTGTGGAACACCCTTCCCAATTACTGTTTCCCTGAGAGCTATAATCTCCAACTATTCAAATGTAATGTCAATCAACATCTCCAGTTACCTTGATCTATACACTATCCCTCTCCTCATCCTTTCTTCTATCACTCCTATCTGCTCTTGCTCCAAATCTTCTGCAACCCCCTGCATCCTAGTGGCTTCACACCTTGCTCGGGGCGTAATGCTTAAAAAAAAAAAAAAAAATGGAGGAAAAATAGTGTGAATTTCTCTAAGAAAAATTGTTTCAAAGTATCCACAGAATCTGCTTATTTTGTGTCTATCTATCTCTCTCTCTGTTTCATTCTTTTGATACTTAAATATTTATTATCTATTTCTCTATTTCTATTGCAATCTGTTCATATCTATCTACCTACCTGTTGTATATACTAATATATATAGTGTGAGTTTTTCTAATCAATTTTTATGAAAGAAAAATGTGCAGGTCGCATTATACACAGTAATCTGTTTTGAAGAGGTTAAAAATCATGCATTTTGGTGACTGGTTAAACTATATGCAGGTAATTTTTTTGTCGAGGGGTTAAAGTTCATGCAAAAAATTTCAGGTGTTGCGCTACACATGAAGTCAACTTAAACATGAGTATATATGATATTTACTTTATATTTCTTTCTCCATTTCATTGTTTTCATATTTATCTGCCTAAATATTATCTGTTTTTCTATTTAAAGTTGTTCATATCTACCTGCACACCTATCATATATACTCATGTATAGTCGGAGTTTTTAGGATCACATCAGTTAATTTTTTTTTTTTTTTGAAGATGTTAAAAATCATGCATTTTCAGTGACTGGTTGCACTATACAAAGGTAATTTTTTCTGAAGTTGTTAAAATTCATGCAAAAAAAAACTGAGCTAACACTATACATGAATTCTGCTTAGACATAAGTATCTACAGTATTTATATTTCTCTCTCTGTTTAATTCTTTTCCTATGTATCTGCTTAATGATTATCTATTCCTCTATTTAAAGCTGTTCATATCTACCTGACTATGTATTTCATATCTATCTCTCTCTATGTCACCGTCCTGGGTATGATGATAAACTACATCCATGTCCTGGGTAAGACGATAAACTATGTCCAACAGCAAGGAGGTTTTGAGATACGTGGAACCACCTCTTAATTGCTGGTGTTCCCAGGTCTGCCCTGACCTGAGGTGGTAGCAGCTGTTAGGGTCCCAGCTATGGGCAAATAGTTAACCCCAAAACTGGGGTAAAAACACTATGAAAGTGTAAAAACAGGTTTTTAATACCATCAATACTGTAGTTTGGGTCTTGCAGGTGATTTGCTATTGTTGATCATGAGATTAGCTTTTTTCAATTTTTTATAATAGATAATTAACTTAATTTTCTTGTTCTGGTTAAGTGGGGTTGTGGATTTCTTAATAATGTTACTAAAAGCAAATTCATTCTGTTTATAATTAATGTGTGTTTAATTTTTATAGAAAAACCTTTGTCTGCAACACACTTGTGGAAATTCAACCATAATAGCATCATCTACATGCAAAAACAGTTAAAATAATGGAAGCATTAATAATAAAAGACAAATCAATTCTCAATAATATCAACTATGAGCATGGTCACAATATTCTGTGTTCAGAAATTTAAAAAAAACATTCCTATCCTGACAGATATAAAAATTTACATATTTAGTTAAAAAAACAACCTTAATAATGTCTACTAGATTAGCCAACAGTGCCAATCCAAACAGATAACAGAAAGCTTTTATAAGATCAGCATTCCATTTAAATATGATCCACGTCGTCGTCACGTGGGCAATGTTGTGAAAACGTATTCCTAAAATTTGGTATTTTGAATGAAAACGAAAAGAATTTTATTTTGATCCTAAAAACTTATATGTACGTTTGTTGAGCATTAATCATGCTAGATCTTAAAAGCCAGGTCAAGATTTCAGTTATCTGTTTGGATTGGTATTGCTTTTATGTCCATCGTCTTCTTCATGTTGAATTGTATATGGTCTATGTTAATTATGTTTCATGAATATGTCCTGAAGATTGTCTATTAGACCGAAACGTCCGACGTTGACATTAAACATTAAAACAGCATAATCGCATATTAGGATTTTTGTTTGTTTTTTCAGTATATTTTCTACATACTGTCGGATCTATATCCATATATTTGCTTACATACATACCTACATATATATATATATATATATATATATATATATATATCAAAGGAAAAACTTAACTCATCTGAAAAGATCCAATAATAAATTTATTTCAACAGGTAAATTTTTAATACCTGCTTCATCAGACTGAGATTATGAAATGGTTTAAATTTATCCAGACAATGTTTTATATATATATATATATATAGGCACATACATATTATTTTACTGAAGCAATTTAACTTTGGCCAATATTATAACAAGTTCGATACTTTTCTCTATGCACTCAATATGGGATAAAATATTCTAATGTGATTCATTTTTTTACCATAATTTTATGATTACAGTCATGTGTAACACAATTGACTTATTTGCTGCTGTAAAGAAATTTAATACAGAATTATTCATAAGTTACTTCCAGTTGGACAATTGATTAATCCTTTTAGAGAAGATATACTTTCATCTAACCAAATAATTTCTGTTGTTATGGACTCAATTATCACCAATCTAATAATGTTATTTTGATTTAAAATTAATTCCAGAAGTAAAATCCTTACATTTGATGACAGTTATTAAGTTTCTTGACAAAATGTAATAACAAACCCATTTCCAGTTAATCACTTTCCAAACTTCAGCACTGAATTACCATGAATAGATTTTTATTGGATGAAAACTTTTCTTTTATTGCACGACAAAACAAATATATACACAACAAACTCTAAGCATGAAATAATAGATTTAAACACTTCCTCATTTATCCTTTTGCTAAAAACATTAGCTAAAAGGATTTTCTTTACTGGTTAAGCGAAATCTAAAATTGTTTCTATATTCAAATATTATATTAACTTTATATACATTCTTTTTAACTGTCATTATTATTTAGCTAGTAGGCAGAATTATATGCAAGTAATGAGAAAGTTTTATGGAGAGAAAAAGGACACTTAGAATTAGAAGAGTTGAAATTTCTTGGACACATAATAAGGAAAGAGGTCTTGAAGAATATGACACACATAGGACATAGTGAAGACAAGCCTTCTTGACCTTACATTTTCCACTGACTTGAGATGGAGAGAATATATTGAGTCATTTGCTTCATATACTGTAAGTAAAATTGGTTCACTGTACTAGAAAATTTTTTTGTCAGAATCCATCTTGCACATATATAAATCTACCATTCATCCATGCATTGAATACTGTTGCCATATCTAGTCTGTACTGCTAGAGATTCTTGACAAAATCCAAAGAAGGATCTGTAATGTAATCGATTCAGACAAGGTATCTCAACTTCATTTGCTTTCTCATCAATGTGAAGTGGCATCTCTTTGTTCTTTCTACATGAATTTACCTGTGTTACTAGATTGGCAACTAGGTCTCACTTTTTTATTGTTGAAATAGCTAAATGCAACTGGCACTTCTACTCTGTTTCTTTTTTTGCAATATCCATCCATCGAAATCCCTTCGTTTTTCTTGCTTCCCTGATAACTACAATCTTCAAAAATTTAAATACATATCAATTACCATCTTCTATCTTTTTGAAACCTGTTCATTTTTATTTTTTGGCTTTCCCTGAATCCTCTCTATTCTCAGTCTTCTCTTTCACTCCATGTAGCACCCAGCATTTTAGTAGCATTATTACTGTCTTGCTTGGGGTGAAATGATTAAAAAAAAAAAGTCAGGGTGTGGGGGCAACAGGAAAGCAGCAAATAACCTACTCGTTTGGCAGAATGGAGAGTAGGAAGAATAGCAAAAAATACTTGACTAAGAGTGGAAAGTTGTGGAGAGCCAGAATAGCCCAAGTTTTGAAGAGACATGTAGAAGAAAAGGAATCTTTAATAATATTTGATCTAATAAAGATTCAAGATTATATTACTACAACTACTAATACTACCAGTATGATAAAAAGCTACTAAAATTAAGATGAAAGCAATACTAATTATAAATGAATAATGGTTAACAAAGACAATATTGTTACTACTATTACTACCAGTATAATATAAGCAACTAAAATTAATAAGAAAGAAATATTAATAAAAAATCTTAAATGTTTGGAATTTACATTATTAATTTCCTTAAAGAGTTATGGAAAAACTAACAGAAATTCTTTAGATGAATAAAGTCTTTAAAAGTAAAAGTTAGAAAAGTAAGGATAGTTTTATTTAGTCATGAAGAGAAACAACTCTCAAATATTTTGGGACTGATTCTTTAATTCATCTCATAAGGAAGCAGGAAAATCATTTGCCAAGCAACAGCACAAAAAAATTACTAGTAAATTCTACCTATCCAATAATTAATTCAATTTGTAATGGCCCTGGGCATGATTTCTCTTGCTTCTTGCCAGACAACATTATATGCTTATGCCAAATGTAAAATTCCATTAGTTTAAATAGATGTCCTTTCTTGAATAAATCACTTAGTTGAATATTTGTTCATGCTGCCAAAAATTGGCATTTATATTCTGTTATTACCAAATATTTTTATATAAGAGATGTTTAAAATGAACTTATGAGACACTTTTCTGTATGGAAAAGGTCTTTGATTCATGCAATATATTTACTGAAGAAATCAGAATAGAAAGCTGTGGCTTATAATAGGATAAATGACTTTTTCATTTTTTTTTTATACTAAAGGTCACCCAGTACAATGCTCGTGAGTCACTCAAGGTAAAGAGTTACTTTTAAATGGATAGGAATTTAGGAAGTGAAGACCATCTGATTTGAAGAAGTTAAGATTGTAGTGTTCAGGGATGTATCCGTATAAGGTGTCTGGTTCATAAAATAGGACTTTCTAGGGAAAAAAATGAATGTTCTCCTTACATCTGGAATACAGAGGAAATGAAGTTGTTTCAACTACATGGAAGTGGCATACTCTATTTTTGTTTACCTGTATATGTAAAGAGCTGTTCTACTCAAGGATCTGGCCATTTAGTTGTTTCTTTACAGTAGACATTTCTTGTATTAATTTCTCAATGTATCAATCACTAAAGCAAGCAGTGAACCAAGTAGGTCTCTATTGTAATGTGAGTAAAAGAGAATGTATCACAAACTCTCCTGAACCATCCAAGTTGAAGTCTCTCAATAATACATCCATCAAAAGAATTGAGGTTATCAAACATCTTGGATCTCACAAAACAGATTCCCAAAAAGACTTCAACATTCACAAAGTGCTTGCATGGGATTCATGTAACAAACTTCACAAGATTTGGTGCTCTAACCTTCTAACATTCTTAAAACTCCAAACATTTCAAACATTGATTGAAGCAGTTCTACTGTATGGATCAGAAACTTGTACATTATCTGTTTGTCTTGAAAAATGACTGATTGGAACATATAAAAATCTACTTAGAAAAATACAGAACATCAGCTGGAAATCTCATGCAATGCTTAACACAGTTTACAGAGAACTGAGACCAATCTCTCTTAAGCTAAAAAAAAAAAAATGATTACAGTTTTCTGGCCACTGCCACCAAGCAGACAGGGACATCATCTCATCCTTACTCCTATGGCATCCTTCTGGAAGTGTCTTCTCATAAAAATTGATTTTCCCAGACATCATAGTTCTGGACTCAGGGTTGGACATTGGGGATCTGGAGACAGCAATACAGAATCAAACAGTATAGAAAGGGATTGTCAATGGAGTCCCAACCAACCAACCAACCATAGGCGTGGTGGTGGTGGTGGTTCTGGTGGTCTTCTTCTTAAGAAGAAGAAGAAAAAGAAGAAATATATTTGATTGTGATTTTACTAATTCACTTTTTCCATAATTGATATTAAGTGTGAAAGTGATTGTCTTGTTAAGAAAAATGAATTATCATGTTTGACAAGAACTTAGTATGAATAGATTTATTTGAATTTGTTATTAATATAATCCCTATTGCCATTGTGAGTGCATAGCTGAGTGTTTAGCATGCTAGCAGTCAAACAATGAGACTCGCATTTGAGTCTCACCAGGGTCAATTTTTCCAGTAGGTGACTTCTTGATAATGTCATCCTGAAGAGATTTCCATGTGTAGGAAGTGCCTGAAAGCCATACTTTACAGGTTGATTCAAACCATGCAAAGGAAACTTGGTAGGCAAAATTACTCAGAAGTTATTGGTATTTGCACAAGCATGAAATCTTTATAACTAAAGGTTTGAGCATACTAACCTTGTGCAACTACTGGACATGCTAGAATATGTGTTATCACCCAGAAACATGGCTGGCTCAAGGTACTGGCAACTCAGGTAGTCATCTGGGGTGTCATCAAGGCCGAATGTTCTGTCATACCACTATGTAATGTGTTTGGGATCTTTGATACAAAAAAGAAAAAAATGTGAAAATAATAAATAAAATGAAATAAAAAACCAAAATATTAAATGTAATACCTGCCAGAGCTATTAATTCTTTACCAGAGATATTTGAACAGTTATAAAGTTTCAATACCGCATGGGGATTTTTAAATAACACAAAAGATCTGCAAGATAAAAATAAACTCAAAGTAGCATGTCAACGTTTGGAGGATAAGTTAAGGTACCAAGAAAGTAGTGATATTAATGGATGTGATCTTTTGACTGAACTGAATATTGCAAAAGAATTATTTTCTGAAGATGTAAAGCTTCCAATAGAAATTGTTAAGTTCATGAACACTAATAAGTTACAGGTTGTCGTGCCAAATTTGTGGGTTGTATTGAAAATAATGCTTACTATACCCATTACTGTGGCCACTGGAGGGAGAAGTTTTAATAAACTAAAGCTTATAAAAACATACTTACCGTCATCCATGCCTCAAGACAGATTAAATTCTTGGCTAATTCATCAACAGGTAATGGTCTTGTAAAGAAGATAGGTGTAGAAAGTGCCATGAAAAGATTTGCAGATCTAAAGGTAAGAAAAAATATTTTAGGTAGGAAAATGAATGTTTTCTTAACCTTGTATTAAGTTGTACATTGTAAGAAAACCTTTTTTTTTCTATATTCTCTATTTTTCTTGAGATTTTTTTGAAAAAGAAGAATTCTAATACGGTCAGCATTATGGATAAAAAATAGTGAAATTTGTATAGTGTTTTTTCCAAGACTTAGCATGAGCTAAACAAATTTATGGATTTGAACAAAAATAAAAGACCCCAGGATAATGCTAAAATCCCTCAAAATATTCCATTCTTTTAATTGACATTTGTGCTTAGTTTAATTTTTAACTTATATAAATGTAGGCAAAAAAGTAAATGTTGATAACATAGTGAGGACCACAAAGCACTGTCTGGGGCCCCTAATCAGGCTCCCCCAACCAACAGTTGTGTAACCAGAATAGATTACTAGGATCAGTTTAGTATGTATGACACATGGTTGCATTGTTGGAGCAATAAAGTGAGAAATTAATGTATTTTAATCATAATACTCTGTAAGGTGAGTGGACCATTGCTCTAGAACATGGCATCCAGTTGAATACTTTCCTTATTGAATTTAAATTGGAAATCTGTTTTCATTGAATGTTGACTTCAACATTTAATTCAACTTAAAAGAATTAAATATAATTTGAGAATTTTAAGTGAAATATTTAAAATTAAAATCAGAGAATAAAAAAATCTTACAACTAATTTTCAATGGTTGGAGGAAAATTGGTTTGAGTTTGAAATTTTTCATGTTTCTGAATTTAAATTTCAAATTTTAAGGTGAATGGAAAATTTTCAATTCTAAAATTTAAAGTCAAAATTAAATATTTAAATTTAAGGTTTTTGACACTTGAAAAATTAATAAAAATATTTTTAATTCTTTCTTTCTCTTTATTTTAATCTTGAATTTCAAATGAAGGAATTTTTCTAATGTATAAATTTCCAGAAGGATAAAAAAAATAATTTTTGTGACATAGAATTTGTCTTCTGCATGTTTATGATCAAGACCTCAGCTTCAGTGTTTGAATTCTGATAAATCTAACATTTTTTTTATTTTTAAAGAAATTGTTAAAAGTAATAAAATTTAAATATTTAAGGTTATAATTGTTGGATAGAGTTGAAGCCAAAGAATTGTGATATGAATAAACATGATAGAATTTGTTTAAATGTTTTAATTTATATCATTGTAAGGTTTTTCTTTATTTTTCTTTTTAATTCCCTAGTCATCATTTTTTAAAAGTATTCCTGTCATTTATTTAATTATTCATACAATTTCTTTTCCCTTCTCTATTCTTATTTTTCACATTTTAGTTTTTCTTCCCATCTTAGCTTTGTAGCAGTCTTTCTTTTACTCTACATTATCTTTTTCCGTTATACTATTTTAAAATATCCTTTCAAACATTATTTCTTTTTATTCATTTTTTAAAATATTTTATTATCTATTATTTTTTGCTCTTTACTTGAAATTTTTCTCATTTTGATTTTCTTCTTTCATTTTTTTTTCTATCATTCTTCCACTTTAATCAGCCTTGCTCTCTTCTTGCTTTTTAACTTCATCAGTTTTTTCTCATTTTTCACTTTCTTTTTCTTTTAATCCCCTTAAAATTCAGGCAGACAGCAAGCAGCTATTTGCTGGGTTCAAATAAACTATATAAGCCAAAATTTACTAGTCTTCTATCAGATAATTTGAAGATTTCAGTCTAGAGTGTTGAAATATTATGTAATATTGGTCCTTCAATATGGCAGAGAATACTGGAAAATAGAGAAAGAAAAGACTTAAGACAACAGAAATGCAGTTCTACAGACAGAGGCTGAGAATACCATGAAGTTAATATACAAGTAAGAAGGGAAATGTAAACTAAAAAAACACTTAGAATCAGAAGGAGAATATTGAAATTTCATGAGGAAAGAGGGCTTGGAGTATTTGACACTCACATATTATCTCCAATTCAAAATCAGCTTTCATATTCATTCAAACACACACACACACACACACACACACACACACATATATATATATATATATATATATATATATATATATATATATATACTTCCTAGAATGCTGTATTTTTAATCTTTTCAGATCAAAGGTCAATCCTCTTTATCCTCATAATCTTCACTACTTACCACCTTCTCTTTCATTCATATCACCCACACCTCATTCATCATAACCATTTTAACAGTAACCTCTTCTATCCCTCTACCTTTAGTGGCTATCTTGTATTGGGTGAAGTTTATATATATTTGATGAAACATTGAGAAATTTGACTAAATTTGGCGAAACAATCAAACATCAGTATTGTAGGGGAAGAGTGCTTCTTGACTGAACAAAGAAATTTAAAGGTTGGGAAATGTAACGCTGAATTCTGAAGAGTCATTGGAATAGTGAAAGGTGCATTTCAAAAGCTAAGTGAAGTATTAAGAAACAGGAAAATTTTATTAGATACAAAATAAAGAGTGCTGAACTGTTACATAATATTGGTCCTCATATATAGCAGTGAATGTTGGCATGAGGCAACAGAAATGTGTTTCTACAGAAGGATGCATAGAATACTATGGACTTAACATGTGAGCAATGAGGAATTTTTAAGGAAAATGGAAACAAAAAAGACGCTTATACCTAGAATCAGAAAGATAAAGTTAAAATTTTGAGAAGACATAATGAGGATAGAGGGTTTAGTGAATTTGACACTCATAGGGCATACTGAAAGCAAGAGAAATAGAGGAAAGTGGCAAATAACTTACTTCATGAGTTTGTGTAAATAGTTTGAAGAACATGGATTAGGAGAGACAGCAAAAAGACAAACATAGTTTAGAACTACAAAGCACAGGATGTTGTGGAGAGCCATGATGCCGTAAGTCCTGAAGAGACACAGTAGATAGAAAAAAACTTCCTTCTACTCTTTTTAAAATTTCTACTTCCATTATTGTTGCACCTGAGTCAAGATCATACAATCTTTCTTCTATCATAAAAGAAAGATTATATCATCATGTGTAAATTTATTAGATGAAGCATTGTCAATTATTAATCACAGCTCACAAATTATCAATGTGATTATTAATAAACTATATGACTGGAAAATAATATTGCAATTCATATATTCAGTCGGTTATGCTTAGGTGATCATGTATCTTTCGATACATGACTGACGAGGCAGATTTTTTTTCCCACAGTAGGTTGCCATTCAAGTCTATAGAACTTGGTCTGTCCTCCTATTTACCCATAGCTGGGGAGAGAAGAGGAGGATTCATACCTTTCCCAAGGGTATTAGCTTGTAAGTGAATGTAATGGATTTGACTGGAATTCGAACTCGGCTCTCTGATTCCTCAATCCAGGCCACTACCCATTACTCTACCATACATTCAGATATTATGCATGTATATAAACAATAACAATGGTGCATCAAGCAATCAGAGAAAATGCACAGCTATATGGTTAGATTTGAATGACTACAGACAGAAGGCTCCATGACCTAATACATAAAGCATCTCTTGTGATAAATCAGTCTTTCCAAGGAAAGAGATTGAATCTCAATGAAGCATATCCTTTATTTCAAATTCATATTGCTTACATATGAATGAAGGACCATGGTCTGAGAGTTGCAACTAAAACCAATTGAAATAAAGATTAAAGAATTTAGATGCTTCTGAAGATTTGTTGAATCTTCAAAAACATCAACATACAGATTGAATATTCTAGGTTTGGTTCAAAATTCAAACAAATGTCACCCAAAGCAGTCCAGAGTATACAACAGCCAAAATGTTGTGAATGTGAGAATAAAGATTAGGACAACAGTTCAAACAATGTAAATTGTATAAATAGTTACAAAACTTCATCTCAGAAATATAGACATTTGTTAAAAGATAGTTTTTTCAGGTTAAATGAGGATCACTATATAGTTAGATTTCAACAGCCTCAGCCAAAAGTTTCTGTAGCCTAATTAGTAATAACATTTTCATGTAAAGATAGGTTTTTTGAGTAAAACAGATGAATTTGAATCTCACTAGTGTTTAATATTCATGTGTTATTTTTGGACCATTGAGAAAATAACAATAACTCTTTTCATCAGTCTCACAAATTTGAAAAAAAACATTTTTGCAAGCCAGTGTGAAATTATTTTTTAACTAATGAAAACCTTGTATTCAAAAAATTCACACCTTTATGTGAAATTAGATTTTGAATCTTTACAGATATAAAAATAGAAGCATACTTCTTCTTGGGGTCACATCAATTTGGGAGGCCAATTTGATCTACATATATATACACACACACACACACACTCTCTCACACACACACACAATGGAAGAGAGAGCCAGCAAATGTCAACTAAGGACTTGTCCAATTAGAAGGGATAAACTAGCAATTGCCTACTAAGCTTTTGCCTACAAATTCACAAATTCATTAGACTAACCATCATAAATTTCAATGCACTAAAAACATTTAATTACTTTATAATACAAACTTCACTGTAAGGAAAATTGAACATTTTATTGATATTGTGTATTTCTGAAAAGAATATGTCAATGTTATTTCAACTGACATTCTGCTTTTAATTTTCCTTCAGAAAATAACCATTTTTATGTTTCATTTAAAAGATGTGTTGTCATTAAATGTTTGGAATCATGACACTCAGAAACAAAAACCTGAGTAGACAAATTCCAACACTATCACCATAATGGAAAAGGAACAGTTAGCATCAACCAAAAGACTGAAGGCTAGAGAGATTTCTTTGGAACCACATTACAGGCTACTAAGAGGACAGAATCCAATAATTTCATAGAAAACCTGGATCAATGCACAGTATGAGCTGAGCAAATTGCAGGAAAGAGTGAATTATGGAAAGCTTTTGAGCACCTTGTACCAAAAGTTAACTGATACCACGTGATGGAAGAAATAACATCTGGACTCGGTTTTTGTCTTTATGTTGGGGGGGGGGGTGAAAAGTTATTTGCCTGATAAAGAAGGGATTTAAAAAAAAAAGAATTCCTGATGTTTGGTCAAATTTTGGAAAGTGGGCTGGACCAAAAGCTTTTCAGCCACCCTCTCATATATGTATGATCTGACAGACCCTCTTTACCTTGTTTACAATGACCAAATCAAGTTTTTTACTTGGATGGAACAGTCATTTTAGATATCAAATCCCAGAGTGTTGTATTCTTTGTTATTTTTTTGGATAACCTCTACTTTGTGTTTATATGATTTATTTCATTGTTCAAACACAATTTATTGTACAGTTTCCAATATATGACTGTTCCTACTCTGTCACGTAAATGAACTTTGTACTGAGGATGAGAATGGGACAGTTGAAATTCCTGGGAAAGATGGCTTTGCAAATTTAATGCTCACAGAACATACTGAAGCCACGCAAGACAGAAGGAAATATTGAGTTACCTACTTAATAAGCTTGTATTAAGTGATCGCAGAACAGGGACTGGGAAGGATAGGAAGTTGTGGAGAGCCATGATCATCAATATCAGGAAGAGGCACAGTGCATAAAAAAGATCTATTTTCAATAATGCTGAACTATTTTCAACGTCGGTCCTGATTCATCCCCTGATTTTCAATCCTACCACCCTTTTCTTCTTGGATCTTTGGGAGTGTTCCTAGTGCTTCAGTAATGATCAACACAACCATAACCTTTATATTCTGCGGCTTTAGTTTCTCGCAAAATTAAGATAGACCTCCCCCTTTTCACTTTCTTTGAAGTTTATTCTGTGGTTTGCCAAAATAATCTGAATCTCATATCTGGCAAGTTTCCTTCATCTTGCTAAAGACTACCAAATTCAGTCATCTGGCCTAGATTGGGTGACCAGGTCTTCTCACTTGGATTGGGTGATCTGTTTTTCTGGCTCAAACTAGGTGATCTGTTTTTCTGGCCCAGATTGGGTGATTTGTTCTTATGGCCTTCTGACCAGGATTAGGTAACTTGTTTGAATATCAGTGTTTCAAAGGATTATATACATTTCATTCTCTAGGGTAAATTTTGCTCTTTGCCTGTCTCATTGATTTGTATAAACAAAATGCAGTTATATTGTTCCCAACCATGCCTATTCTTCTGGCCTAATTTTCTGTATTGGCTGATTATGTAGTTGTTAGGTACCCTTTTGTACTATAGCCATTACCAAGCTAGTCTTTCAAATCATTATTAGTATTCAATGCTTTTGGCCTCATACCAAATCTAAGCTACCGTCAGTAAAGAATACTTATTTGTAATTAAAAATTTATTATTAAAATGTATTCTTAAAAATATTAGTTAAATATTATTATTATTAATCTTCATATTGATAATGTATTATTAAAGTATTCAATGTGGGATTATTCTTGCTTTATTATTATCATTACTTTGTTATAGATAGCAGTCTGGCAAATTAGCATCTGACAAGTGCATACAAAGCAGAGGTATATATAATAAAGGAGAAAGAGAAAAATAGGATTAGATTATAATGAAAAAGATAGAAGAGAGAGAGAGAGAGTGATTAAAAGTGGGATTGGACTATAATGAATGTGATAAAAAAGAAGTGAGGCAAAGAGGGAAGAGAAATATGGGATTGGAGTATAACTGGAGATAATGAGAGAGAAGCAAAATGTGCAATTGGACTAAAATAAGAGAGAGAGAGAAATGTTAGATTGACTTATAATGAAAATAATGATAAGAGAGAGAGAGAGAGAGAGAAATGTTAGATTGACTTATAATGAAAATAATGATGAGAGAGAGAGAGAGAGAGAAATGTTAGATTGACTTATAATGAAAATAATGATGAGAGAGAGAGAGAAATGTTAGATTGACTTATAATGAAAATAATGATGAGAGAGAGAGAGAAATGTTAGATTGACTTATAATGAAAATAATGATAAGAGAGAGAGAGAAATGTTAGATTGACTTATAATGAAAATAATGATGAGAGAGAGAGAGAGAGAGAAATGTTAGATTGACTTATAATGAAAATAGTGATAAGAGAGAGAGTGAGAGAGAAATGTTAGATTGACTTATAATGAAAATAATGATAAGAGAGAGAGAGAAATGTTAGATTGACTTATAATGAAAATAATGATAAGAGAGAGAGAGAGAGAGGGAGGGACTATAAAGAAAGAAATACTGAGAGAGAGAGAGAGAGAGAGAGTGAAAGTTGGAATGGACTCTAATGAAAGAAACTATGAAAAACTGAGAGAGTCAGAAAAAGTTGGATTCCAGATAATGAAGTAGCAAGAATATAAGAGAAAGTAAGAGTAGACTACAAAGAAATTGTTAATGAAGGAGAGAGAGAGAGAGAGAAAAAGTAAGACTGAGCAATAAAGAAATACATAATAAAAGAGAGATAGAAAGGAAAAAAAAGTGAAATAGAATATTAATGAAAGAAAATGTCTGAGAGAGAGAAAGTATGGCTGGACTATAAAAAAAAAAGAAATAATAAAGCAGAGAGAGAGAGAGAGGGGGAAAGAAAAAGCATGATTGGACGATAATGAAAGAGTAACTGAGTGAGTTAGAGAGAATGAGTGACTCAATCAAAATAAGAGAAAAATGTTATGTAGAGATACCATGTAAAGCAAGTAATTGGTATAAAAGAGAGAGGAACCGTGTTGTAGAAAAAGACTATATATCATGCTTATCAGCATTGCACAGCAGAATAAATATTTTGTTTGTGTATGCCGTCACATGTATTCATCTACCTGGGAGCATGTATATGTTTGTTCATGTTCTTATTGTTATCTATTCATTGAAAAAGAGCACATATATTCACATTCACGCAAATATGTTGATCCTAGCAAATTGAAGGCATGTATTAGTATATATATATTTTGGTGACTACAGTGCAATGAATACTAACAAGTGTTTGCATAGAATTGGTGAAGAGATGTGTACATGACAGGGTTGCTGAAAGGGTATGTTGAGATAGATCTTATCTACACTCTTCAGGAAAGTAGGGTTTGGTGAGTGGGACCTAACAATGACTTGTGGATGTAAAAGAAATTGGGGTCTGGGAAAGATAAGAAGGAAGAATGAGGGTAATGACAAAGATGGCAGGATGAAAAAACTAGGGGCAATATTTTGATTCTTGTAAAGAGCAAAGAAAGAACAAATGAAATAGAAAAAGAAAGTAAAAAGAAAAAAGGTAAGATATATCAATATTTACTATGCTTTGGTTTGTCTGGCACAAGACCAATGAATATAGAACATAATTAGAACAATCCAGAATGAAACAAGAAGGAATGAAAGAAGAAAAAAATACAAATAAAAATATCTGAAAAGAATTAGAGAAAGTATTGGGCTTAAGCAAGTGGTTGATAGAACATAGTCTAGGGGAGGTAGCGGAGGTAAGGAATTTGTTGAAAGCTGCAAGGGATTGAGGGAGGTGGAGAGCCATAATCGCCTACATCCTGAAATAACATGGTACATTAAAAGAAATAATCAAGAATACAAGGTCTGTCTGAAAAGTAACGGGACTGGTGTCACAAACAATTTAAATTCCAAACAACAAACTACACAGTTTCTCCTTCAAGGTAACGCCTCTTCAAGTCTAATGCCCTTTTCCATCTTTCTCTGACACACTCCTATGCATTGCTGGAAGGATTCTTCTTGGATGACTCTCAGCTCCATTATTACAGCTCTTTTGATGGCCTCCATACCTTTAAAATGGCTCCCCTTGATGATCCACTTGAGCTTTGGGTAAAGAAAAAGTCACAGGGAGCAAGCTCAGGTGAATAGGGAGCTTGTTCCTGTACTGCGATGTTCTTTTTGGTCAGGAACTGCCGGATACTCAGGGCGTTTTGAGTAGGTGCATTTTCATGGAGAAGCAGCAATGACTTGTCCTGCTACAACTCTTGCATGTGACAAAAAATGGATTGGTTGCAGAAAGCTCAGATTACCATTATATACTCCAAAAATATCATGTTAGATTTTAACACAGTCTGCTTATCCATCTTACACTGATAGCTCATACAGCGTGGACAGTCATTTTACTTTTCAGACAGACCTCATATGTGTAAATAAAACAAACACTTGTCTAGAGAAACATATCATTTGATAAATAAGACAAAGAAAGATAGAAAATTGTCCAAATAAAATAGAAAGTAGAATAAAATATGGAGCTGTTAATAAATAAAGAGAAATGAATACAAGGCTTCAGCAGCATGAGTGTAAGCCTCTAAATTCTGGACTCAGGATTGTCCCACAGGACAAAAATGTAGTATATTAAAGCGTTGGATCATAAATTTGATGATATAGTAATTGCAAGGTTGATCCTTAGGCCAGGTAGTGCAGATTTATACTAAGTAGAAATTGGGTGAGCAGTAAAATGGCAGTACCAAATAAGAACAAGATGAGATACCTCCAGACATGAACAGGGGAATGGGAACAAGAAAATCTATAGATTAAATAAATGTTCAGTTAGAAATTCCATGAAGGTGACCTGGATGAAAAACCACCTGACAAAGTCCAAAACATTGTAATATTAAAAATTAAAATGAGAAAAGCAGTCCCAATAAAACATTATATATATATATAACAATAATTTCTCATCCCAAATATTTAGAAAAAATAGAAAGTAGAAAATAGATGTCTTTGTAAATAAGATAAAGAAAGATAGAAAGTAGAATAAAAAAGAAAACCTGTATTTGTAAATAAGATAAAGAAAGATAGAAAGTAGAATAAAAAAAAGAAAACCTGTATTTGTAAATAAAATAATGAAAAATTGAAAATAAATCGAAAGTAGAATAAAAAAGAAAATGTGTCTTTGTAAATAAGATAAAAGAATGAAAGGAAATCAAAAGCAGAATAAAAAAGAAAACGCGTATTTGTAAGTAAGATAAAAGAAAGAAACAAAATCGAAGGTAGAATAAAAAAAGAAAACGTCTTTGTAAATAAGATTAAAGATAGATAGCAAGAAATAGAAAGTAGAATAAAAAAAAACAAAAGCATGACATTTTAAATAAGATAAAGAAAAAATAGCAATAAATAGAATAAAGAGGAAATCATATGAGTTTATAAATAAGGATGAAAAATCTGCTAAAGGCAAAGTCACAAATTAAGAGATTTCCAGAATAAACATGTAGAAAAGAGTAAACACTTGTGGCCAGTGAATTTACTTGAATTCTTCTCTGAGATTTATTAATGATGCAGAAGAGGTTAGCACAATACCTTAAAGCATTTGCAAGTTAGCCATGAAGGGTGGATTGCAGATTGGGGTATTTGAGACAGATTGAATCAATGTAAATTCCTTCTCTTTATTAAATAGGTTGCCTAAGGAGTAATCAAAGGCTTTTTCTTTAATTTGTCACTGGTTACATTTCTTTCTTTATTGTTGAGATTGCTTCAGCTACATTATTGAAACAGTAAAGATAATGAATCAGTTTTATTCGCCTTGTAGACTGTGATATAGCTGGGTTGATTTCAGATACTAATTTGACTTGCAATAGAGAAACAAGTTAGATGACATAGCCTAAGCTTGCTTGATACTATTTAGTTATTTAGGAATTAGGAAAGAACAATGGAATAAAAACTTTTTAAAAAGTAGCTTTCATAATCAGGACTCAACAATGTTTAACCTTTGTCCCTGCAAAAAAAACTGTGTCAAAAGGATGGTTATTCCCTTGACACTTCTATGAGTGTATTAAGATAATCATAGTATATCCAAACCTAATTTATTTTTACCAAATAATGAAGGTAAAAATAGTATATTTAAAAGTATTTTTTAGTAAATGATGAAGGTAATTGTAGTATATTCATCTCTTTCTATTCTGTCAACAGTGCCTTTTGTCAGGTGGTTTTGTTCCTACCATTCTTTCTAGTCTTAATTGGAGTTCATCTTGAGGTAGATTGAGGTATTCTTTCACTGGTAATCATCAACAGATGAACAAGTCATTTAAACTTATGTAATTAGCTTTATATATTATGAATATCAAGAAAAATATATATTAATATTATAACTAAAGAAGAGAAATATTCCTATTGTTCGATCTCTTAAGCAGTCACACATCAGAGATCATATTAGGCCAGAATGTTTTACACATCTTTCATAAGTAACTTTAATAGTTGAGAACCAAGTGTTAAATTGGAGTGTTCTAACAAACTTACTCACCTGATTTCATACCTTTAGATTTTGAATTATTAAAATTATTAGGGTATTTTCTTCACGCCAAAAACTTCAGAGAATATATTAGTATTGTTTTGTTTGTTATCATTATAGCATCATCAGTGGTTTTATCTCTATGGCCGATGAAGACATACCAAGGACTCTTTCTTATTTATTACTCTTATTTTCAGGTTATGGCCATATCACATTCACATACTAATTCTTATATGATCACCAAAGTTAAGCAACATTAAGCCTGTCCAGTACTTAGATGAGTTACAGGAAATACCATGTTATGTAAGCTTAGATGTGCATGTGGTGTAATGGATAACAGCTCAAAATTGAAAATCAGAGTGCTGAGTTCTAATTCCAGTCAGTTTTCTTTTTAGATTCACATACAAATATCCTTATGAAAGCTATGAATCTACCTACTGTCCCCAACAGCTATGGGTTAATTATTAGCACTTGTATCAGAAAAATCATTATTATCGCCAAAAAACTCTTACAATCCAAAAATATTTTCTGGCTTTAAATAAAAGGTTGATAAAGCGTAAAAAAACAATCAATACCTCTTATTTTATTTATTTTTTTTTTAATAATACTCATGAAAATGAGAGAATAGACAAAGAGTTATATCTCTTGGAAAGACATTTTAGATTTAATTAAAAAATAAAAACAAAGTGGTATTTCAATTAGGATAGAAGTTTGCTTTTGTAAGTGCATTTTAACAGTATTACATAATTAAGTACTGCACTAGAAGGATGCTAATATCATGGACCGAGCGTGTGAGCAGTGATGACGTCTTAGAGAGGATGCACACAAGGTGGAGGCTTATACTTAACATCAGGAAGAGGTAGATGAAGTTTCTGGGACACATAATGAGGAAGGAAGGCTTGAAGAATCTGATACTCATGGGTCGAATAAAGACAAAGGAAAACAGCATATGACATACCTGGCAGACTTGGGCAGGTGGATCTCAGAATGTGGTCTAGGACAGGAAGTAGAGGAAAGGAACTTGTTGAGAGCTGTAAGCGATAGAGGGAGAGGAGAGCCATGATTGCCTACATCCTGAAAGGACATGGCAAATAAAAAGAAGAAAAGAAAAGCTACAATGTGCAGTGTTTTCTGTGTTACAGACACAAACATAGAAATTACTTCATTATAATATAGAAGATGCTAAAATTATTTTTACATTGGCTTCTTTTAGCTGGTATTCTATTTGTTTATGTAATTTTCTGAATATATTCCCGTTATTACTTGGAATTAAACTTTAAAAGATTCAGTTATGGCTGCATATTTATTATTGAGTGTGTTTTAACTTAATTGGGTGCCATGGTGAATCTTTAAATTGATTTTTATTTAGTATTACAGGGGAAATATTTAATTGCAGGATATTTATAAAATTCCTGAATCTGAGTAATCATTCCTGTAATGCTGACAATTTTCAGTAAATAGCTAAACCAAATAATCAACTTCATATTACACTTTTTTAAAAAATTTTCACACTTTATCATTATATATCATGAAGCTGAATTAATTCCAAATGAGAACATTTCTACCTGAGATTTTGTCTAGTGTAGACTTGAGCAGTTTTTTTTTTAATTAAGTTCACCTTAAGCAAGGCATTAAAATCACTGAGACACAAGGGATTATGTGATGTTGAAGAATGAGAAAACAGAAACGATACTAAGGAGTACAGAAGAGTAATCAGGAGGAGAATAGATAGCAATTTCCATTGAATTTAAATTTTTTAGGATTAAAGTCAACTGGAAAGCATGAAGCTGGATGGAAGTTCCACATGTGAGAAGTGTGAGAAAAGAAACTGTTAGCATAGAACTTATGGTTACATGCAGACACCTCAACTGTGTATCAATGAGACCTTGTTGCCAGTCTAGAACTGCGCTTATATTCATAACGTCTCAGTACTACAGAGGAAAGCTTATCTGAACAATTATCAGGTCATCCCATAAGTTCTGTCCAAATTTTGAATAAAGAAAACAAGTGACCAAATATTACACTTAATTACAGATTCAATCAACAATGTATTTTCCCTGATTATCTATGACTTTCCATCTATTAACAAGCTTACTAATTCCATTACTGTAAAATTCTTTTGGCTTTGATTCGAAGAACTCACAAATGTCAGTTTTAACCTCTTCCTGTGTTACAAAAGCTGTTTCTTCCAAATGATTCTGTAAGCTATGAAACAAATGGTAGTCTGAAAGAGCAAAATTGGGAGAATGAGATGGATGAGGAATTTTCTCCCAACCAAGTTCTTCGATCTTTTGTGACGTGATTCTTGCTGTGTGGGGTCATGCATTGTCCTGATGAAACATCACCTCTTTTCGATTCACTAGAGCAAGTCTTTTTTCCCTCAAAGCTTGGTTCAAACGCTCTAATTGATGACAGTATATCTGAGCATTAATTGTTGCATTAGGTGGTAAGAATTCAAAGTGGATTATTCCTTGGCGATCCCACCAGATTGAAAGAAGAACCTTTTGCCCATGAAGTTCCCTTCTCAGCTGTGGCTGGGGTCCTTCCCCTTTACCAAGCCACTGTCTACGACACTTAACATTTCGATAAAAGATCCATTTTTCATCACCAGTCACAAATCTATCCAAAAAGGTGAAACAAGTTGGTGAGAATGGAGAGAAGAGCAGATGTCAACTCGGGATTTGAGGTTGTTTTCAGACAATTCATGAGGCACCCATTTTCCAAGTTTAGGTACTTTTCCAAGTTGTTGAAGATGACGATGAACAGTTGTATGGTTTGAACTGAGAACCACTGCCAATTCATCAACTGATAAAGCAGGATTTTCTTCAAAGGCTGCTTCAAGAAGCTTTTCATCAAACTTAACTGGATGTCCGGTTCGATCTTCATCTTCAAGGGTGAAATCTCCACCTCTGAATTTTGTAAACCATCTTCTGCAAGTTCTTTCATTCACACATTCCTCTTCATAAACTGAGTGAATGTTTCTAGCCACTTCGGCTGCTGAGTTTCCTTTCTTGAACTCATAAAGCATTATGTTCCTCAAATGATTCTTGGGTACTTCCATGTTAGCAGGGTTTTAATCAAACAAAATTTAATTTTATTGTTCTCTGAAATAAAATTTGATCTGTTTAAATGCATCTAAACATAAAAATAATGTTCAGCTCCATTAGACATTATAAAATACTCTTTAAATTTTGTTCATTTTAACAAAAAGTTAAAATTCGGACAGAACTTATGGGATGACCTGATACCATAAAAGTATTTATAGAAAAGGTACAGGGAAGCAACTTTATGGCAGTGGAAAAGTGACTGTTATTATATAAATAAATACATAATAATATTATTTGCATTCAGACTAATGTCCTCATCTTTGTTGTTATGATTACAGTGTTTCAGCCATTGTGCCATCTTGGCCTTCTTCAGATGTCTATTGATCTGATTTAACTTTCAGCTGAACCCTTTATTTAATTTACAAGGGTAGATTGTTCTCATTCTGGTGTCCATATCTAGGATAACTCCTCTTGTTTTGTTTTTTAGTACTAAGCAATTATTGTTCACCCTGTTGCCACTGAGTCTGATTTTGTATTAACTGACCAACAGGATAGGCTAGTGGACTGGTTCATGAAATGGTAATATAATAATTGTGAGTTCACTCCCTGGGCTGGGTAGTTCAGACAGTGGACACAAGGTAAGCAGTATTAAATAAGAAGACAAAATATTCTGAGACCTGGTCAGCAGAATGAGAACTAGCCACATAATAAAGGATTCAGTTTGAAATTGCCTGAAGGTTGCCTAGATTGACAGGCATGATGCTGTAATAACAACATAGACAAGAACATTAGTTTAAATGTAAATAAAAATGACGACTCATTCCAGAAATTCAGACAGAAATAATGATATGAAGAATGATATGAAGAAAGAATATAAGAAATGTAAAAAATCTTCTCAATTCCAACTTATCCCTTGTAAACTCATCAATTATCTGATGGCAAACCAAAGTTTGTTTTTTTGTTTTTTTTCCTTAAAGATCTCCATACTTTTCTTGTGTTCTGTGTGACAACACTTTGACTTGCCATCTTTCTTTTTGGTCAAAATTGGTAGAATTCCATTGGGAATCTTCCCCTGTTCTGAAATTCATGATGTTCATTAGTTATTTTCTCTTGTTTCACACCTCTGACTCTTTCTCTCTCCCAGGGGTTCCAAAATGATTTAACCAACCCTCAAGAAAATATGCACAGTTATAAGGGTACGTGTTTTTTTTTTTTTCACAAAGATTTGTGCATGCTACTTCTGTTCTGTCTTGTTTTTTAAGGATATATTTCCAGCCAAATATTCACCAGTTATAACAAGTGTCTTATCTTATTCATAGACAAAGATATAGATAACTAGATAGATAAATATGTAGATAGTTTTTTGATCAGTTCTGCTTGCCTCGTCAGTGTAGCATTAGAAATATCACCGGAGGAAAGAATCAGTGGTTCTCTGAGTATTTGATCAAAATCAAGCCTGGATATTTAGTCACAGAAAAGTATGCCATGTCTATTTGAAAGATATATAATGGTTTATTAGAACTCTAATGGATAGTGACTGGAATTGAGAAATTGGAGAGTCAAGTTCGAATTCCTGTCAAATCCATTACATTCACTTATGTGCTAATACCCTTGGGAAAGGTATGAATCCTCTTCTCCTTCCCATCTATGGGTAAATTGCAGGACAGACTGGGTTCTAGAGTCTTGGATGACAATTGGTCAAGGCAGAAAGAAATGGTAACCTACTGTGGGAAAAAATCTGCCTTGTCAGTTATGTATCGAAAGATACATGATTGCCTAAGCATGTATCATGCATGGCACATAACTGACTGAGAACTATAAGCTTATTAAATGTTACATAGAAGTTTATGTCTTTCACCTCTGGTAACAACTGTAATTGGAGTAAATAATTCATCCACAAATGCTTAATTTGTGGCTAAAATAGTCATGTATTTATCCACAGGTACCAGTGGTCAGTGTTTGAGATCACACATAGCACACACAATCACACGCACGTATATATATATATATATATATATATATATATATTTATTAAAAAAAGAGTGCATGTGTACTTATAATATGTAAGATAGGTTGATTAATAAAACAAGAGCAAATGAAAGGGTACCAATATGCTCAGTACAAAAAACATTTATTAAATATTAATTATTAACCACAAGACAGAAATGAAGCATGGAAGTTAAGGTTCTAAGTCCAGGGTGGAAGGGTTTCTCAGAGGAACTACAATGGTTTTTGGTTTTGTGTTTTACTAACCACCACCTCCTATGTACTTTGGGCGATTATGGCCCTCTAAATCTTCCTATCTTTTGTAGCTCTCTGCAATGTTTATCTTTTTACTACCCAACCACTTCCTGGTTCTGCCATTTATTTACACAAGTTAAGCTACTGCTTTCCTCTACCCCTCTTGTCTTCATTGTGTTATATCAATATCATAATTACCAGGCCTTCTTTTCTCATTATGTACCCTAGAAATTTCAATTGTTGCTTTCTGATTTTATGTATAATTGTCTTTTTTGTTTTCACTTTTAAAAACTTCCTTGTTGCTTGCATGCTCTGTTAATTCATTTCTCAGTAGCCTTCTGTAGAACTACATTTCTGAAGTCTCTTCTTCATCTGTGAGGAAATTGTCCAGTATTCACTATTATATAGGAGAACTGTTGCTGTATAAAATTTCAGTACTTCTTTCTCTTTTTCTAACATATCCTGGATATGACAATAAACTACATTTGGCAGCCAGGCCTCTGATTGGGAGGTGGAAATTTTTAAATTATCTTCAGGGATAAATTACTAAGGTAAACTAATTGTAACTGTAAAAAAAATCTGCATTCCATTGTCATAGTGATTTTTTTAAAAGACATGCAAATGCACTCTTTTATAATTATTTAGAATTTCTAAGTTTATCCATTGTAGTTATGTAATTTTTTATGAAACAAGCATTTCAATATAATTTACCCCTGAAGATGATCATAGAAAAAGTCAAAAGTACTTGGGTTAAAAAACTATGGCACCTTCCTTAATGAATTTTCAGCTTAACATCAAGAAACTGATTAGATAACTGGAAAGGATCAGTATAAAAATAAGTAGACACAATATATCTATATTATTCAATGAAAGATTTTTGAATATATATATATATATATATATATATATATATATATATATATTTGTCATAGGTATGATAATAAACTCCATCTGGCAACATTGAATTTTGCCATTACCTAGATGGATGATTTTTTAGAAATACCAGGTGCTATAGGCTTGGATGTGTGGGTGGTGTAATAGATAATGTCTCAGAATTGTTAATGGGAGAGCTAAGTTTAAATTTCAGTTGGGTTCATTATATTTACTTCTGTGAATACCCCTGGGAAAGGTATGAATCCACCTCTTCTACCACCAGCTATTAGTAGATTATTAGATTAATTAGTAAGACTTTTAGCACTAAATCATTATTATCTAAAAAAAAAATTCTTACAAACTAGAAATGTTTTCTGGCTTTAAAAAACCGACAAAGGGTTGATAGGCCATCAAATAATCTTATAACATCGAGAAGTTACTTTCCTGACAAATCAACACTGGTGAGATTTGAACCCAGGCCACATTGTCACATATACATGTTTAAGCAGGGTTTTGTTGAGGATGATGCAAGTTAAGTCTGTTATATTTTTTAATCAAATTTTCTTTCTGTCAAATGAATTTCCATTTGTTGCTGATAAAGCAAGTGGTTACAGTTCATTTTCAGTTTTATTAAAGTTTTGAGCTTTCAACTGGTTTTCGTTACTTTCAAGAATAAAGTAAATTAAATGAAATTCAAAGTTCATCTAGTGGTTATTTTTGATGTTTTTGAATTTTAAGTTTTTAATCTTTCTAGTATCATATGAACATGACTTTGAGACTGAATAAGTTGAATATGAGTTTTACTTGATATCTGGGTAGATGTTCACACCATGGTGTCCAATTGAGACTGGACTAAACTTATGTCTGTGTATGTACACTACAGTTCAAAAGTTTGAGGATAAGCCTGGTAATTTTTTAAATTGGCCCAAAATTTAGTTGCTTTGTACTTTAAATAAGAAAAATTATTATACATGGTTAAAAAAAAATGTGACATTATTTTTTATTAGAAATTTTATTATGACAAAAAGATTTTATGATTAAATTTTGCTCTCGTCAAAACATCCTCTTTAGCCCTGATTATTGCAGCGCAAATATTTGGCATTCATTGCAAAAGTTTCTCAAAGTACAAGTTTGATAATTGATTCCACCATTTTTTCATTGACTCAAAGATCTCTTTGTTTTTTTTGTTTTTTTTCTCTTCTATCAAGCTAATCCCATGCTAATTCTGTTGGTGGCATCAAACTTTTGAACTGTAGGGTGTGTCAACTGTGTTGACTTCTCTGTGGAAAATAGAATCACAACCTCACTATTCTTGATTTTGTTGCTGTGGTTTTCATAGCATGTAGGTTTTTAGAGTGGAGTTACTATCTCTATGCCTAACTGGTTTATTTTTCCTTCTCCTAGACTGGTTGCCAACCAAAACTAGAGAGCCCAATCTGCCATCCTATTAACACCAAGCTGGGATGAGAAGAGAAGGATACATATCTTTCTGAGGATATTTTTGTAAAAGTGAATGCAACAGCTATGAGTGGAATTTGAACCCAGCACTTTCTGTACTGGTAATTCTTAAGCTATGTACACATCTACAAACTTGTACATAGATGTGCTTAAATATCCACAAACTAATATAAAAAGCTGCGCTAATATTCTAAAAGTGTAAAATACAATTACAAGTATGCTGGTCTTGTGTTTTTTTAATTTTTTTTGTGATTAATATTTATAAAAGTACTTGAATAAATACATGAAGCATATTAAAAACAAATTGCCTCCACTCCCCAGTACAACCTCCACATTAACTTCTTAGATATTGAATGTCCAGTTGCAAAAATAAACCACAAGCAACAAAAAAAAAGTTTACTGGCTGCACACGTGCAGAGATGCGTGTGAAATTACATGCAGAAAGAAACGCGTTTGCATTTTCTTTCATGGCAGGGGGAAGTGTTACGTTCATGCGCACACAAAGGTAACTTTGTTTGAGCTCACAAAGGGAAATATTTATGTTCTCACCTTGAGATGAGAACAAATGCCACAATATATTCAATATATCTGTAGGTGTATATAAATACACACATATATATATATATATATATATATATATATATATATATTTGTCCATCAACCTTTAGCCTTAATGATGAAAAAGTCTTTTATTTTATGCAAATAAATATATATCTTTCAATATTAATTCTTCAATGGTATATATTGATAGTACAGAATAAATAATATACAATGAAAATTTCAGATCAGAATTCAATTAATAAATATCTTTAGGCTACAGACTTATTTATGCACTCATACACATTTATTCACACACACACACACACACACACACATATATATATATATATATATATATATATATATACACACACACATGGTGTGATGGATAAATTGTCACTTAAATTACATAAAAAGGAAAAGGACACTGACATCTCACTTTTAATAGATATATTTACCAAAATTACACAAAATATCTTGAAATACTAAAGATTAAATCTTTTCAAAAATAATGACATTGGCTTCAACTGTGGCTTCCACTGGAGTTTGGAATCTCCTGCAAATCTTCTGGATGGGTTCCTTGTTTAACTTGGTGAATGCTACCATAATCCTTACCTTCTGTTCATCATTGGTGCTATAAGGAATTTTGTTGGTCTTTCGTTCAACTGCACCCCACATATAATGGGGTTGCAGTCTGGGTTAGGTGGCCAGTTATAAGGGGTGATGTGGCCACAGAAATTGTCTGGCAGCCATGACTGGGTTCTCTTGCTTGTGTGGCATAGTACAGAGTCCTGTTGCTAGATATAGATAGATATGCTTGTGTGGCATGGTACAGAGTCCTGTTGCTAGATATAGTCTTCCAGTAACCATCCTCTTGACCCAGGGAAGCACTGCCTTCTCAAGACACTTGATGTAAGCCTATGTGTTCAATCTGAGGCCTTCACCAGTCTGTTTTGTTTGCATGGAAGATTTCCAAGCAATGACAAAATCATGCATACGAGCCACTGGAAATGAAAATCACACCGCAACCTGTGACATCACATATGACCATGTGAGAGTGAAAACGAGAAGTGTTAATTAGGGGAAGCCGTTGGTATAAACCAATGGCTTCTGTTATCAATTATAGGCATTTAAGTATATTTGTAGAGTTTTCATAGTTTATTTTGTTCAGGTTAGGTTTCAACTGTTTTATGTATATAGCTTCAAGAATTTTTAGTTTTTGTTTATTGTTTTCATGTTTAAGTATAGTTGTGTTTTCAACAAGGATTTTCCGGAATTGTGTATGCAGCCAGGCATGTTGTTTTAAATGCCTAAAAAATATTAGAATTATCATTAAAATGTAGAGTCAAGTATTGTAAAAGTGAGTTTGTGGTGTGACCAACATAAATCTTCCATGCAAACAAAACAGACTATCATTGTTGCGATGTACGTGTATTATTTAATTTATTGTAATGTACTTGTCATCTCTGATGATGGCTTATGTAAGCCGAAAGCTTAGATAGGATTAAAAACATGTATCAATATGGTGATTTTCTTTTGTCTTTTAATGATAATGTTATTAAGCTTATCAGATGATATGAAAGGAATTTGCTTAAAATAAATAGACAAAACTTGTCTATATTATTTAATGAAACATGCATTAATATATATATATTAATCCAACATATTATTATCACTTTAAAAGTTATTTTTAATGCATACCCATATTTGAGGAGACAATTCGTTTATTTTTTAAACAGTATTTTATTTTCATTTACTGGTCTGAATATTTAAGAAATCTTATTAAAAAATGTTCCATCCACTGTGACTGTTCTGCAAAGGGGGACACAGGTTCAAATCCTGCCAGAGTGCACATTTTTTTAAAGATTTCTCAAATATTCTGGTTAGTAGATGAAAATGAAATACTGTTTAAAAAATAAATGGAGCTTCTACTCAAATATGAATATCCACTAAAAATAAGGTTTAAAGTGATAAATGTGTGTGTGTGTGTATATATATATATATATATATATATATATATATATATATATAAAAAAAAAAAATTAATGGATTTATTTTTATCAAAATCAAATGTTATTTTTAGTGGACACCAGTGATTGAGTAAATGTTCCCTTATTATTTTCTTCAAGTTTTCTTCAGTGTATTTTTTTTTTTAAGCATTTCACCCCAAGCAAACCACTAGGACACAAGGGGTTACAGAAAATTTAGAGCAAGATCAGATAGGAGTGATAGAAGAAAGGATGAGTGTAGTGGATAGATCAAGGCAACTGGAGATGTCGATTGACATTACACTTGAATAGCTGGAGAATATAGCTTACAGGGAAACAGGAAAAGGGAAGGGAGTTCCACAGGTGAGAGGTGCGAGACATGAAGCTATTAGAGTAGAAGAGTCGGCTACATTTAGGAGTTTCGATAGTGAAAGGGTGAGAACGCAATGCCAGCCTCATCGGGCGCTTGAACTCATGAAGTTTGGGAACCAGCGAATGCAGCTCCTCGGAGCAATTGCCATGAAAGTATTTGTAAAACAGACAGAGAGAGGCGACGACGCGTCTGTGAGAAAGTGACTGTAGACGAGATGCCAGGGCAGGGCCAACCACAGTGCATATCCGCCTCTGGAGCCTATCAAGAACCCCAAGGTAAACAGAAGGGGCACCAGACCATATATGGCAGCAATACTCCATGCAAGTGTGAATTGTGGATTTGTAGATCTGGAGGATCAACTCCAGGGAGAAAAACTTCCTAGCCCGGCTCAGGGAGCCAACTTTCCTTGCAGTGGATGAGGCAATTGACTCAATGTATTTATTCCATCTCAGGTCAGCAGTCAACGTGAGACTGAGAAGCTGCAGAGAGTTGCTCTCGAGAAGTTGAGCATCAGACATTTGCTGGTAGATGTAATATGCACTGTTTAATAAAAAAAGAAGGAAGATATCTACTCAAACAGGGTTATCATCTAAAAACTATGTTTGAAGTCATAACGATATTTATTAAATTCAGTTTGGGATAGATATGCTTATATACACAAATGACATGATACTTATACTAGATAGTAAGTATCATTTGATGTGTATGTTTTGGCATAAGCATTCACACTAGAGCTGGTTGATTTTAGAAATGTGGTATTATTGCATTCACTTTGAAAGTTGGGGTTTGATATGATAAAAAATGACACAAATTTTTCTTCCAAATAATTACTATTTTTTGTAGAGACAGTTTAAAGATTAAGTTTAGGTTCAAAATTGTAGTGTTGGAATTTCATTGAAGGCCTTATAAAATTTATAATTTACTGAAGCTTTCAAATTGTATATGGACAAGATGCAAGCACATTATTACTAAATCCTTTTGCCATCAAATAAGACCTTTATTTACTTCAAAGGGAAATTATACAAAACAAGTTAGCTATATTATGATCTAATATTTTATACAGTACAGTAGTGTGATTTTCAATAAGCAAATGCAATTTTAAAACATTTTGTCTTATAATGTGTAACCAGCAGTATTATAGTGTAATATATACTGTTTATCTGTTTTTGTTAATTACTATCTAACAAATCTTATTCATTCAGTAGCTTTTTTGTAATCTTTTTATAATTTTTTTAAAACAGTTTTTACTTATTGAATACAGTAAAAACTTGAATATTCAGCTTATGGTGATTCATAATTAGAATTCTGAGTTGAATCTATTTTCCATTTAATGCATCTAATACAAAGAATATCAACTTTATTTGAATTTATTCTTGAAATAGTAAAATTTTGAAGTCAGCTTGTAAGCAAAAACCTACAGAAATTAAGTATTTCTTTAATTTTTTTCAAAAGATATATATTTTGGTTAATATGGTTAATATCCATTTGTCCCAACCTCTTTATATCTTTCTTTCTGTCTAGCCATCTATCTTAATCTCCTCATAATTATTCATCTAAGTCTCTTCATATTTATCAATCTCAGTCTCTTCATATATATATATATATATATATATATATATATATATATATATATATTGTTGTTTCTTTCCATCTATCCATCTCAATCTTTTCATATATATCAATCTCAGTTTGTCCATATTTGTCTTAGTTTCTGTCTCTCACAACCCATTCATATCTAAGTCTTTTCCTATCTGTCTGTATATCTATCCACATCTGACCACATCGTCAGTTAAATATCTATATGTATACAGATTGTGCTCTTACTCATGTTAGAATATAAACAATCTTTTTTTTTAAAAAGAAATCTCAGCCTCTCTGTGTCCAGTTGTAAAAGGCAGGCCGCACACATGGTCATCTCTCAGATTATTCACAGGAGTTGCTAGTTTTTACAGAAAATTTCAATACGGGCAAGATGAAACAAGTAAACAAGCAAGCAAAGAAAAAAAAAATCTTGCATCCACTCCACTCAAACATCAAGACAGATACACATTCTTTCCAGCATCTTTGATGTCAGATGGTCAGTTGTAACAAACAACAAATGCAGCCACATCTTCAAATGGCTACAAGACTGCCCAAGGATGTTTGGCCATAAAACAATACAAAAGTTCACTTTCTTTGCTGATAACATTTCTATTAGATTTGAAATTCTGCTGATTGCTCACCATGAGAAAAGAATCTTTGCAATTTGTCTTATCTGAAATAAGATGCATATGTATGTCTGTTTGGATGATGGTGAATTGATTAGAGGAGCAATCACACGGTTCTTGGTTCAATCTATGTTAAGGGAATGTTGTTTATGTATTTCATATTAAACAATATGAATGCCATTGTTGCAAGGTAGATTTGTGTTATGTTTAATTAGTTCTGAAAATATGAACATTAGCAATTGTTAGGCTCATCACATTGACTAGTGAGACATTTTGTTTGATAACAACATTATGGTGAAAACATTGATTTGTATAACAAAATTTGATACAATATATGTGTTTTATAAAGTCAGTATTAAAGTGAAGGATGTACTGCTAGTATAAAGTATATCAGCATGAAAAATAAAATCAGTAGTAAGTTCGGTAAGTTCACTTTTATAGTAATGCCCTTGGGGAAGGAAATAATCCATTCCTTCTCTTTGTAGTTTAGTCATGGCAATTCACAAAACTTAAAGTAAGTCATGAAGAGCTATGATTGACTTTCATCTGAAGAGAAAAGGAATTAAAAAAAAAAAAAAACCAAAGTTATTTTTTTAATGAACATGGATAATATTCAACAGAATTTATGATGTCATAGTGTTGTAAGGGAGACTTTATTAAGTATCATAGTGATCATAGTCTTGTAAGAGAGACTTTATTAAGTATCATAGTGATCATAGTCTTGTAAGAGAGGCTTTATTGAGTATCATAGTGATCATAGTGCAGTAAGGGAGACTTTATTAAGTATCACTCATCTAACAGAAGTAATAATGCCATGGATCATAATGTAGTAGGGAAGGCTTTGTTAACTTTGACTCATCTAAAAGAAATAATATCATAGGTTATAGTGTGGTAGGGAAAGCTTTATTAACTTTTATTATTTAACAGAATTAACAGTGTCATGAATCATAGTGTATTCAGACAGGTTTTGTTAACTCTCCTTTATCTAACAAAATTAACACTGTTATGGATGTGGTAGGGAAAGCTTTATTAACAATGCCATGGATTATAGTGTGGTAGAAATGCTTTGTTAAGTGTTACTCATGTAACAGCACTGACAATGTTAGGGATCATAGTGTGGTAGGGCAGGTTTTATTAACTAAATAATATAAATATAAAAAAATCAGTAAAAACTGGATAAAATTACAAAGTATTTATTTTTTTTTTTACTTCATCACTTCAGTGAAGTTTGCAAAACAAGGAATTTTGAATGATGATTCTGAAACTGTTCCCATCGTCTGGAAGATTACAACAAAAATTCATAGGCAATACATTCATGCAGTCATAAAATTTCCAGTGCCTGGGATTATCTATTAAGATTGAAAGAAATTTTGCAAATCCTTGTACACACACAAATGCACTCACATAAATGCACATGAAAAATTTAAAATAATTTAAAAAATAATAAAAAAAAAATGCATCAGAAAATATGAAATATTTTTCATTTTAAAAAATGAAAAATATTTCCTATTTTCTGATGGATTTATTCTTTATATTTACTTTTCTACATGCATAAAATATATACAAATATACATAATAAAGATGTATACATATAGAGAAACATGTTTTGTGTGCCTAATCAGATGTACGTTCACATACATCTTACATATTAATTCTTTGAAGTGAAATATAGTGCTTGTATATATATATATATATATATATATATATATAAAGTGAATTACATACATATACAAGCCAATATATAATTAGAAAAAAAGCATCTTCAGATATCTACAAAATATCTGTACATGTGTGTGTGTGTGTGTATATATATATATAGGTGTATGTACTTATCTATATACACATTTAAGCCTATCAATCTATATATCTCTCTTTTTCTCTCTATATGTATATAAAGAGTAATGTGTGTGTGTGTGTGTGTATATATATATTAATGACAGTGTATGTTTTATGTAACCACTGCAAATATATATATATATATATATATATATAATGTCTGTCTGTGTGTGTATATATATATATATATATATATATATAGATAGATAGATAGATAGATATTTTACATTATAAGGGAATAAAAATTTTAAATAGATTCATATAAGATAAAATATAGATTAAACTTAAGATTAAATTTAAAAATTATATAGATTAAAATATAAAGGATTAGATAGTATCATATATGTTAAAATAATTATAGATTAAATTATAATAGGTTAAACTGATTAAAATATACATATACACACACACACACACACACACATATATATATATATATATATATATATATATATATATATATATATGTCAGTCAAAATATTTGCACTACCTCAAAACTTTTATTCATCATCATAAAAGTGTTATTTTTAATGAAACATGTTAAGCCCCACAATGGTTTTATTTATTATACTAAATACAAGTCTTCCTCAGTAACTTTGCTATTAGTATAACTAAATATCTTTGGAAAAATTCACTTGAAGGCATTTTTCTTCTTTAGTACTGAATATGAATAAAATGCATTATACCACCACTTGAACTCACATTAGACTATACTGAACCAATGTTGTGAATAAAATGTGACAATGTCCATTGTGAGGAGAAGACTCTGTGAAGCTGGCCAATATGGCAGAATTGCTGTCAAGAAACCATTGTTGAGGAATCAAAACAATGTCAAAAGGCACCAGTGGGTCAAGGCACACAAAGACTGGACAAAAGAGCAGTGGAATAAAGTCCTTTTGATTGATGAATCAAAGTTTGAATTCTTTTTACGTCAAATAGGGAGGTTCAGTGTGTGGCAAAGAGTTGGTGAAAGAGCTGCAACCCCCTCCCCTGTATCACATCAACCATAAAGCATGGAGGAGGCTCTGTTATGGTGTTGGGGGGGGGGGGGATTTTGCCAATTGCAAAGTTGGGGATTTGTACCAGGTGAAGGGCATATTGAATCAGACTGGTTATCACAGCATACAACAGCTTCACATGATCCCATCTCGAATGTGGCTTGTGGGTCAAGAATTTGTACTCATGCAAGATAAGACCCAAAGCATAGTAGCAAACTCTACCAGAGGTACATTAAAAGCAAAGAGGATCAGTACATCCTTCAACTGATGTCTTGGCTGGCTCAATCAGTGGACTTAAATCTGATTGAACTGTTGTGGGATGAACTTGACTGAAAAGTCAAAGCTAAGCAACCCACAAGTGTGGCTTATCTTTGCAACTCTTGCAGGAAAGCTGGGCAGAATTAACTTCAGTCTACTTCCAGTCTTTGGTGTAAAGAATGGCGAGAACCTGTGAAGCAGTCATAGTGGCCAAAGGGGGTCATTTTTATGAATCAAAAGTTTAAGAAGGTTTTTTTTTTTTGATTTTGTTTTTGTTTTTTGTTTTTGTTTTTTGTTTTTGTTTCTTTTTTTGTTTTTGGTTTAATTTGTATTTAATGTGTCTCAGGAAGACTTGTATTTAGTATATAAAAACTATTGTGGTGCTTAACTTGTTTCATTGAAAATAACACTTTTCAGATGAGAATAAACATTTTTGAGGGTGACCAGATACTTTTGACTGGTAGTACATATATATATAGAGAGAGAGAAAGAGAAATGGATAAATAAACTGGTATGATGTGCAACTCTTGTATATCAATGTGTGTCATTCTGCGTGTATGTGTCTCTGTTCACATGCATCCATACTTAATACATTTAAAATGAGAAGCGATGTAAATATGAATAAAGTCAATAGCCACTTGAAGTAGATCAGTAGATACTAGCAGTACTTACTGAATGCCTAAGTCAAAGCCATTAGAAAGATTGTCATTAAGAATATTGTATAACCTGCAGCTGTGGAAGACATTCCAGATGCCATTGTCTATGATGTCAGGAAACTAAAAGAATGCACTTTCAGTGACGCTTTTATTGCATCTTTGGTATCATTCTTTCCAAAATTTAGGGGAATTGTTCTTACAAGATTCTCCAAAATGGTAATTCTACCACTTTATTTCTGTTTTTCATTGTGTTAAGACTTAATCACACATAGAAAAGGAATAAATTTAGAATGATTTTGTGGTGAAGGTTGCTGATTAAAAATGAAATTAAAACATGTTTAACAGTACTGTCAAAAAATGATGGCAGTATATAAGTAATTTTGTAATTGTATTGTTTCTATTTTCTGCTTGAGTAATCGAGGATTTTTATCTATACAATTAACTCTAATTTTGCATTTACAAAGAAATTCTGCTTTTTAAAATATTAAAAATGGAAAATATTTAAACAAAGCTAACATGAAAGATACTATAAAAATGACAACGTTATTTAATTAATTTTGCAGCTGTATTATATTTTCTGCATAAATAACTAAGGATTTTTATTGATATTTTAAGTCAAATGATGCATTTGAGAAAGAAATTAAAATGAGAAAATACTGGAAGAGATCCAATATGAAATTAAAAAAGAAAAAATATATAATAGCAACCGGCTGTCTCTCTTTCTGATGAGAGATTACGTTGTTATGATAACACTAGAAATATTCACTTTTTGGCACTAAGTAATCCACCCCCGCCTGCTAATATCTAATAATCCTATTATAAAGAAAGGGGATGTGTGTTATAAACATGTAAAGTTATGTTGTTTTTTTATTTTACAGAATCAATTCAAGTTATTTATAATCTAGAGACTTCTTTTTTGCTATTGCTATCCATGACACCCCCACCTACATATTCTCAAAACAATGAGGTTGCTCCCTGGAAATCAAGAAACAAAAAAATTAACCAAACAAGTTAGAGCGTTAACAATATAAAATAATATCCTTGTTTTCATTGTTGTCTTTTTAATTGCAATGTTTCAGTCACTGTAATCTTTGGCATTCATCAGGAGTTTCTTGTATTTTGGAATGTTGAACTCTGTCATGTAGATGATCAAACATGTGACACAGATGCAATGTCTTCCAAAAACTAAACAAAATATTAAGAAAACTAAAGCATTTAGTAAAAGCAAAAGATTGCTGAACTGCTAAGTAATATCAGTCAATGTCAGTGAATATGGGACAATATCATCACAGATGAAGTGGAGACTTGAGGCAACAGGTATAGTTCTACAGAAGGATGCTGAGAATCCCATGGACAGAATGAGTGAGCAATAAGGAAGATTTAAGAAAAATGGGAACAAAAAGGACACTTGTGCTTAGGATCAGAAAGTTAAAATTTCTAAGACATAAAGAAGGTCGTTTGGATAATTTGACACTCACAGGATATATTGAAGATAAGAAAGAAACAATAAATAACCTACTTAAGAAACTTTTAAAAGTGAATGGCAAAAATGGACTGGGAAGGATGGTGAAGGGACAGACATTGCTTAGATTTTTAAAAAAATCATTTCCCCCCAATTTCATAGAATGCAGTGAGTTACGGGGAGTAAAAGAGAATGAGAAGACTTTAATGAGAAGTGAAGAAATGTGTGACATATTAGAAAAGAAATTACTAGAATAGAAATGACAGTTTCATTTAGCTACAGAGAGACCCAGTTGCCAATCTAATAGCATGCTTAAGTTCAGGTTAGTCGAGGTACTAAAGAAAAAAATCTCATCAGAATAGTTACCATGAAAATATTTGTAGAAAAGACAGAGGAAAGACACATCACATTGGTGAGGTTATAACTGATGTTGCGATGCCAGATCAGGATCAATTCTATTACAGACCCTTCCTTGAATTATAAGAAGTTGTAGAGAGATATGATAACCAAAATTCTGAAAGGACATAGCACTATAGAAGAAAATAGAAAGGAACACAAATCCCTCATCACAGCAAAGTATGGAATTCCAAAATAGAGTGATTACAATGTATGTAGACAAAGAAAATTTATTTAGAACAGTGGTTCTCAAATGGTGTGACAGAAAAAGATAGCAGGTGAAGAGAAATGATTGAAAGACAATCAAAGATTTAGAAACAGTTTCAAAAAATTAATAGCCAAAAATAAATATGATTTTAAAATTTAAAATACTATTATGGATTACTTGTAATTGCATGCATGAATACCGGTATAAATTATTATAAATAATTATTGACCGATTTTATCATTGTGATATTTTTGTATTATATCAAGTATTAAGAATATAGTAACTAGGTTTGGCAAATTGGAGGAGAGAGTTATCAATGATTAAGTTCTGACTTTGAATCTGCAGTTATCTCCCTTTAAACCACTCTTCATTATTTTTTTTTTTTTTTAAATGTGCTTTTTATCTCATAAAATTTGATGAGGCACGAGCAAATTTTAATTTTGAAAATGCTATCCCCTGCCAAAAAAAAAAAAAGTTTTGGAACAAGTGGTCTAGATAAACTGATATATTAAGCGAGTTTAATTTCTGATAGTATTAATATAAGACCAGTCTTCTTTTTCTTTTGAAGAATTTTTGTTCTGCATCTTATGAGAAAGTTAGAGTGTTGTTAGAATTATTTTATTTATCTGCAGCATTTAAATTATTTATTTTAAGCATAGAAAGATGTGAGTATCCTCCTAGTTAACTGTATAGAAAATTAGTTCCGCCATCTCTGGATGAGCCAATCTGATGTTCATTTCACACTAATGCCTTTGAGAAAGGCATGAATCATTCCCACAGATATTGATAAAGAGTAAGAGCTAACCTGGCTCATTATCCTCAGTTGACAAGCAATCTTGGAGATTTAAAACTCTGAGAACCACTTCCAGCATGATAGGCCTATCATTCCCAATGGCTTACTGGCTTTGGGGAAAATTTTCTACAAATATTTTCATGGCAACTGTCCTGATGAGCTTTTTTCCCTTAATACCTCAACTATCTGAATTTAAGCATGCTACTAGATTGGCAACTAGGTCTCTTCATTTTACTTTTGAACTAGCTAGATGCAATTGCCATTTCTATTCTAATAATTTCTTTTTTCACAATTCTCATCTGTGGAACCCCCTTTAAATTTCTTAGTTCCATGGCCTCTACAATCTTCAAAAAATTAAATGCAACATCAGTCACTTTCTTCTGTCTTCCTGAACCCTGTTCGTTTCTTGTTCTTTCCTCACTTCTTCTTCCTAAAGTTTTCTCATTGTCTTTCATATTCTGTAACCCTCTGTGATCTAGTGGCATTATTGCTTTGCTTAGAGTGAAATAATTTAAAAAAATTGCTACATTTTATGAAAAAGACAGTAATTTTACAATATTGTATTCAGGTACCAATGGGTGTTTAAAATTCCTCTGTTCAATTCACATTCCAAAATCTGATCAAACATCAGAATTCAGGATTTATTTTCAATTCTCTCTTTGGTCAGGTTGAGAACATTTCTGTGCACTATTATATTGATAAAAAATACGAAACAGAGGCTAGCATACAGAAAGTGAAAATATTATGGCAGACTGCAGGGTTAAAATTTAAAAAAAAGAATAAATAAAAATCATACTCAGTATTTGATAAGACATGGAACATAGGGATTAGGGTTGTGGCTTTAATTAATTGGTACACTTGGAACCATTGCAAACACACTAAAGGTCAGAATGGAAGGAATAAAGATTCAAAGAAAACAGTTCTGGAGTCTGTAAGTATACTGAGGAAGTTGCTGGGGATATGAGGAAATTTCTTTGAACAATAGCAAGTTTCCCCAGACAGTTGGTATAAACATATAAATGCATGAATAATAATAATAAATGTCCTGATGCTATACCACACATGTCTCCCATGGCTTCTGATCTTGATTGAAGCTGTTAACATGTACATGTTTTGTATTGGTGAATTAAGTTTGGCAACGGTAAAAATTCCATTCAGTACAACAGATTTGTTTGTCAGTTGTCTGACTACAAACAGTTAGCCATATCCCCTAAGGGATGAGGGACAGTGTATCTCTGTTCATGAGCAAGGGTAGTGAGAGATCATCCTGGCTGTTGAGAGGGTTGCGTTTTTATATTTAAGTTGGAAATATAAGGAAGCCAAGTCAACTTGGGTGTCACATTTTGATACATGGAGCACCCTCAATTAGAAACTGATCAAACTGGTACTCAACATGAAGGTATTTCTAACTTGTATGTTTATGTGCTTCTTTTAGCAGAATTTGTCACAATGTTAGGCACATTTGGCTGTGGTGCATGGGCTTAGTATACCTTTATCAAAATGAGTGTCAAGATGGATATATTGGGCATTGTATATTTGTACTGCAGCATTACTTTGTTGGCTTGCCGTTCTCTCAAATAATGATAATAAAGGAAGTAAGTGGATAAAGAGAAAGTCAAATATGGAATTTGGTATGAAAATGAGAAGGAAATGGGGAAGGAAAAAGAAGAATTTAAGAAAAGAATAAAGAGGGAAATCAAAGAGAAGAATTCAAGAAGAAAAATTATAGATCAAAGCAGAAAAAAACAGTAATGAGAAAGAAGAGGAATCAGAGAAAAAACAACAACAACAACAACTTCTATTGTTTCTAAGTGATAGAAAGATGGTGATCATCACTTAAAAGCAGCAGTACTTCACGACCCACCCAAATATCATCATCAGAGGAAGAGTAAACAAAATTTCCAGCCAGCTGCTAGCCCTCATTAAAACCTGCTATACAAACAGATGGTCACTATCATTTAATTTCCTGTTTCAAAAGAGAAGTTTGTCTGCACTTTTTAAACCACCATTTTTTTTTCTCTTTCTTTTAATAATAGCTGTCTTTTTTAAATAGATAAACAGGAGAGAAATATACATGATCAACTCAATCTTATCTAAAAGTATTAACTAAATTCTGGTACATTTTACTTGAGTTAAGTTTTAGAATTATTGGCCATCAATCTTTCTGGCTTATTGTTAAAGAATTTTATTTGCTAAATACAGAAGAAGCCACTTATTATGACCATTAATTTTTATTTTGTAATCATCAAGTGAATTAAGAAATAGAAAAATAGCTCTAACTAAAAAAAGATAATCTTTTTTGATAAAACAATGAAAAGTTGACTTTTTATTGAACAAGCAAATATATTTCCTCTTTGAATTTCTGGAATAAAGACATGAATTACATTATTTACTTTCAGACTATTGTCTTGGAGGCATGGTGGATTAACAGATAGTGGCTTGAATTGAGGAATTGGAGAACTGAGTTTAAATTACAATCAGATTCATTACATTCCCTTATGTGCTAATACCTTTGGGAAAGGTAGGAATCCATCTCTTCGTCCACCAGCTATGGGTAAATAACAGGACAAACTATGTCCTATAGCCTTTTGTGGCAACTGGTCTATGAGAAGGACCAAACCTCCAATTCTGGGTTAAATATTTTCTAGAAATTACAAATGGCTGAGCACGGTGAGTACGACTACCCCTCTGAAGACAAGGTCAATCAAGGAAGAGTTCCTCCAATGAGTGAAATGGCCTTGGATATGGATCTGTTCTAATGAGCTTTCATCCCTTTATTGTCATCATCTTTGTTGTTACTATCACCATCTTTCTTCACTGGGTAACCAACAAGGAAATTGTGAACAGAGCCCTTTATTTAATCTCCAAGAGTATATTCTCGTTCCACTTGTCCATGTCTAGGGATATTTTGTTTTGTTCTTGTTTAGGGCTGCTTTTTGTCTGTTTTTCAAATTTGCACTACCTAGTAGAACTCAGAATTACTATTACACTAAATTCATGAACCAATGCTTTAATCTATTTAGCTATTTTCCTGTGATACAATCCTGAGTCTAGAAGTCAGAGCCTAAAACTTAATCTGCATGCTGTTTATACTGTGGCTTGTTATTCTTGACTGTATTCACTGAGGCTTCTCTAATCTTCTTGTTGTTGCTGACGATGTGGGTTCCTTTCTATGCATGATAGGATTAAGCATTTCAAAATGCAGTTATCTGATGTAAGCCAGTTTATATAGACTGAAATATAATTGACTTCTTTGCTGAAAAAAAAAATTCCATTGAAATGCAGCATTCAAACAAGCCAGTTGCTTGCATTGCACAAAAGCAATAAAATTTTCCCATGTTTTAGCAATTCCTAATAAAAAAAAAGTCCTTCTTGCACCACATCAAACACAGAAAATAAGTATCTTTAACCATCAGGTTGAAGGCTTACAGGCAGCCATATAACATTGAGACATTGGCTCTCATGTGATCACTGGAGTTAAGCAATGTCAAAACTGCTCAGTTCCTAGAGGGAATACATTAGATGTGCAGGTGGTATAACTGATAATGACTGGCAATTGGAAATCGAAGATCTGAGTTTCAATTCCAGTTGGGTTATATTCACTTGCACGCATATGCCTATTGGAAAGTTATGAATCCACCTCTTCTTTCCCCCTGGGTATGGGTTAAATAGGAGGACTTGTATCAGCAAATCATTATCATTAAAAAAAAGTAAACTTGAAAGATACTTTTAAAATTTCCAAAGCATTGTGTAAAATATCGTGCCAGGAACTTCTTCACAACTTATTATCCTGTCTGCTAGAATTTATTCTCTTATAAAAAAATATGTTTTTAGAATGTAAAAATCCTGTTTTTGTTCTTCATATAATTTATGTATATGGAGTGTAGTTATAGTAATGGATATTAGCTTGGATTGAGGAATCTGAGAACTTTTACTTTGAGAAGTTTTAGTTCCAGTCAAGTTATTTACATTCACTTACATGCAGATACAATTGAGAAATGTATGAATCGTTCTCTTTCCCACCCAGATGTGGGTAAACAGCACAACAGACTGGGTCCTATAGCCTTGAGTGGCAAACTGCCTCGGAGAAGGCCAACTCTGAATTCAAAACCTGAGGGGTCAACAACTAAACATGATCCTACGTCAGACATTAGATGGATAAGGAAGGTAGATGGAAGCAGTACAAAAACAAGAGCTGTTAAAGGGGTGGATGTACTCATTAGAATCAGCGGTAATCCACCCCAACTATACACTCATCAACTCGAAATTGTCCAAGTGTAGTGAGTATGGCTATACCACTGTAGACATGGTCAATCAGGGACAGATTCTTCTTCTAACAGGAGTGAGTAGGCCCCGTAATATATATATATATATATATATATATATATATATGTGTGTGTAAAAAGAAAAAATAAGTCAATAAAAAAAAAAAAAAAATATCACTTACTAACCTTCGTTTATTAGACATTGAATTGTACCATTTTGTGTCCTCCATAGCTTGCCTGATTTTTCATCTGACATGGATATTTATGAGCATTACTAAACTTTAAAATTTTGAAAAACCAATATATATTAAAAAGAAGAGAGATACTGCAAACATTTTTGGTTGTAATTTGGTGGATTTTTTAAAAATAAATGGGTTCCATCTACCCTCCTTATCCATCTAATGTCTGGTGTAGGATCATGTTTAGTTGCTGACCACTCAGGTTTTGAATTCAGAGTTGGCCTTCTCCAAGGCAGTTTGCTACTCATGGCTATAAGATCCAGTCTGTTGTGCTGTTTACCCACATCTAGGTGGGAAAGAGAAGTATATATATATATATATATAAATTCATAATTTTTTTTCTGTCCAATATATAACTGATAATTTCTCTTTATTTTAATTTTTTCAGTTACGTGTTCTTAAAGTCAACATAAACCCTCTTCAAATATCACGAGGACTCATCTAACTGCATTGTATTTGTTCTTTAAAAAATTACAGTTTCTCATAAAAAGGTATGTAAAATGTTCAACTTATAACAAATAACAATAGAATTTAAATATTCTTAACTTATACAGCCATTTAATCTGCGAAAATTCGAAACTTGTGTGTTGCAGCACTATTGTATAATCAACCTTTTTTTCTTGATTCATTAACTGATTTTTTTTATTAATGTTTTCATTTTATATGCATTTTGAATTATAAATTTGGCATGGCCAACAAAAATACAATAATGTGTTGCAAAAAAAAAAAATTTAAAATGCAACAAATATAGAAAGCTCTGGTTTAATCCATGACAAATTTTCTTATGTCATTTCTTAATTAAAATTTTATTTATTTTAGTGTAAGTAAACATGTGTCATGATTAAAAAAAAAATTTGGAAATAGTAAGAATTGTGATTAAAAACCAAAAAAATAAGATGAAAGAAATCTGAGTTTAAAATTAGTAATAATTGACAATTTTCTATCTGAGAGAGTCAAATATTTTGAGAACATTCTTATTACTCTCAGAAAAAAATGCTATAGTTATAAATTATTCTTTCTTGAATATAAATATTTTGAGGATCTGCCAACCAAGCAACTTCAAAGATTAGATGAAGTTACCATCTAGTTGTGTGTTTATCACATAAAAATAACTCATTAATATCTAAGTAGGAGTATCCATAAAAATTTCATTGTTTTGCTAATTGAATTTTTTGATGAATCATAATTTCTAAGCTAATCGTTGAATAAGCTTCTCTCAAGTTAAATGTCTATAACATACTCATGTAAACACTCCTACTGCATCGTTAAATATTTGAACTTAAGAATTTAACCAAATATTGAAGTATGAATGCAGGTCATTATTTAAAAAGTAATGAGATATGAATTTTGAAAGCTTCAAAATTGACAAGGTTTTCTATTTCACTGAAGCAGACATTAAGCACATAAGGGTATTATCACCTCCTTTGTTTTCTCTATCTTTCTTTCTTTTCCTGAATGAAGCCAAACAGTGTTTCTAATATGTTGTTTTTATTTTTCCTCTCAATCAGACCAGAATAGTCTGTTATTTATGAGGTACTGACGTATGTGCTCATTCAGAAACAAGTAGATTATAATATAATATTTATTATCTGTTTGAATTTCTCTGTGTTGTTTTGATTGGCCATGGATTTTTTTCAGATTATCTATCTTGCCTTTTTTTGTCTTTATGACAATATTTTGGACTTTGTATAGTTGTCTAGTGACTTCGTTCTGAAGGTATTTCAGAATTTATGATATTATCCCAACTTACTACTGAAGCATTTTATATTTCTACACCATCCAGAACAAGAACAACAGCAGATATATGATATATAAAGCAATGAGAATAATGTAGCCTTGGGATTCAAATAACAGATTGTGTTCAAAGTTCCTACAAGTGCTCTAAAAATGATGAAATGTGTCCAAAGGAATCATTGTATTCTATTTATTTGCAAGTTCAAAACAATAATTTTTTTTTATTATTTACTTATATGAATTTTTAAGCAAACTAGCAATATGGGTTTTGCTTCTCTAGGTCAACTGCTGATGTACTAACAATTATTGATGAAAGAGTCTATCAAGGTCTACATAAGACTTGTAAAGCTCAGGCTGTTGCTTTGGACATCTTGAAAGTATTTGAGAGGATTTGTAAGCCGGTATACTACACAAGTTGAAAGGCTACGGTATTTCTGGATTCATTTTTGAATTAATTCGATCTTTCTTATCTAATTGCAAAATGAATGTTGTCCTGAATGGCCACTCTCCTAGATCTTTTTGTACTAATGCAGTTGTCCCCCACATCTCTGTACTTGAACCTACTTTGTTAATTTTCATTAATGACCTTCCTGATTTGACATCAGTTCTCAACTTGTTGTCTATGCTGATGACACAATCATTTACTCTTGTTTTGATAATAAATCTGATATGGTCAAATTGGCAGGTGATGTAAAAAAGACCTACACTTTGTTCTTAACTGGGGCAAGGAGTGGCTTGTTAATTTTAACACACCTAAAACTAAACTAGTGTGGGTTAAATAGTAGAAGTTGTATCAGTAAATCATTATCACTAAAAAAGAGTAAACTTGAAAGATACTTTTAAAATTTCTAAAACATTGTGTAAAAGATAGTGCCAGGATATTTTTCATGACTTATTATCCTGTCTGCTAGAATGTACTCCCCTTGAAAAAAATGTTTTTAGAATGTACTTATTTGTTGAGTTTGTAAAAATCATGTTTTTGTTATTCATATAAAACCTTCACCTGAAAAACACCTCCCATCGTCATGGCTGACATTTACCTCCAGTAGAGTGACTTGTTGCACCTTCTCAGTCTAACATTCTTAGCTGATATGAAGTAGAAAGACTCTATTTAATCTATTGATAGGTTTGTTGCTAAGAAAGTCAGGTGTTTGTATCATGCTAGATAGTTTTTCTCTCCAAAATCTATCTTGCATATTTATAAGTTCACCATTCATCCATACTTTGAACATTGCTACCACATCTGTTACGGTGCCCCTGCTGTATATTTAGAGATTCTTGATAAAATCCAAAGAAGAATCTGCAATATTATTGATCCTGACCTGGTGTCTCAGCTTCAATCACTTTCCCAACACCATAATTTAGCTCCCCTTTGACTTTTCTATAAATAATTTCATCACTGTTCAAATGAACTCTTCGCTATGGTACTTAGACTTTATGAATTTAAGTACAGTACTCAATTGATGACAACGTTTTATCACTACACAATTGAATTGGATAATTGTAACCATAACTTGCTGACAGTTTCTTTTCTCACACTTGTCATTTGTGGAACTCTCTTTCAGTTTCATGCTTTCCAATCATTTTTGATCTTCAAACATTTATATGCAATGCCAGTGGCTATCTATTTTCTTGATTAGTCTTCTATTCTACTCACTTCCTTATGTTTCTTTATTTATTCTTGTTCTTTCACTCTGAGTAACCCGTTACGTCTTAGTGGTTTCACTGTTTTGCATGGCGTGATATGATTAAAAAAAATCAATTTTAAACATGTTATATTCCGTATTAATAGGAATATATACTTGACAAACAAGGTGGATAAATAAGTAATGGTTTATTATAAAAACCAGTAAAATAAAAAATAAGGTAACAGCTATGTGCATGATCATTGCAAGTCAATCCAGTAGTGAGTGCTACTATTGGAAGGTCAGTAGTTATCATGTAAGTACTCAACAAATCCCAGCTAGACTCCATAGTCCATTGACTTACTGATACTTACAGGCAGTTACTACCTATAGTGTAGTTACTCATGGGGGTGACAGGTTATTCCATTACATCAAAAAACTATTAAATTATTCTTACAATGTGAAGGAATTTAGTCATTAACTTCTTATGAACATTTCAATGAAAATCATGTATTGAAAAAAATATGTATATATCAATATTATATATTGAAATATATCCATTTATCTATCTATCTATCTATCTCTCTCTCTCTCTATATATATATATATATATATATATATATATATATTTAAGATAATTTAAGGCATGAAGCTGCCATTCACCATGCAGTATTGATTTTTAAGTCCATATAGTCTAGGTTTACAAATTGTATATTATATATATTTAGGCAGAAAATTCTCTTTTAGACATATCTGATTGAATAAATTACAGACATTATGTCTGCTAATATTTAATAAATTCCATTCATATTCACGAATAACCTTCCGTGTATTCATGTTAAAGGATGAGAGAAATGTGCTAAAGCTGTTTAAATTTCTTTTATTTTCATTTCCCAAGTACTACCTATCTACCAACTAACTAAAATGCTAAACCAATTAATTACACCATGCATACCTAACAAATATAGCATTAAATCAACCCTTGAACTTATACTTGAAATATTAAAATCCAAAAAACCTAATTATGAATCCATAGCATCACTTGATACTGAAAATCTGTTCACTAACATTCCAGTTAGAGAAATGATTGACATTATTATTATATATATATATATATATATATATATATAGTAATTCATCTCTACCCCCATTAAAAATTAAGCCTAAAATATTAAGAAAATTACTTTAACCTGTAATACTGAAGTCCCATTTTATGATCGCAAAAATAATGTATATGCGCAACGTGATGGCATTTCAATGGGTTCAGTTTTGGGTTCAACCTTCAGGAACTTCTGTATGGCCAACCTAGAAAATAATGTATTTAGTACCACCAAGAAACCCTCCATCTACCTAAGATATGTAGATGATATACTTATTTTAGTTAAAAACAGAAGAAATAATGGAACTCAAAAAAATCTTTTCAAAAAATTCTGTCCTCAAGTTCACATATGAACTTAACAAAAATAATGAAATCCCTTTCCTTGACGTTTTAATAAACACAAATAACAATACATTTACTACTTCTCCGTATAGAAAAAACAACCAGTAAAAACTCTTGCACTCTCAACTATGAGTGAATGTCCAGATTACTACAAAATAGCACTTATACAGGATTTAATTAACCGAGCACACATTAATTCCTCCACAAAAAAGATTTTCTACAATGAACTAAAAAATATTAAGCAGACTCTCATTAATAATGACTTCCTTAACCACATTGTAGATGAACAAATAAGACAATATATAAAAAATCTCAACACACATCAAATAGAATATAGTACTTGTAGAGGGGCCGTGGCTGTGATGTTGTGAAGTCAGACGTAGAAGAAACACATGTAAGGTTCAGATACTCCTGCTCGCCGGGGCCCAACTACATAAAAAGGTTGGACTTTGATTAAGTCCAAAGAAGAAGGTAAAGAAAGCAAACAATACATAAGACCGATAATATATGTATATATAAATATATATTAATAACAAGTTACAATACATGGAAACAGTACAAAGGATGAAGTGTATGGGAATATTCTGTATGTGCGTGCGTGCGTGAATATTCTGTATGTGCATGTGTGTGTATTGTGTTTAGCGTGTTTCCACGCTATCCCTTGTTAGCACCTACATTTCGAGGTTGTAAGCTGAAAGCCTGATGAAAAGGAGAGATTTACCTCAAGGTGTTGGTGGACAGGCCTGAAGGAAAAAGAGAGAGATAGAGGCAAAGGGTCAGCGGCTATTTATAGCCAGGGAAGAGAGACCCCTGGTGAAAGGGTTAATGAACTGAAGGAGGAGTTAACTCTGACATACTTCCATAAAGGACACTACATATGTCAAACTACTATATTGTAACCAGATGCATGCTAACTGAATGAAAAAAATCATAAAAAATCTTATTTATACTAACATATCTTCCATGGATTCTAATAGAAAAATAAAATTAATCATATATTATAAAAATACAATACAGCAAATTTAATTATCCACAATAACTCCTCCCCACTAACTGATGTATTACGTAAAACCAACATTATATACCAATTTAAATGTCCCTTGGGAGAATATATCTCTGGCAAAAAAACAAATATATATGTTGGGTATACAACAAATACACTAACAAGAAGGCTTACACTCCACATGTCTGACCATTCATCTATTATGAGACATCTACAACATTCCTGTCAGCATTCACATGATAAAAAATTACTAATCAACAACACAACTATACTACACCATGAAAACAACAAATTTAGATTACAAATACTAGAAACAATTTATATTAAAAAAATTAAAGCCATCACTGAACAGAATCAACTCTGAATACTGCAGTAATGTTCTGAAATGCCTGTAAAGGAACAGTTTTTTTCATGATTTAATGAGTGTGTGACCATGAGATTATAACATAGAAGAAAAAATTCATAATGGATAATTTTTTCACATTCTAATGGATGCTTAGCACATTGTCAACCATTTTGCATCTAAAAGCTTAATGAAAAAGTTACGGTAATGGATAACAACACACATCTTTATATAAATACTTACACTAATGAACAACATATAGTTTTGTACTACTTGCACTCCTGAAAATGATCTTGGAAGAAGATCGAAAGTACTTGGGAAATTAATATAAAAGAAATTTAAACAGCTATAACACATTTCTCTCATCCTTTAACATCAATACATGGAAGGTTATTCGTGAGTATAAAGGGAGTTTATTAAAAATTAGCAGACATAATGTCTGTAATTTATTCAATCAGACACACACGCGCACACACACACACACACACACACACACACATATATATATATATATGAGACATGTCTCATTAAATAATTCAGACAAGTTTTGTCTATTTATTTTTAATACAATCCTCTCAATCACTAAGAAAGGTGCCAAGCTCTGGGAGGATGGAATCATGAAGTGGCCAAAAAGTTGGTGAAAGGTATTGGAAAATAATGACACATATGTGGTTAAATAAATTTATAGAGAAATAGATAATTATTGCCTTTGAAATTCATTTAAAAAATGTTACAAACTTTTATCCAAAACCAATGCACAGGCTGATTAATAAATCTGAAATATCATTTTTTTAATAATATATTACTTTTTTTTTTTTTGCTAATTAAAGGATTCTTAAGAGACCAGTTAAATTTTTTCAATTTTTACTAGACAATTTTTTTAGTGTGTATGTGTATATACTTACATACTTGTGCACATACATATGTGTGTGTGTGTGTGTATATATATATATATGTGTGTGTGTGTTAGAATACATATATATTCTAGCATACACACTAAAAAAATTGTCTGGTAAAAATTGAAAAAAAATTAACTCTGGTCTCTTAAGAATCCTTTAATTAGGAAAAAAAAAGTAATTTATTATTAAAGAA
>CAHIKZ030002700.1:352500-432500 GCA_903632075.3 Acanthosepion pharaonis | reverse complement strand
GGAGCCAATCTCCTATGTACACTGACATAAAAGAAATTTGCAACTTTCTGAAGGTATGTTTCAATTTACTCAAGATTAAATCTACAATCAATAAAGTGGTTTACTGTAAATGAAACCATATCCATATTGTAAAGTGAATTTTAGAATTTTTTTATTAATCTAACAGATTTTTATCACTTTAACTGTTATTTTGACAACTTAAAAATGGAGTGCCTACTCAAATATGAGTACCCACTAAAAATAACATTTAAAGTGATCAAAACATTATAAAGTACAGAGATTCCTATATTAATACAATGTATATATTCTTTGGACATTAACACGTTGCCTGTACACTAATGTTTGTTTATGACTGTACAGATAAATGCCATCAAGTTATGTGTTAATCCCCATCTCTTCCATTAACAGACATAAGAGTTGTAGGTGGGTTAACTGAGTGAGTCAAGTATTGTCCTACCATATCTCGTACATGTTCAGTGGAGAACAAATCTGGCACTCATTTCAACCAAGAAAGTTGATGAATAACATAGCATGTTAGGTAGCATAGATATATTAATGCGTATTATCCTGCAGGAAGAGTACACATCTTTTCTATTGTAGGAATGGCAACAGAATAACTTGAACAATGTTTGGGATCTACATGATTCTGTTCAACATTCCCTCCATAATCACCAGAGTTGTAACCATGCCAAAGGTTGAGTATGTATATGTGAACAGATATACTTAAGGAGAATTTCCTTCCAGGATCCATATCATAAATGCTAACTAATATCACTTATATGAAACCTTCTTTCCTTATTGAATACTAGTTAGTGTCATTCACTCTTACAGGATATACTTTTACTTTTGTAAAACTTTATGAAACGTACATGGTAGCGTTGAGAGATAAGTAAGTCTTGTTAGAGATACCTGTGCCATTAGTATTTCCTATTGCAAGTAAACATTTTCCAGTGGCTCAGGTTGACACTCCTAACACTGCATTTATAGTTCTGTGCCATGGACACCATGAAGTTTACCACTGCTGCTATTAAAATGCACCAGGCTTCACAAGCATCTGTTTTACATGACTGTTCAGAACCTGGCCAGCAGGTGAAAGAATATTTCTTTGACCTTGTTTTTTAATGTCAAAACATCATTGACACTTTATATCTTACAAGCACAATAATTCTTTGAAATTACTATCAGCATCTCACAGTCTCTAACTAAAAAAAGTGAACACCTATGCATCTCCATGACAAGACACCTGTTTGCTTGGTTGTACCATATTACAGAGTATGTCAGCATCTACATTTCAGACACAGACAATGGGTTGCTATGTCTGTAACTATAAGTTGTCCAAAGACTTAACATTTTATCCAAATATTTACTGACTGCTAGCAAACACATATTGTACAGATATCAACTTATTGGCTGGTGAACAGTGACTGGCCACAACTAAAAATTTCATGCAATCATCAAACAGTTTTCATTTGTGAAAATGGGCATATTATATGCCCTTGATAAGTTCAAGATGATATCAGGGTAGTTGAAATGTACCTACTAGGCACATACCAACCAAATCCGCAGTGGGTGAGGAAATGCCCACTAGTTGAGATGGAAATATCAAAAAATCACCATTAATTGGGAAAAGAAAAAAAAAAATCAAACACCAGTGTGCCGAGAAAGTGCTTGATAACATGTGAAACATCCTTAATTTGCCAAGGAAATCTAAAATGCCCATTATCACAAATGACAATTGCTGACCTTCTGATGATTGTGTGGAAACACTTGAAACTTTCAGTTGTGGTCAGTCACTGTTCAGCAGGAATTTATTTAGAAATACATTAAGTAATGCAACTTAATTAATATTGTAAAATAGTCATTCAAAGAATAAATCAATAAAGTTAATATAATGTTATATTCCGTGCTAATAGGAATATATACTTGAAAAACAAGGTGGATAAAATAAGGAAAGGTTTATGGTAAAAACCAATACTATAAGAATAAAAGTAACAGTTATGCACAAGGTCATTGCAAGTCAATCCAGTAATGAGTGCTACTATTGGAAGGTCAGTAGTACTCAACAGATACCAGCTAGTCTCTGTAGTCCGTTGACTTACAGCTACTTCTAAGTAGTTACTACCTATAGTGTAGTCACTCATGGGGGTGACAGGTTATTCCATTACATCATGTAATTAATGATGAATTCACTTCGCTAACAGATTAAATAAGGCATTAACTCACTGACCACTCGCTGATCAACATGATCCTTGTTTTTATTAATTGTAAAATGGATTAGATGTTTGGTCCATATTGCAAGTACTTTTGGTAAAACATTTGCCATCCTACTTTACAATATATATATATATATATATATATATATATATATATATAATCATGTCACCTGAAGAAAGACAATAAAAGCCACTAGGATTCAAGGGATTACTGAGCATGAGAGAAACATAAAAGACAATAAAAGAACAGTGTCCAGGGAGATGACAACTGACATTGCATGTAAATATTTGAAGATTGTAGTTGACATAAAAGCAGGAAGAAGAAAGAGAGTTCCACAAGTAAGAAGTGTAAGAGAAGAAACATACAGTTACAAGTAGTACTTTCAACTGAAATTATGAGACCTAACTGCTAATCTAATACTATCCTAAAAAGAAAGCTCATCAGAACAATATAAGAAACTTCTTTTATACTTAAATGTAACTATTAATTATCTGGATTGTCTCATATATGTATATATGCACACATACACACACACACACATATTACCTTGATTGTTTTTCATACATATGAATCTATCTATCAATTTACACACACACACATATATATATATATATATATATAACAATGCAGGTAATTAATAAGTATGACAGATGTTTATTTTCTATATTTGTGCATGACCCAATATGGATTCTAACCATTGAAATTTCTGGTGTAACTAACATTATAAATAGTGAGTGGTCTGTGTAAAATTCTAGATTGACACACGTTTCATGGGCATATGGACATTTATTGAGGAAGGGGATTAATAACAAAAAAAAGAAAAGGAAAAAATTTGGATGGCCCCACAAAAATTTATGCAATAACTTTTTCCATTATTTTTATTTTTATCATTACTAGTGGACAACAAGCAACATACAAATAAAATGAAAATAATAATAAAAAAAAAAATCCCGAAACCTGAAACCACCAATAAGAAGGTGGGGGCAGGGGAAAATATTATGTAAAAGAAGGGGGGGTAGTTAAAAGAAATGAAAAAGATTTCTCATATTGGTTTGTCAATCGATGAAAAAAGGAAGTCTGGAATTGTTTGATGTCTGGTAATTACCTTTCTACAAACGTATACCCGCGACAAGCACTTTTGTATGGCAGTCCACACTGTGGCAGCAGCTGCAGTGGCATATCCCCTTGTTTTTGATTTCATTTCTTTCACATGTGTCGCTGTAGACCTGCACTTTGGTATGGTGAGGTAGAGAGGAATAGGGTCAGGACCAGGAAGAGGAAGGTGGTGAGAGTGGTCGGGGAAGCAGAGATATTTTAGAGGTGTTTGAGTTCTAGTAAGAACGGGGGGGTAAGAAAGGGGACCTGCTGCAGATGGCAATGTTGATGATGTTTATGATGGTGAATGTGATATCAGGGTCTTTTTTGTTAACTTTTGTTTTTTATTTTTCTCTTTCTGGAAAAAATTTCTTGTTAGATATTTTGGTTGGGGGGGTGTTTTTTTTATATTTTGTCCTTTTTTTCTGTAGGTACTCTAGCCTTCTTTGTTTCGTTTGTCATTTATTTATTTATCACTCAAGCAATTCAGTTGAACCAGTGTAGAGAATTCACAAAATGCCACACACCCAATCTGCCAAACACTACCTACCTTCACTGCCCACTCTGTCTCCAAAATATGGTCCAGTTGCTAAATTGATTCATGTTTTACAGGGAGAGTATTATATTTGCAAGAAAATTAATATATATATATATATATATATATATATATATATATATATATATATATATATATATATATATATTCACATGTATTTCTATAATGCTTGTGCTTACATATATATTTTTCTCTCTCTTTTATATATATATATATATATATACCAACATGCATATGAACACATATATTGCTGTTATATATATTCTTTCATTTTATATATATATATATATATGTTCACATGCATGCTGCTATATATATATACATATATATATATATATATAACAGCAACACAGCAATAATAACAATGTCTCCACACGTGACAGTAATTGACGTAATTTTCAGTTAACAGTATGGAAATAGCGTTCTCTAAATTCTTCCAGTTGTTAAGGACATTTTGTTTTTGTTATTAGTTACTTTATTTAAATAAATTCATTTCGTGTTTTGCCTTGAGAAAGTCCACATTGAATGAAACGCGTTGGCAACTATTACAGTTTTCCTATTGTCATATATATAAACAAACAGGAGAGAAAGATGTATATTTGCATTTACATAAAATAGAAATCAAGACAGTTTTATAAATAGACAGATATACATTAAAAAAATATTAAGCTCCAAAAATTTGTTGCTTTCCATATTGTTCATTTTGCCAGTTGATATAGATTTGATAATTTTTATTAGGCTGAACTAGATTGGACATTCATCAGTCTGTCATACCAAGCATCACAGTCCTGCATCAAGGTCCGAAGATCATAGGGTGGCATTCTGTGTCATAACATAGCTAGTCAAAGCTGGTGATTGCTGTGTGACTAGCCTATCTTGCACCATAGCAAGGTGTCGAGAGTAGTAAATCACTCATGTTTTTGTTTTGCTCAACAACAGTGTCCTGCAAAGCGTATTCTGTGTTAACATAAGATTGTAAAAATATCAGGGATGGGTCCATGGAGCTGTGATTTAGTTGGATGTTGTCTCCAAGAGATGTTAATTATAACTTTCAGCACCTGCCTGCAGGCTCCATCTAACTTAGACTCAAGTATTTTAGTTAATGTGCTATAGCATATCTACAGACGATAATGGGGTATGTCCCCATTCACATAAATACATTAGTAAATACTGTCTATTGGTCTGCAGCTGGAGATTGATTGTGGAATTCACTTGACTCACTTCTAGCAGTTGACTACTTCTTCTACTTGCCACTGATAAATCTTATATGTGTTGTTCTTGTTTTAAGTATTATCGTTCATTAACAATCTTTTTGCTATTATTCTATTCAGTAACATCCCCAGGTTACAACCTAATATCCAAGCAGTGACACTATACATTAAAACCTCCTTTGCTGTGGCAAAAAAGATTCTGTGTGAGTATAAGTTAATACATATGGTGCATGTACAGTATGTATCAATAAAAATATTTCTGTGTATATACATATGTAATTACGTTTGTACTGTATATATATATATATATATATATATATATATATATATATATATATATATATATAATTTTATAAATATTGTAAAATTCTAAAATTAAGTGATAGTACCATTGCATATATGCAGTCTCAAGTTGTTAATGAAAGTTAAGTTAATGGCCTTTTAGGATTCTTCCAGATGAATAGGAGTTCACTTTTTGACTAATAAGAATTATATGTCACAACAAGAAACACAGTTTTCTGATTAATCTTTTTCTTCCCACTCACTAGTAATGTTTGTTTCTAATTCTTTCACACCCAGTAACACCTTGTGTCTTAGTGGCTTTGCTGCCTTACATGGGGTGAAATCGATTTTAAAAACATATTGTAACATTTTATAAAATATTGCAGATAAATGTACCGAGAAAAATAATTTTAAAATTGGCTAATATTTATTGAATTTTTAATTCAGTCAGAAAAATCATAATAAATTCTTATGGAAGAATATGATATGTAAATGTGCAAATATCAAAACAATCTTAGGAAAATTAATGACAAAGTGGAAAAAGTTTTTTGTGTATGTGTAACGTTTTGTCCTTTAGTATTTCAATAGACATAATTTTTGTTAATGTAGTTATATATGTGCAGGAAATGGAGGGGGTAATATAAAAATGCAAACATTGGTTATAATTATGCATCAGGAGGAAATGCTAAAAATATTTAAACACTAAAATTTTTAATTCTTGGCAGATCTTATCACAATGTGCGGTTGTTAATGATAAAAGTGATAAAAACAAAAGCCTAAAGACGCTAAATAAAACTAGCTAAACTATACACCCAGACACATCATTTTAAAAAATTTGAGAGGTCCAACATTTTCAACCTATGCATAATTATAATCAACATTTGTGTTTTTATTTTCCTCATTTTCTTCTTATATATAGAGGGTGTGATGGGTAAGCTGTCACCATTTTATATTTTTAATTTAATGCATGTATGTTGTTTGGTTTTGATTTTTCAACTGCACATTATAGTAGGGTCAGTTGGGCACTGTTTGTGAGAAAAAGAGCACCATGGCACAATTCACTTCACCAGAAATTTGGAAACATCATGCTGTACTGCTTGGCATTTGCACTGGAAGCTTAAATACAAAAGTTTCAGTGTTACAACCTGAGGACAGTGCATTTCAGAGTGTGTCAATCTGAGGACAGTACAGAGGATTCAGAAAGAGTTAGATGAGTTGAATGGTGATTACTAATGATGGTGATGTTATGCCTCCATTCATCTTCCCACAGGTCATCAAACTTGACATGGAGGCATACATAAAGTGCCTTTAGGACGTAGTGTTGCCCTGTATATAATTAGATCAACAAAACCATTACTTCAAATATCGCTCACAATATTATCTTCTATGTGATATTTCTCTTCATGATGCATGCGAAAATGGCTCTCCACAACTTCCTATCCTTTGTAATTCTAACCAATGTTTGTGCCCTTATTATGCTTCCCAATCCATGTTCTGCCACTCATTTACACATCTTGTTAGGTAGGGTAGTGTTGTATCTAAATTTTGGAAGATCGTAGTTGACAAAAAAGCTCAAGCTCGCTAAAAGAGAGATCTACAACTGAGAAATGCTGTTTCACTCTACCCTTTTGCCATCAATATGTCTTATGAGTGTCTAATTCTCCAATTATATGTAAAAATGAAAGCCGTAAATGTGAAAAGTATGAAAGTGAGTGGTACAATCATCTTCCATTCAAATTCTGTATCACAAACATCTTCAGATTGTAATCTGTCTTACAATCACTTTCCAGTCCAAAGAAGAATCTGCAATGTTATCATGTCTAACCAAGAATCTAGGTGTCAATCACTTTCCCACCACTGTGACATAATTTTCCTGTCCCTTTACTATGAATATTTTCATGGTAATTGTTCTGATGAGCTTTCCTCTTTTGTATCTTGTCTTCACTAATTTAAGTGTAGTTCTAGATTGGCAACTAGGTGTCATTATTTTACTGCTGAAATTGCTAGTTATAACTGTAAGTTCTATGCTGATAGTTTCTTCTCTTGTGTTCCTTGTTTGTGGAACTCTCTTCTAGTTTCTTGTTTTCTATGATCATCAAAAATGTAAATGCAGTGCGAATCATGATCATCTCTCTTCTTGAATCATGTTCCTTTATTGAATATTTTTTTAATTGATATGAAATGATTCAAAAAATAAATTTAGAGACAAGTAATAATATTGTTATACTTCATCATAATTTGACTGAAGTTGATGGCATTTAACTTCTTCAAGATATGGGTGATCATGGCTCTCCCCAACATCTCATCCTTTGTGGCTTTTAGCAGTTTTTCACCTTTTGCTGAGATTCCTGCCGTCCATTCACATTATGTGTCCAAGGAATTTAAGCTGTCTCTTTTTGATTGTTAGCATAAGTGTTCTTTTTGTTACCATTTTCTTAAAGACTTCCTCATTTGTTTCTCGCTCCATTCATAGAAGTCCTTCTGGAGAACTACATTTCTGTTGCCTCCAGTTTTCTCCTTATCCATGGAGAAATAATCCAACATTCACTGCAATATAAGTGGATGGATATCACATAACAATCCAGCACTCTTTTCTTTGTTTCTAACAATTTTTTTCCCGTTTTTCAGCTCGCTGCTTAGCTTTTAGAATGTCTCTTTCATTAGTTGAATGTGTGTTTGAATTTCAGTTTTGCACTTTCCATCCTCTGTTAAAATACTTCCCAGATATTTAAACTTCTGTACTTGCTTGATATTGATATCTCCAGTCTGAGAATCAAGTTACAACTCGCATCTTGGACTTTTGCTCTTGATTATGAGCATACTTTCTATATTCTTGCAGTTAATATTTAATCTTTTTCTTCCATTTTGTTTTACTACTCTGTCTAGGAGGTCATGTAGTTTTTTTTTTTTGTCAGTCACCATCATGGTGACATCTGTGTATCTTATTGTTATAGCATACCTACGGACGATAATGGGTATGTCCCCATTCACATAAATACAGTAGTAAATACTGTATGTTGGTCTGCAGTTGGAGATTCATTGTGGATTACACTTAACTCACTACTAGCAGTTGACTACTTCTATGTGCCATTGGCAAATCTTATATGTATTGTTCTTGTCCTAAGTATTATCTTTCATTACCAACCTTTGGTTGATTATTCTATTCAGTTACCTTCCATAGGTTCCAACACATATTGTTAAGATTATATCCACTGGCAATAAATACTGGTAGAGTCTCAGTTCTCTTAGAATAGCATTGCTGTAAAGGTTGAATAAATCTGGAGAGAAGATGCATCCTTGTCTTATGCCCTTTCTATTTTTGTGTAGCTATTCAATTAATTTTCTATACATATTCAGGCAGTTTGCTCCCAGTATAACTTCTGGATTCTTCTGACATCTTCTCCAAATAGATCTATTTTTCCTCCTTCTATGTGCTGTGTCTCTTCAGAATGTAAGTGATCATGACTCTCCACAATTTCCTGTCCTTTGTAACTCTTAGTAAATTTTGTCTTTTTGCTATTCTCCCCTAATCCTTGTTCCGCCAATCATTTAAACAAGCTTACTAAGGTTATTCACTGCTTTTCTCTGTTCTTTTTGCCTTCAGTATGCCCTGTGAGTATTAAATTTTCCAACCTTCTTACCTAGAAATTTCAGCTATCTCTTTCTGATTCTAAGTATCTTTTTGTTTCCATTTTATTTAAAACTTTGTCTGTTCGGTCCATGGTATTCTTAGCATCCTTCTGTAGAACCACATTTCTGTTGCTTCAAGTCTTGTCTTAATCTATATAGGAGAACTGATATTGCTTAACAGTTCAGTACTCTTTTCTTTGTTCCTAACAAAATTTAATTTAATACTTTGCTTAGTTTTTGAAAGGCACCTTTTGCTATCCCAATGCCATTTCTGATTTCAGTACCGCAATTTCCATCCTCTGTTACATTTCCCAGATATTTAAATAGTTGTCCTTTTTTTTTTTTAATCAGTATCACCCCAAGCAAGTCAGTAAAGCCACTAAAGCACAAGGGGTTACAGGGTGTGGAAGAATTATCAGGAGGACAGTAGATAGTGATTGACATTGCATTTAAATTTTTGCAGATTAAAGCTGACTGGAAAGCATGGAGCTGGAAGGGAGTTCCCCAAGTGAGAAGTGCAAGAAAAGAAACTGTTAGCATAGAATTTATGGCTGCATCTAGCCAGCTCAACTGTTAATTGAAGAGATCTCAATGTCAGTCTAGTACTGTGCTTAAAGTCATAAAATCTAGGTACCATAGGAAGAGCTTATCTGAAAAATTACATTGAAAATATTTATATAAAAGGCATAGTAAGGCAACCTTACAGTGGTAGGAAAGTGACTGAAGCTAAGCCAGATCAGGACCAATGATATTGATGATTCTTCTTTGGATCTTATCAAGGAGTTCAAGGTAAATAGTAGGGGAACTGGACTATATATGGCAGCAATATTCTAAGCATGGTGGAGCTTGCTTGATTTTGGGGTCTCCAATTTGTAATTTGGATGCTGGTTGTTCTTTTTGGTGACAACCATATATTCCATGTTCTTGCAATTGATTTTTAGTCATTTCTTCTCACTTTCCTTCACTACCTTCTGTAATATTTCAAATAGATCCTTCTGACATTGAATTAAAATTTGTCCCATACTTTTTCAATATAGGATAGAAAATAGAAGTGTAAGCCCAATTTTGTGATGATGATCAGTGTTTGTTTCTCTAAAGGGTATGCCATTATTCGTCTTTCATCATGTCCACCTAATTTCATGAACTAGGTTAGATCTCGTCTATCAACTAACAAGCAGTTGTAAAATTTTTTCATAAGATTTTAGCTGGACATGTATTTTTCTTTCTTTAATGCCTGAAATTTTATTTGCTATCAATTCAATCGGAAATGAATGAAATTAAAGCACTAGGATTTAATCAAATGTGATGAAGAAATTTCAGGAAAGGAAAGAAGAAAATCTGTGGAACCATGCCTCTGTTGGCAATTTGATATCTTTGATAAGAAATCACTTGATTGAAAAGCATGCTGCCTTTGCCGGTTTAAATAATATCAATCAAATGTTACATGTGAGAAACAGAAGATTTTATCATTTGTGCAATTTTTTTTATTCCATTTTAATGAAGATTTTATCAGCCACTTTGGCCGGGTTTTGTTACGGCTGTCGATAGAAATTTCCAGAAAATATTTTTTAAGTGAAAGTAAGAATTTCAACAAGAACAACAACAGAATATAAATGAAGAAAAAAGAAAATTAAGAAAAAAAAAAGAATAGAATTTTTCTTTGTAATGAAATTGTTAATTTAATCAAAATGTTTAATAATTGAATAAAACGGCATTAAAACATTTTCATAATTTGATTACACAAGTGCTACAGTAATATTTTGTTTTGTATATTGTATTTTTTTTAATAATTCATCTGGTTTAGTTAACATACTGGCTTTGTCTTTGTATTGTTAGTTCTTTAATATTGATCTTTAATATTGATTTGTCTTCAAATTAAATCAAAAGTATTCTAAAATGTAGTCTATATTTCAGCAAAAATTATATTATTTATTTACACAGAATAGAAAAGTAGTTGATCGGAAAAATTAGATTCAAATAAAAAAACAATCTTTGTAATAAGCTGTGTGGACAATCAACTTAAAAGAATTTCAGCTCTGGCAGTTAAATAATTTGTTTCAGTGACTTTTTTTTTTACTGATCCTGGAAAAAAACTAACTCCTTGGAAATTGAAAGATATGAAGAAGATAATTCCAAACAAGATGGCAGATATTTTTTATGCATACTAAAGATTCCTTGATACAATGCTCGAGAGCCACTCAAAATAGAGAGTTAGTGTTAAAATGGTTATTATGAATGAGGTGTGAGTGAATGCAGTATACCCTCGCAGATCTAGTGCCAAAAAGTTCAAAAAGATTTAGAAAAATGGAATATTTTTTACTTGAATTCCTTTAATATTAGAGAATTTACTCTTGAAGGTATATTGTTTTTTTTGTTGTTACTAATTATCACCCAATACATGGCCCAAGATCCACTCTAAGTAGAGTGTTACAGTGTAGTGTTGTATTGGTGTAAGAAAGTGCAAGAAGTGAAGTTCTTGGTGTTATGCAGGAAAGATAAAGGTTAACTCTAGACTTGAAGAGGTCAAGACTTAATTAAGGAATAACATTTCAGAGTTCGGTCATAGGCGTAGAAGTAAAGTGTGAAAGTAGAATTTAGAAGGAACTGGAAGCCCAATACTAAACAGGAAATAAGTGATAAAGCTCTACCCCCGTTTAAAAGACTGGGGAGGAGGGTGAATCAGATGATAGGCAAACCTATATACTCCTATTGAGAGAGAAAAAAAATAATTAAGGAATAAAAATTCAGAGTTCAAGCAGAGACATTTGAAGTAGGCCTTATAAGGAACCAAAGACGTAATCCTAAACAGGTTACAAGGGATAAACCTCTACTTCTGTTCAAAAGATTGGGGAGGAATAAGAACTGGGCAATGGGAGAACCTATCTGATTTATTATAGGAAAATAAAATATCCATTTGTATATCACCAAAAAACCAGGTTTTCTTTGAAATGTAAAATTTTTTACTTTGAAGATTGTTATTGCTTGTATCAAAAAGTCAAAAAAGGATTTTTTATCAAGACAAAGTATTTATGAATGAATACAATTATGAAGAACTGTATTAGCAGGTCCGGTCGATTTTGGAAATCATCTTGAAAGTGGTATTGCACTCAGTTTGAAGTTGGGGTTTTACATGATAAATAATAATACAAAATAGTTTTTTTCCAAATCATTACTGTTTTTTAAGGAAACAAGTTTAAAGATTAAGTTCAGATTAAAAATTGTCATGTTGCGATTTCGTTGCATTGATCAATGAAAGCCTTATAAAATGAAACTTATGAAATTAATAATTTACTGAAGCTTTACAAATTGTATATGGACAAAATGCATGGCACAAGCACATTATTAACTAAGTCCTTGTACCATTAAATAAGACCATCACTTACTTCAAAGGGAAATTATACTGAACAATTTAGCTATATCATGATTTAATATATTATACAGTGCAGTACTTTTAGTGCGGTTTTCAATAAACAATACAAATTTAAAACAATTTCTTATCATGTGTGCCCAGCAGTATTATGGTGTTATATACACTTTTATCTATTTTTTGTTTTTATTAATTATGATTTAACAATTCTTACTCATCGAGTAGCTTTTTTTGTAATCTTTTACAATTTTTTACAGTTTTTACTTAACAAATATAGTAAAATAATTTTATATTTTGCTTGTGGTGATTCATAATTAGATTTCTGGTTTGAATATATTTTCCATTCAAAGTATCTAATACAAGAGATATCAACTTTTAGATTTATTCTTGAAATAGTAAATGTTTGAAGTCAGTTTGTATGCAAAAACCTTCAGAAATTAGGTATTTCTGTACATGTTTTCAGAAGATGTTTAGAACTAAATGCTCAATGATGGGTAAAAGTTATGAATCTAATAGTTGGTGTCAGTACTTATCACATTAAACCACAGCTTTCAATTTGAGTGCAATGTTGATCATCCCAAAAAGTAAAAGACCAACCTGCACTATTCTATTAATACATTAACACTTTGTTGAAGCCACTCTTGCCTTTACTATTTCTTTTATTTTTTGTTATAATGAACCAAATTAGACTATGACAATCCTTCAGTGTGGCTCATGCCCACAATTCAGTAATGACTCACTTCAATTCTTTAAGAGTTGATGGATAGTATTTTTTAAAAATTTCTTCTGGATAGTTTCTCATAAATTTTCTATTGGATTTTCATCTGTGCTATTTGCAAGCCAATATGTTAGCCTCTTCTTACTACACCATTCTTTGCAGATTTTACTTTGCGGTGTGAAGCAATGTCATGTTTGAAGATAAATTTGTTATCACAAAACTTGACCTTGGTGTATGGCATAAGGATATGAACAAGGAAACCTTGATAGCATCATTAAACAATCTCAAGAAAAAGATTTTTCTGATACCAGTGACAGAAATATAACCCCAGACTATAATCCATTGAGGGGATTTTACACATTTTTTTCATGCATTTGGTTTCATATCTCTCATGTGACTTTCTCCAGATATGAGGGCCAAGATCACTGAAGGAAATACAGAATTTTGATTCCTCACTGAAAATGACCTGGTTCCGTTGACCAACAGACCAACTTAATTTTGATGGTTTCTAGTAATGATTAAATACTTCTGCTTCTGTTTAAATGTTAGTAATGGTTTTGAAATTGGTATCCTGCTATTATATCTGAGCTGATAGAGCCTCCATAATGTTATGGATCAAAAAACAGCTATAACATTACACTTTTGTTTCTACTTCAATATTAGTAATGGATTTGAATTTGAAAAACAGCTACACCAACATTAGACTTGGCTGTGGAAATTTTCCCACAGTTGGAAAATCAATTAGAAATAAAGATACTGCTCAGCTGATAATTATCTCTAACTGTTATTTTGACTTTGAAAACACAGCTGGAATATTTTGAACAACTGATTGATTTTTTTATGGTTAATCAACCTTTTATAGGTTATTTAAAGGAAAAACATTTTTTGAATTGTAAGAATAATTCTTTTTTTTTTTTTTTTTTTGCAAGTAAATGTTTCCTTAACATTATTTTGGAGCTAACAATTTTCAAATACACATCTTATTATTTAACCCATAGATATGGGAGAAGAAATGGATTCATATTTTTACAATGGTCTTTGCATGTAAGTAAATGTAACAAACCCAACTGGAATTTTGAACTTGGCTCTGATTTCCCATTCTCAGCCATTATCCGCACATCCAAGTTTACAGTCCTTGTATTCTCAAGCAGTTGACCATCTAGGTACTGATCAGAGTTAATGTTGTTTAATTTTGGTGATTGTATGAGAACCAATGTTTCAACATGATATAGTCATAAGCCTTGAATAATTTTCATTGGCTTTCTTTAATGCAACAGACGGAGAGCATGCAAACTTGGCAGCTAGTTTCCTATAATGCATTAATTTTTTTTTTGTTTCTTTAATATATCCATTAACTTTTGCCATTTATGAGACTGGGTGACAATATGCTTCACACCAAAGATTCTGCTTTTTCTATATCAATATTTGACACTAAGAATACTCCCAAAACGACCTCATATGTAAATGATTAAATAAATTTCTATTGTCAGGGAAGAAATGTCAGAGTATTCATATATATATTGAATATATTATTAAGAGTAAAATGTTAGACACATTTGAGCAAGAAATATGAAAGATATCTGCAAAAAAACAAAATATTCTATTTTTCTGAATTGTTATTTTAAGTGATAGCAAAATTGGTTAGGTTGGTTAATTTTCTGAATTGTTATTTTAAGTGATAGCAAAATTGGTTAGTTTGGTTAATTTTCTGAATTGTTATTTTAAGTGATAGCAAAATTGGTTCGGTTGGTTAATTTTATATGTTGACTCTTGTTAGATCATCAGTTAAACTTCCTTGAACATATAATGAGGAAAGAGAGCTTGAAGAATATATCACTCACATGATATATGGAAGGTAAAAGAAACCAATGGAAACAGTGAGTTACCTACTTGATGAATGAATTTATGAGAAACAGAAAGAGAGATGGTAAAGGGCTAAAAGTAACTTAAAGCAATAAAAGACTGGAAGTTGTGGAAATCTATGATCACCCATGTCTTGAAAGTGCATAGTACATAAATAAAAAAAAATTTTTTTATTTTAACTTTAACAAAGTGACAGTTGTTAGTTGATGAGGGTAAAACTTAGAACCCAGAAATAATTGTTTGTAACACAAGTTCCCTGTTGTCCGACAATGAGATAACCAATTGTTATTTTCTCAACTTGATTTAACTGGCATGGAGTCACTGGTTTTAGGTACTCATGAACCATGTACCAGACTTTGCTAACTATTGCAAGGTATTCCAGACATTTACTAACTGGCCAGGCTTAAGATTACAAAAATTGGATTACCAAGTAAGAATTAAACTCATTCCAGTTGTTATTTTCTTGCTTGACTGGTTTGTTTACCATTACCTCATAACAAGGAGCCGGTTCCTTTAAGCAGGAGTTACATACCCTTTTGTCCTGTGCACATGTTAGTGTACTGTTTCTTTAATTTTTTTTTACTAAATTTTCATCTAATACAATACAAAAGAGCCACTCAAGGTAGAGCATTACTGAATGAAGCTGTTATATGGATGTAAGAAACAGAAATAATTGCAGATTATGAGGATATGTAGGATAGATATTGGTTTAACCTAGACAAAGAAGTTAAGGATTTTTGCAATTGGGGAAACATCCTCTTGGAATTCTGTTCTACAAAGTAGTAGTTCTTGAGAAGACGCTGTATGAGTGGGACTTTCTTCTTCTTACTGATAGAATATAAAAAGAATACGGATGATTCAGCTGGGGGTACATAGCATCGCAAGTCCTAGATTTAGTGAAATTAAAGAATGTCACTTATCTGAACATTTGCTGATAGTGATATAGTAGCAATAGTCTTGTTGCATTTTTTTTGTTGGAAAGGATCGATAGGGTTGAAAATAATTAAATCTTTGCAAGGCTGTGTAAATGCTTTTGAACTCTGTTAAGGCTGGAAAGTGAGGTTTGAGCAGCTCCACCTCAGATATGGCAGTAATATCTTGAGATGTCCTGTTAAAGCACTCAGGGTCAAATACAGTCAACATTAATAGGGGTGAGGCAAGGAGGTACAGTAAAGTAATGAATTACAGCAAATTCTAGCCATGTTACTTTACACTACTGACTTCAGGAAGGGCAAGAATACATTACTTTTACTTCCAGTGACAGGGCCTCACAGAATGGGTCTTCTAACTCTTGGTGGCTATGGTCTAATAGAAAGCGGTTGGGAATGAGAAATCAGATGGCTATGCAAACAAAGAAGAGGCTACTTAACATAAGAAAGAGGCAGATGAAATTTCTGAGACAGGGCCTGGAGAATCTGATGCTCACAGGTTGAATAGAGGGAAAAAGAGACAAGGGAAAGCAATGCATGACATACCTGGCAGGCTTAAGCAAGTGGATGTCAGAACTCGATCTGAGGGTGTTGGCAGAGGCATGAAATATTGAGATCCACAAGGGATAGTGATGTAATGGGATAATCAGTCACCCCCATGAATGATTACACTATGGGTAGCAAGTACCTATAAAGTCAACTGTCTACGAGAGACTCAGGAGAGGAGCAAGTGAGTGAGACAACGCAAGCACGTCTGACCTTCCAATTTGTGGCACTCACTGCTAGATTGACCTGTGTGTATACCTGTACCGTATTTGATATTGTACTTGTTGTTCACAATAAACCTTCTTCTAGTATCCACCTGGTGTTATGTGTTTATTCCCTTAGCACAGAATATAATGGATAGGGAGAAAATGGAGAGCCATGATTGCCTACACCCTGAAAGGACACATAAAAAGAAAAAAAGAAAAGAAAGTTCAAATTCCACTCATATTTAATACATACACTTGGAAAAGGTATAAATCCATCTCTTTTCCACTCCAGCTATGGATTAAATAGTAGAACTCATATCTGGAAAAATCATTGTTAGTCACAAAAAATTGTTAATGCAATATTCACTTACATAAACAAAAAAGAATTATTCTTACAATCAAAAAGTATCTTTTGTCTTTAAATGACCTACAAAGTGTTAAGCCATGAAAAACAAATCAATCAAACAATTCTAAATTTGGTTGGGAGCCAGTCTAGGAGAATGAAAACTTTGAATTTAAACTGTGAAAAGCAAGTAGAGCATTCCTTGTATGAAAGCTTGGTCTGACAGTTTACGACAACTGAACCTTGCCTTTACATCTATAAAAACCACCCTCAGCTCTTGAGATCAATACAGATAAATCCATGTTTTTAATATATTCATTCCCATTCATTTTTAGTTACCGTACTTAACTCATCAATGCCCACTGTAAAATGTGGTATTAATTTTAAAAATAAAAATACTATATTAATTATATCTGTATAAAAAGAAAAATGACATTAATTATAGGAACATGAAAATGGAAGTGGACACAAAAAGAAATGCAGGCATTTAAATTATTTGCAATTTATACAGAAAAAAAAACTTTACTTCAAAGTTTAATTATATGCTTTATTTGTTGCAAAATTCTAAAAGTATGCTTTTAAGGGTAATATCTACATGAGGTAAGATAAAAATTTAATCTTATTACTTTTTCATCATAGTATTTATTTTTCCACCAAATTTCTTTATAGTTAAATTCCAAATTTTTAAGAAATTTTTGTTTTCCATCTGCTTTTTATGAGATAATACTGAATTTTGATGTAAAAAAATTCAATTTATTTTTTAAATTTTAACTTCATTAAACTTAAATTGGATGAGTCTAAAACCTGTTTTGATCAGCTATGAAAAAAATAGTTACCTTCTTTGATGAATTCCATGAAATGCCAGCCAATTTGACTGCATGACAGATATAGAGAATTTAATGGAAGCATCATGTTTTTCATTAGTCAACTATTAACAAAACAAAAATAGATGAGAACAAAAAAAAATATAAGGTTGGAAAAAAATAAATGACTGTTTATTTTGCATCATATTATACAGCCAGTTTGTTTTTACAATTCCCTTTTTTTATGCATACATCTTGATATTTTAAAACTACAATTCCTATTTCAGATGCTGTTTGAAATTATTATTATTATTATATTGGATTATGGTTTTTTATAAGGTATTGAAATTAGTATAAAAAATGCAAATTTCATTTCATTATATTCTCTGAGTTTAAACAGTCATTGCACTGCTGAAGTTGCCAGCAACATGAATCAAACTTGTGGGTGAGAGTCAGTTTTGGAACAGATTACCTATTGTTAGTCTAAAAAATTTACTTCTAATAACATGGACTTAAAAAATCTTTGCAAGTCATCATTTGACAGTAGAAAATTGAGGTAAGTCATGTAGTGCTCATACAGAAGCAAGCATTTAGGATTTTGAAGCAATGCTGGCGGTCATCAGTTGGAAGATATATGACCCAAATCAGTTATATGACCAACATGCAAAGGTCTGTACTGAATGATTTGAGTGATGATCATTGATGTGTATGGCTTGATAACTGTTAAAGTTTGCTTGGTCATTGAAAAAAAATTAGTGTGTTTGCTGTTGATGAAAGCAGCCTCTCTATGATAATAGGAAATGAGGTTTTCTTAGAGTTAACACTATCCCCTTTTCTATATGCTGTGTCCCTTCAGGACTTTGATGATTATGGCTTTCTACAATTTCATGTCATTTGCAGTTCTTAATAAATTGTCTTTTTGTTATCTCTCCTAAAACCTGTTTTACTATCCATTTACTCAAGCTCAAAATAAGTTATGTATGTATCCCTTTGATCTTCCATCTGTGAGTTAAATTTTCCAAGCCCTCTTTCCTTACTATCTGCCCTAGAAATTTCAACTGGCTCTTTATGATGTTAAGTATAAGTGTCCTTTTTGTTTCCATTTTCTTTAAAATTTAATTGTTGCTTCCGTTTTCAGTCTATGGTATTCTCAGCATCCTTCTGTAGAACCACATTTCTGTTGCTTCAAATCTCTTCTTAATCTGGGAGGAGATTGTTCAGCATTGACTGCCATATAGAAGGACTGATATTATACAACAGTTCAGTACTCTTTTCTTTGTTTCTAACAAAATGTTCCAATTTCTTAATAAATTACTGACTGGTCAATGAATGCCAAATGTTTCCTTGCAGGGAAACAGCTGATATTACCATTACTGGAATAATCCATTACAGTTGCTTGCACCTTGAAGAAACCATCGCAGCAGAGCCCTAATAGAATGATTTAAAACTGATTCAAGATTTGCAAAAATAAAAATGTCTACCTCACTTTTTAAGCAATAATCTTTGTGACTCCTCTACATTTTTAAATTTTCCCTGTAACTACTAAATTGGTCATGTGGCCATAACAGGACGTACAATTGAACTGTGCGATTTCAAACAATATTTACATTTACATTATTATTTCCCCTAAAACATCCGCAATCTATAAATTAAATCTGTTTTTTAAGTGTTTAATTATGTGTTAACTAGATTCTTAATTACCTTATCAAGTAACAGCTACAGATTCATATCCATATCGTCAGGTGTACACCGATGTGTAGCAGGTTGATAATGTCTCCTGGAAGTTTGTTAATACCTGTACCTCCAGTTTTAAAATAATGGCATAAATTCACTGCCAGATTGTTAGCAACACTGTGTTAGTTCTGATGCTCTTTACTTTAATTGATAAAGTTCTGTATAAATAGTGCTATGGTTCTAAAATTAAATATTAAAACAAATAATTTATCTTATTTCTTAACCTAATTCATTGCTTTGTTTTTTGTCTGTTTCTTTCCATGTTTTTTCATCCTTCTTCTTTTCTCTTAATCCGTTGATTATTTATCATTTTTGCTACCTTATTCTTCATTTTTTTTTTCATCATTTTTCTCTTTTTTCTTTTTCCTATTCATCTGATTTTTTCAATTCATTTTACCTTATTCTGTTTCTTTTTCATTTCTCCTGCTGTTTTTTCTCTTTTTCCTATTCATCTGATTTTTTCAATTCATTTTACCTTATTCTGTTTCTTTTTCATTTCTCCTACTGTTTATTCTCTTTTTCCTATTCATCTGATTTTTTCAATCCATTTTATCTTATTCTGTTGCTTTTTCATTTCTCCTACTGTTTTTTCTCTTTTTCCTATTCATCTGATTTTTTCAATCCATTTTACCTTATTCTGTTTCTTTTTCATTTCTCCTACTGTTTTTTCTCTTTTTCCTATTCATCTGATTTTTTCAATCCATTTTACCTTATTCTGTTTCTTTTTCATTTATCCTACTGTTTTTTTCTCTTTTTTCTATTCATCTGATTTTTTCAATCCATTTTACCTTATTCTGTTTCTTTTTCATTTCTCCTACTGTTTTTTCTCTTTTTCCTATTCATCTGATTTTTTCAATCCATTTTACCTTATTCTGTTTCTTTTTCATTTCTCCTACTGTTTTTTCTCTTTTTCCTATTCATCTGATTTTTTCAATCCATTTTACCTTATTCTGTTTCTTTTTCATTTATCCTACTGTTTTTTCTCTTTTTCCTATTCATCTGATTTTTTTCAATCCATTTTACCTTATTCTGTTTCTTTTTCATTTATCCTACTGTTTTTTTCTCTTTTTTCTATTCATCTGATTTTTTCAATCCATTTTACCTTATTCTGTTTCTTTTTCATTTATCCTACTGTTTTTTTCTCTTTTTTCTATTCATCTGATTTTTTCAATCCATTTTACCTTATTCTGTTTCTTTTTCATTTATCCTACTGTTTTTTCTCTCTTTTCTATTCATCTGATTTTTTCAATCCATTTTACCTTATTCTGTTTTTCCTATTCATCTGATTTTTTTTTACAATGCCTGCTACCTTAATCTCTGTTTCTTTTCACTATTTGTGCTGTTTTTTATCATTTTCTTTTTTCCTTTTCCATCATCAAATTTTTATTATTTACTATTCATGCTACCTTTATTCTCTGATTATTTTTTCAGTCCTCCTACTGTTTTATTTTCCCTCCTTGTATTTTGATTTATAATTCATGCTACCTTATTCTCTGTTTCTTTTCATGCCTCCCATTATATTTATCACTTTCTTTTTTCCTTTTACATCATCAGCTTTACCTTATTTATCATTCATGCTACTTTATTTTGTTTCTTTTTTCAATTATCCTTCTGTCTTTATCTTTTTATTTTGCTCCCTCTTTTGATTATTTAAATTATATGCTACCTCATTCTGTCTTTCTTTTTTTGTTCCTCTCACTGTTCTTTTTTGTTCTCTTCCCTCATAATCTATTGATTGTTTAAATTTCATGATGCTTTTGGGACAGAGTCTCTTGTCATTACTTTATGAACCAAACTTAGTCACTTTTCATTTCATTTGTGTCATTCCTTTTTCTTTATTATTTCTTTATTTCTTTTAAGAACCTTTTGTTTTTTTATTTATTTTTCCTCAACTTTTATCTCTCTTATTTTTTAAAGCTTTATTGAAATTTATTAAGTTTGTCAGAGTACAGCACAAATACAATTGGGTGGAAATAGGTGTGTCTAAAGATTGTGTTGCACCAATCTATAAAATGGAGGAGGTTTATCTGTTTGTCTTGGAAATTAATATTTAAAATTCTGGATTTTTTTTCCTTAAATATTGACTTCTGGCACCAGTGGGAAATATGGAAATCTCTCAATCTTGTGACAAGTTGCTACCATTTTTTATGACTCTTTCTTATTTTCTTTTTTTTTTTTACTTTATCTTTTTATTCTCTCATTTGTTTTTCATATTTTATTTTACATTTATCTCTCATTTTTTTTTTCTTATTTTTATTTCTCTTTTCTTTATATGGTCTTTTGTCCTCATTTTATTTGGTCTCTCTTTTTTTTTCTTCCATTTAGCCATCACATGTTTCTTTTTTTGGTCTCTCTTACTCTCTCGTTGAGGATTGCTCCTTTTAACTCCCTATATAATCACTACATTTTTTACATGCAGATATTATCTTCACAATTACTATTAATACATTCCAATATCATCTAATTACCTTTCTCAGATTTCTTTACTCCTTATCACACTTTCACTAAATTTAATACCACTTTTTTTAGATCTCTTCAGGTTTCACTTCACTCCTCTTTTCAAAACATCTAATACTCCCTTTCTTAGGATGACTGGGTTTCTACTCACTTATCATTACTCTTTACATTACATTGCATACTTTCTTTCTCAGATTTCTTCAGGTCTTTCTTCACTTTGTTTTCACATTTAATACTCCATTTCTTAGATCTCTTCAGGTATCTTTATTTTTTTTTACCTGCTTTTTTAGATTATTTTAGGTCTTATTTCACTACTCATTACTCTTTTCACTATATTTAGTACTTCCTTTCTTCCCCTACCAAATATTCCGAGAAAAAGAACTCAAACATTTCAAAAACAGTAACTATAATCAGGAATTGGAATGAAAGAATCCATCATAAAAATTCAGGATGTGGATTTGGTAAATACCAAACACTTCAAATACCTTGGTGTATGGATTAGTCATAATAAATTTAGTATGAGAGTCAGAATAGACTGCGCTAGACATAGATCAAACACCACAAATTTATAAAGGATGCATATTACCTATAGATTGAGAATATTTTGTTTATGCTCTTATTTACTCAATACAATAGCCACTCAAGGTAGAGTGTGAATGATTTTGTAAGGGCATAAAAGGAGGGAGTAAAAGGGCTGTATTATAAAGACATGTATGATAGATTATGGTTTAATCTTCGAAGAGGTTAAAATGGTAGTGATTTGTTTAAAGTAGGCATAAAATAATTTCAGAAAAAAACTTAATTTCTCTTATTATTGTTTTGTTATATAGGGTGCGATGGATAAATTGTCGTCTAAGTCAAGCAAAAATGAAAATAATGCTGACATTTCATTTTAACAGATATATTTACCAAACTTCCAGTTGAATCCATTACATTCACTTACATGCTAATAATCTTAACCCCCCCACCACCACCACCACCACCTTCTATGGGTAAATAGCAGGATAGACCAAGTTCTATAGACTTGGATGGCAACTGGTATACCGCAGAAAGAAATGGCAACCTACTACGGGAAAAAAAATGCTTCGTCAGTCATGTATCGAAAGACAAATGATCACCTAAGCGTGCATCCTGCATGGCACATAACTGACTGATTTACCAAAATTACACAAAAATATCTTGAAATAGAAAAGATTAAAGACAACTTTGGAATCTCTTGCAATTCTTCTGGACAGTCTCCTTGTTTAAGTTGGTGAATGCAGCCATAATCCTTGCCTTCAGTTCACTTTTGATGTTACAAGGAGTTTTCTTGGTCTCTTGTTCAACTGCACCCCACACATAATAATCAAGGGGGTTGCAGTTTGGGGAATTAGGTGGACAGATGTAAGGGGTCAAGTGTTTGCAGAAATTGTCTGACAGCCATGACTGGGTTCTCCTGCTTGTGTAGCATGGTGCAGAGGTCTGTTGCCAAACATACGGTTTTCCAGCTGCCACCCTCTTGACCTAAGGTAGGACTATCTCCTCAAGGCACTTGATATAGGCCTCCATGTTGAGTCTGAAGTCTTACAGGAAGATGAATGAAGGCATAATATCACCATCACTAGGGATCACACCAAAAACTTTTGTAATTGACTCATCCAACTTTTTCTGAATCCTCTGTACTGTCCTCAGATTGACACCCAAATAATCTGAAATGTTCATATTGGTGCTTTTGGTGTGAATGTCAAGCAGTACAGCATGCCGTTTTCAAATTTCTGGCAGAGGGAATTGCATCATGGCGCTCTTTTTCTCACAGATGGTGCCCAACTGACCCTACTACACTGTGCCATCAACAAAATCAAAAACAAACATGGGCATATGCATAATTAAAAATATAAAATGGTGACACTTTACCAATTGCACCCTGTATCTACATATGGGCTAATACTGTATCTAAGAAGTGGATTAAACTAAAAATAAAACAGATTTATTATTACACAAAATAATTATTTTGCTTTGATTTTCAAACATTTTTTATCACCATGAAGCACTGTTCCACCTGTCACTGTTTGTTAAGTGAAAATGAAAGAGGAGGCATGGTGGAGTAATGTATAGTGGCTTAGATTGAGGAATCAGAGAACCAAGTTCAAATTCCAGTTGAATCCATTTACATTCACTTATATGCTAATACCCTTGGGAAAGGTATGAATTCTCTTCTTCTCTCCCAGCTATGAGTAGGACTGACTGTGTTCTATAGCCTTGGATGGCAAGTGGTCAACTGCAGAAAGAAATGGCAACCTACTGCGGGAATAAAATCTGCCTCGTCACTCATGTATCAAAAGATACATGATTGCCTAAGCATGTATCACTCATGGCACATAACTGACTTAAAAACAAATAACCTCTTAACAAAGTCTGTAGCCATGTAGGTGGAGCTTGTTTCTTGTTTAGAAAAAAGAAGTTTATCCAAAACCATTTCTGTTGATTAACATAAAAAATGAGAATAGAAAAGATGAAAATATGTGTAGTTAGATTGCAGAACATACAACATAAAATATGATTAATATATAAAAATATCTATATACTTATTTATATTTTAAATCTTTATATATTCATATAAGTGATCCAATATTAATTTTTGGTGAGTTTTCAACTCATTGTTAATTATTTTCTATATAATATTGAGACTAAAAGTAAAGACGTTGGTATTATGTGTTTCTGCAGAAAGATACTGAGAATACCATGGCCAGTGCATGTAAGCAGTAAGGATGTCTTAAGGGAAACAAAAAGGACACTTATACTCAGAATCAGAAAGAGAGTTGATTTAAATTTCTTGAACATATAATGTGAAAGGTGGGCTTGTAGAATTTTATACTCACAAGGCAAAGAGGTAGGGAGAAGCAGTAGACCATCTACCTAATATGCTTATGTAAATGGCTAACAAAATGGTGAGTCAGAGGAATGAGAAAATGACAAACACTACTAAGCACTACAAAGATGTTGTGAAGAGCCACATCCTGATGGGATATGACACATAATAGATGATGTTTCATTCCTGTAGGCAAATGGTAGATATTGAATGATGTAGATGAACAAAGAAATGATTCTCTACCAATGATAACTGTTTTTATGCTCTTCAGCTTTTTAAAATCTTGAAAGACAGGAAACATTTAACATTATAATTAAAATAACTTTTTGCCTAAAGATGGCCAAAGATATCTCTTCTAATGATGCCCTTTTCCGTATTCTAGTAACCACAAGACTTTCTCACAAGATGCATGCAGGGATATTACCAATGTTTGATTATTTACTATGTATTTTTGGTCTAGTGCTCTCATCTATTTTGTGTCCCAGATCACTGACCTTGTGTACCATGTCTCTTCAGGATGTGGGAAATTATGGCTCTCAACAACTTCCTATCTGTCATAGCTCTGAGCAGTGTTTGTCCCTCACCATCTCTCCCAATTCATGTTCTGCCATCAATTTAAACAAATTCATTAGGTAAGTTTACTTGCTTTCTCCATGTCCTTGTATATTCTATGAGTTACCGCAAATTGAAGACTAAAAACTTTCAATTTGACAAAAGTCATCGTATGAGTACAAATACTTGACTATAATTTAACCTATTAATTTTCAACATCTCCAAAGTGAAATGGTGGGAATTAGTGGGTTATAGATAAACACCTATAATTCATGCCAGATTTTTATAAACCTATAATTTATTCTAGATTTTTTATATAAATTAATACTGGATTCTTTTTTAGAAAACTACAGTTATTACCTAGATTTTTTTATTTTAATTTTGGCAATTGATACTGGATTTTATGGGGGACTTTAATTGGCTAAATAATATACTTGCAAAATATAATTTAAAAATGGGAATTTTTCTTTATTAAATAACATAAATTGCTAGACATAACAACACAGATAATAGTTAATATAACAGATAATAGTCAATATTCTTGCATGATATATTCTTGCATGATATTGATAATAGTCAATATTCTTGCATGAACATATACACATCTACAGAAAAGTTTGTTTTTTTATCCAATATTCCTTCCAAGTTTGAAGACAACTGTGACGCTATAATTTTTCTTCATCACATTTTTTTATTTTACATGCATTCTTAAAGATGCTATCTTTTACTGGCAGATAATTGAACAATACACTTTTGCAGTAACACTGATTTACTTAGATATTAGTATTCAAGTCAGTCTTAACCCGCCCATATTGTGACCTTTCCAGCATATATATTATATCTCTACCACATGAATTTCAGCTATATATTATTTTTATTAGAAATATTTACAATAATTTACCTGGTAGTGTGAGAATTTATTATGTAGCTTGAAGACACTTGATCATATAAAAAAAATTTGATTAATAGTATAATTAGTTAATAGATAAATAAAAGTTCAAAAAACTTGCCTTCTGATTTCAAATTATGCAGATACACCACTCATCGAGTTAAGATCACTTTGGTGAGCAGTATGTCTGCAGAACTCTGAAATTAGAAGTCCTTTGAATTTTTATTTTCTATTAACCTTTATTACTCTTTCTTTTTCTTTTTTTTTTAACATTGAGCACTTTATTTACCAAAATCTGCTTGCCTTTAAATTTACTAGCTGAGGTATTTTGTTTATCATTAATGATCTTTGTCATTATTAAGTATACTATAATTATTGGTATGTATTTCTTAATTTCAGATAAGTCTTGCTATGCATCATAAGAAAGATATAATCTCAAAAACGATAGGGACAGAATACTGGAAATTGCAAAAAGTTGAACAAAGATCATAGAACAATCAAAAAAGAAAGTGAAACCACCAGCAAGATAAAACCAATAAAGAATTGGCTTTAAGAATGTTATTAAAAGAGAGTTGAGAAAAATTAAAAGAAAATTGGATTGACTAGTATGCTAATGCTGTTTGTTTACATAATAAGACAAGATCCACTATGCCTCGCCCCTTGCAGGGAATCACTCTGATTTGCTTCGTATTCCATTGGTGAGATAGAAGTTCCACTCAAGCAGATCCTTCCCATGAACTGTTACTTTGTGGGATCAACTCCTAGGGCGATACTTACCAGATCACTACAATCTTAACCTGTTCAGTCTAGGTTCAACTATTATCTTCCCCACATATAACCTGCTATATACCATACCTATGAACACTAACACTTGGTATGTTCCAATCGTCATAAATACGTTGGACACTATTGTAAGTGGGAGTAATATGCTGTCTAAGTAGTCCACCACAAGCAGTGGTTTACTTACTTCACACTACTGGTGAGTATTGCATTTTGTTGATGTTATAAATATTACCATTTCATTTCCAACCTCCATTTTGGTTATTCCTCATTCAGTAACCCTTTCTAGGTTACAACATAACCATAAACCGTGCCTCTTACTTTATAACCCTATACCTCAACTGGCTCTTGGACCTTGTACAGGGTGAACATTATTGTCAAAAAAAAAAAAAGACAATAGCACCCTCCAAATAAGTTATCAATATTTTAAATATAAATAGATATTATAAACTGAATTTTGTCTTACAATGAGCCACTCAACGTAGAGGGTTATAGAAGCACAGTTTATAGAGATTTGTGGTGAAGATAATGGTTGATTCTAGACTTGACAAGTTAAAATTGTAGTAGGGAATTATTGGGGAAGAATTCTCTTGGAACAGTTCATGGGAAGAAGCTGCTCAAGTGATACTTACATCACACCAAAAGAAAGCAAAAACACTGCTGGTGTGTGTAGCATGGTGGGTTTTAGCCATGAAAGTTAGATCTAGTGGAATTAAGGAATGAAGTTTGTCTGAACATTTTCCATGGAAATAGCTATAGAGCATTGAGAGACTTGCAAATGTATGTTTTTCATAGAATTATAATCTAAAAATTTTAACTACATTAGTTAATAACAATATTATTGCAAAAAGACATAGATTTGCATAATAAAATCCCAAATTGTATATGTCAGTGTAAGTATATATACTTACAAATATACAAAATGCTCTATAGAACTTATACTACAAATACATATATTATGCATAAATTGACTCATCTTTTGATTTTTTTTTCAACTCCAATATTCTTCATCTGAAACAAAAATCAATGATATTAGTTTGTAACATTGACACAGAAGACTTTTTAATTCCTAAGCCATGAACAAATTTTCAAAATGATTGAATTTTGGCTATGATTTACCAAAGTGGAAGATTCTGAGCTGTCTTTAATCCAATTTCCACTTTTTGCCAATGTCCTGTTAATCGGCATTGCCAATTTAGGGCTGATCTGTTCCTCATACAATTGGCAACTGAAATTAGCTGAACAGAGGGAATTAAAGTAGACATCAGGTTCAAGTAATCTACAAAAATTTTACACTATATTAGAAAGCCATGTCGGATATTATTAACATTTCTCTCTCTTGTTCAGCACTCTCTTGTCTCTTTTCCCTCTTCTTGTCATTCTTTGCTTTTGTTTCTTTCTCTTTCTGAACTTTCCCTTTCATCCTTTTTTCTTCTATGCTCCTTATTGTCTTTCTTTTTTCTCTTATACATGTCTTCTCATATTTCTTTCATTCTATAATATGACTCAACTCTCTTTTTTCTCTCCCACTCATATTTCTCTTTCTTTCTCCACCCTTACCTCATGTGTATATACTGATACATCAATATCTGTAGCCTAATGATGAAAAAAAAAAACATTTATTTTACTCCACAAATATTAACTTTTCACTCCTTGTCAGTACACTTAATTCACTGGTAAATATTAGTAATATTTTGAATATTATTCAGTGAAAGTTTCAGATCAGAATTCAGCTAATAATGAATCAGACTTTGAACTGATAAATTGTTGTGAATATATACATTGTCAGCTGACAGTTAATGGTAATATTAGCCATTTCCCTATAAGGAAACATTCAGCATCTATTGACAAAGACATTGCTACTCGTTTTACACTTTTCTTCACTTCCTGGCCATTGGTTTAAGATTAAAGTCTAGTATCTGTTCTCCTTGTCTCTAATAGTAATATTAGCTGTTTCATTATAAGGAAACATTCTGCATCCATTGACCAAGCAGCCAGCACTGCTTTTGGTTGAAATTTATAAAATCTTTCTTTTAAAACCATTTTTCAGGAGAATAGGTTTCTTAAATCCAGTATCTGTTATCATTCTTTCGTGCATGAATGGGGGTTTACTTGTAAACCTTTTATGTGAAGTCGTGTGAAATGTCAATATCTTGATTATGTCATTATTTTCTCTTTGAGTTTTTTTTTTTTTATAATTTTTTATTTACAGTAGGGTTCACTCTGTACAAGACCCAGAGGCCACTCGAGGTAGAGGGTTACGATAAGAGGTAGTTTATATGGATAGGAGGGGAAGATAATGGTTGACTCTAGACTTGAACAGATTAAGATTGTAATGGTTGGGTATACATCCTCAAGTGATTGTGTTCCACAGGGCAGTGGTTTGCAGGAAGAAGTTATTTAAGTGAAATTACATATGATTTTCATTTTAACTATTGCTACTGTTGAAATTACTCAAATGATGTGGTTCCTGGTATTTGACACAATTCTTTGTTTGTGATTCCATAGTGACAGTCCACGAGGTTTGGAAATAGAATGGTCTTCACTCATTCAAAGCCATTTTTAGTCATCGATCTGAGAAAGGGATTGTTACAGATGACAGTTTAGATATTTCTGAATGAGATTTTCACCATGTATGGCATCCTTTTGAAAGTCTTTCTCACTCAATACACAATAAAGAAATCCATTTTATTGTATTATTTACCTAAAGATTTCAACACTTGCAGGGATTTTCTTTGCAACAGTAAATATGAGCAAACATTTTCAACAAATACATTTATATAAAAATATAAGAATTTTATTTAAAAATATGAAGCAAAAAGATTATTCAGTACCTATTCATAAAAGGAGTAAACTAATTTTCTTCTGTGTACCTTGTCCTGTCTGGATGGGGGTGATCATGGCTCTCCACAACTTCCTGTCCACTGTAGCTCTTCTAATTCCTGTTCTGCCAACCATATGTACAAAGTAGGTTATGCACTGTTTTTCTCTGTCCATCTTGCTTTCTATTATGTTCTGTGAGTATCAAATTCTCCAAGCCCTCTTTCCTCACTTATTATGGGACCTAGAAATTTCAACTGCAAAATTTCTAATGCAAAATATAAGTGTCCTTTTTGTTTGCATTTTCTCTAAAACTTTGTCATTGCTCACATGTTCATGGTATTCTCAGCATCCTTCTGTAGAACCACATTCCTGTTGCCACAAGTCTCTTCTTCATCTATGAAGAGATTGTACAGAATTCTCTGCCATATAGTAATATTACATGACAGTTCAGTTCTCTTTTCTTTGTTTCTAATTAAATTTTCCTTAATAATTATATTAACTTTTGAAGGGCATCTTTCGCTATTCCAATGTTTCTTTGAATTTTGGTGTTGTATTTTCCACCCTCTTATAATACACTACCTAGATATTTAAATTTTTGTACTTGCTTGATTTTGGTGTCTGCAATTAGTAGTTTGCATCTTGGGTTGTTCTTTTTGCTGACAACTAAACATTCTACTTACAACTGATGTTTAATCCTTTCTTCTCACATTCCTTTACTACCAATCGTAGGAGTTCCTGTAATTTCCTTTCTATGTTTGCTATCCTCACTCTGTCATATTCATATCTTATGTTATTAAGATTGTGTTGGCCAATAATGAATCCCAGGATGACCTTGCTATACAGGTTAAATTGGTCCAGTGAAAAGGATCTTCCTTATCTTACACCCCTTTCTATTTTTGTATGTTTACTGCAGGTCATTTGCTCACAGTATAGGTTTGGGATCATTCTAATATCCTTCTCAATTATATCAAGTTTACCTAGCAGCTCCAACCCTAATATTCCCATTCTCTATTACCTCTCTATTTCTTTATTTCTTGGAGATAGTGAAGCCAAACAGAAGTAGCTTTTGTGGAAAATTTTAGAAAAGTGTCAGAATTGATTATTTTTTTTGTGGTTTATCAACCCTTTCGTTATACCAGAACATTACCTATTCTATTGTAATAGACTCTCCCACAGATAATAAGTAGTAGTAGCAGTGGCCAGTTGAGCTCAGTGGAGTTGAATGAGTCAGTCGATGTCGGACATTAAAGTTTCAACCATCACAACTAGATTGCTGCGTCATTAACTCTTATTTCAAGTTCCTAATGTTTTGTACGTCGGACCCTTTTAGGACCGACTTAGCGAAATACAAGCCTCCACTGTGAAAACTACTCTACAACACATTTGCAGGTTATTTAAAACCAGAAAATATTTTTAGATTGTAAAAAATTTTTTGAGATAATGGTTTTGACAGATAAAAGTTCAACTAATTAACCGATAGTGTTAGTATAGGCACCTGGTGGGAGTGGTCTCATCTCATCTTCTCTTGACCGGCGATCCCTAGTTGATTTGGCTCAGCAATGAAAAGACTCCAACACAGAGAATTTTAACTTAACTGTTTTATTAATGTCAACATGTACTATCCAGTGGGGGTCACCCCCACCTTACTGGGGGATCCATTTCAGACATGAAAGAGAACACATCTACATAGCTTGATGATGAAGAAACAACTCTGAAAAACCTTTCTCTATCTATCATCCTCATGCTAGCTGAGCCAATCAAAATTGACTTTCTTATTTTGGCTTACATCTGACCTCAAAGGTCAACCTTTGGAAGTTGCAGCCGAGATGCACTTCCTCTAAAAAATAATAATCTTCTAAACTATTATTTAACAATAGCTGGATGGGACAAGAGGAGGAATTGTACCTTTCCCAATATTATTTGTGTCTAAGTGCATCCAACTATATTCAAACTTGGCTCCCTGATTTCCAATTCTGAGCTGTTATCCATTACACCACCTGCACATCCAAGATTAGAGCACTGAGTATTCCCAACTGGTCACTCATCCAGGTACTGACGATATTTAACTTGGGTGATTGTACAAGAACTGTGTTTCAACAGAAACCAAAAGAGTCTTGAAATAAGTTTTATTATACTGACATAGACTATCAAAACATGCTGATGCTTATATCTTATTTGGGGAGATACTGAAAATGACTTTAATCATCTCCAGGAACTCCAAAACTGTTGCTTGGTATATAACAATGTTGAGATCTGTGTTTGTGAATGTGTCTTCAGAAAAGTACCATCTGCTTACCAGTCATTTACTAGTATACCATTTTGCTTGCTTCTCCTTATTCACAAATAATTTCATTAAGAGATAAGACTTTGCAGTCTCTAAAAAATAAATTAAAAAATGAAGTGCTCAAAGATGGCACAATTTGCAACACTTCAAAAAAAAAAAATTATTCTGAATGTAATCAACCAAGTGAAAAAAATGCAACTGGCTCAAGTGCATTGGCCCTCTTTTTTATTGTATTTATTTATGTTTTATTTGTATATATGCAAAAAAGAAAGGAGAGATATTTATGACAAAAAATCTACCAAAAATGAATAGAGAAAAAGGAAGCAAACCAGAAAAAGAAGAATTACTTAGTAAATATATATTGCCAAACACTAAGTAAGCAATAATTGCTCTACGTTTTCTTGGGTGAGGTTTGTTTCAATTTGCTTAATTATAAGAATTCAAAACAGTATTCTCAAGTTGGTAACTTTTGAGTTATGTTCTTATTTTTTTTTTTTTGTCATTGTTTTCTTTTATCATTTTTTTATCTTTTTTTTAATTTTTTTTGTTTTCTTTTATCACATTTTTTATCATTTTTTTAAAACCTTTTTCAGTTCATTGTTGTCTGCTCTTTCATTTTTCTTCTTGCACTATGCTTTGAAATCTTTCCTTGCATTTCAAATATTTTTCAGTAATTTCATTTTTTTTTTTACCTCTTTTTATGAGGTTTTCTTCTTCCCATTTTTATTTGTTTTTATTTTCTTTGAATATAGTTTTTTTTTTTTTTAGCTTCAATTCATTTTTTATATTTTTAGTCTGTTTGCTTGTCTTTCCATCTGTCTGTTTTATATATATGCTGGAGTAGGTGCTAAAAAGATCAATTCAGAAAATATGACCAAATATCATAATTTTGGGCTATCTCTTTTTTGTTGTGCTTAGAACATTTCCGAAAGTATTTTTGGTGTGTATGTGTGTTTATAGTTATGGTGCTGGTGAGAATAACCATTTCCATACAGTAAACATTTGACATTCATTGACTGAACAGTTTGTGTTATTTTTTAATTAAATTTATAAAATCTTTATTTTAAAACAGTCTTTCATTAAAATAAGCTCCTCAAGTCCCATATTTTTTAATTGCTCTGTCTACTATTGATGGGAATTTCTATTTTTTAATTGCTCTGTCTACTATTGATGGGAATTTTTCTATCGTAAGTTTTGTTTATGTTAGTGTGGAAAACCAGCATCTTCATTACATTATTATTTTCCCTTCTAGTTACTGGAACCGTCCATTTTTGTTATTGCTGCTTTAAGTGACATGCTTTTGTTATTTGATAAAGTTCTTTGTGATTCTGTAGTGCCCATCTTTAAGATCTGATGAAGGATTGTCTTTAAGACATATAGGATTCTTTTGCTTTAAACTATTTTTAATCACTGATCTGAGAAAACGGTTCTATATAGCTGATCGTTCAGAGATAACTGAATAAGTTGGATGCTGTGTCTGACATCCATATGAGAATTTATCTGACAAGAATATGACTTGAATTCTCTTGTAAATATTTTGATTTTGTAGCATCTTGCAGTGCTGGACAAAACTACAAGCAGCACAGTCTATCCTATATTCAATTTCCATACTTCCTTTTTTTTGTAATCATTTCACCTTAAGAAAGGAGATAAAACCACTAAGTTGCAAGGGTTTACTGGTAATGAAAGTGAATGAGACCATTTTTGTGAAGAGAAAGAACAATAAAAGAAGCCTAGTAGGTTATGGAGCATGGTGATCCCTTTATGACTCTAGTAGGTTATGGGACATGTGGTGCCACCCTGACCTTACTAGGTTATGGGACATGTGGTGCCACCCTGACCTTACTAGGTTATGGGACATGTGGTGCCACCCTGACCTTACTAGGTTATGGGACATGTGGTGCCACCCTGACCTTACTAGGTTATGGGACATGTGGTGCCACCCTGACCTTACTAGGCTATGGGACATGTGGTGCCACCCTGACCTTACTAGGCTTTGGGACATGAGGTGCCACCCTGACCTTAGTAGGTTATCGAACATGTGGTGCCACTGTGCCCAGAGTAGATTATAGGACATGTAGTGCCACTATGATCCTTTTAAGTTATGAGACATGTGCTACCACTATGACCTTAGTAGGTTATGGGACTTGTGATAGTATGGTAATGGTAATATTAGCCATTTCTCTACAAGGAAACATTTGGCATCCATTGACCAAACAGCCTGTAATGCTTTCACTTGGAATTTATAAAATCTTTCTCTTAAAACAATTTTTCAGGAAAATAGGTTTCTTGAATCCAGTAGCTTTTATTGTTCTTTCCAATATTGATGAGGGTTTCCTTCCTAACTTTTTATTTTCCCTCTGAGTGAGGTTATATCCATTTTTGCTGTTAAAAGTCTTCAAGTTTCTATTATTTGGTACAGTTCTTTGTTTGTGATTCTGTAGTACCAGTACACAGTATTCACAGAAGTATGGTCCTCACCAAGACCTATATGCTTCAATTGCTCAAAGCCCTTTTTAATCATTGATCTTAGAAAGTGATTGTATACAGGTGATAGTTTAGATATTTCTAAATGGGTTTTATGCCATACATGACATTCATATGAATGTCTCAATCTGATGAGGCTATCTAAGAACATGACATGTTTTCAGGTTAATGCTTTAGTTTTGTAGAAATCTGTTGGGAAAAACTGCCACCAGCACAGTCTATCCTATGACCAATTTCCATATATCCTTTTTTTTTTGTAATCATTTCACCTCAAGCAAGGCGAAGATGCCACTAAGATGTAAGGAGTTACTGGGAGTGAAAGAGAAAGAACAATAAAATGACAAAATTAAAAAAAAAAGACATAAGATGGTGACTGATATTGCACATAAATCTTTGAAGATTATAGGTGGCAGGGAAGCAAGAAACTGGGAGAGAGTTCAACAGGTGGGAAGTGTGAGAAAAGAAAATATTAGGATAGAATTCACAGTTGCTTCTAGTTATTTCAATAGTAAAATGATGAGGCCTAGTTGCCAATCTAGTAATAAGCTTAAATTCACATGCTGAAAGTACCAAGGAAATAAATTTGTTATATAAGAGACTATATATATATATATATATATATATATATATATATATATATATATATATGTGTGTGTGTTGTGTGTCTGTGTATATATAAAACTATGCCACAGATTGACAGAAGCCTTGTGTGTGAAACTGGGGAGATTGAACAATCTGGAAGCCATCAATGTTTGTGCTAGCACAAATTCACAAGTCATCATGACTGAGTATTTGAGCATGCTGTCCTTGTTCAGACTGTTGATCATGTCAGATAATTCTCTACCAGAAACTGTAACTAAGGTCTGCTCAACTTAGTCGCTGTATAAACCACAGGTGGATGTTGAACAAATACAAATGTGCCTGAGCAGGCGTCTGCAACAGGGATTGGCTAGCCACCCAAGTAGACAGGCATCATCAAATATATAGAGAGAGAGTGAGAGAGGGAGATTTCTTGTTTAATAAATAAAAATAGTACATCTATTTCAAATACAAAGTATCCACTATAATATCTGAAGTAATAAAAATATTGGGTTAAAAATAAATCCATTAATTCTTTAGAAATATCCAAATATTCTTTCAGAATATTGGTGTGATTGTAGATGAAACAGAAGAATAATGGATATGATTTTTACTGTCAGGTAAACTACAAGAAAAATGTCAAGAGCAAAATAGTAATTTAGTACAGGACTTTGTTTACTTAGGAATGGCATCTGTTGCTGTCGATAGGCTGGCTTTATGTGATGTTTTACTTCAGCTGGGATGTATGGCATACTTAGCTAGTCAAGTGAGATCATTTCATGTTGAAATAGAAGCTTATATAAACATTGGAGGAAACTATGTAGAAGATGGTGCCAAAGGGGAAGATATTTGTTTCTATTTATTGCTCTGTTGTCTTGAGAAATGAATTTTAAAATTACTGTCATGGAAATTATATGTTATAAATTAAATCATTGCAAAGGTTTGTACCCAATTAGAAAATTAAAACAAAATTTTACACACTCACAAAAAACATTTATTTGTGAAATACATAGTCACCATTGTTTTTAACAACTGTCTCTTTTTGATAATATTGCCATAGAACCATCCTGGGTATGATGATAAACTACATACAGCAGCAAGGCTTCTGATTAAGAGGTTTTGAGGAGCGTGGAACTACCTCTTAATTGCTAGTGTTCCCAGTTCCACCCTGACCCGGGATGGTAGCACCTGTTAGGGTCCCAGCTATGGGTAAATAAAATGAAGTCAAAACACTATGTAAGTGTAAAAATGGATTTTAGTACCAGAAATGCTTTGTGAAAAAATTGTTGCCAGCAATACATTTTTGGAAAAAAAAATTATTACCAGTGATACATTTTTGAAGAAAAAAATATTACCAGAAATAGATTTTTTGGAAGAAAAAAATTATTACCAGAAATAGATTTTTGAAAAAAAAATATTAGAAGCAATAAAAATTTTGTTGGCATTAAATCACCCATTAAGGTTGATATGCCATAAAACAAACCAAACCAAATTTCTATAGAAACTTTGTGTGTTTGTTGGAAGAGGTAGTTTTTGACTGATTGTACAGAGTCAATTTTTTTGTTATTTAAATTGTTCTGAATAGACAGAAGCAAATGAAAATCTGAAGAAGCCAAGTTAGGAGAATATTGTGGTTGCTAAAGTGTTTCCCATTTCAACTCTTTAGGCTTCTTCAAGATCTTTTTTGCAGCAGTGTTGCATAGTGGAAAATCACACCTTTTCGATTTTCCAAAATCTGCTGTCTGTCTTTGAACACAAGTCTCTTCAAGGCAGTTGAGATAATAATTTTCAGACTCTTAGCAATCTCTTCCATTGAAATCTTTGTTTTATTCTCTCCAATGGTAAACAGAGTGCCTTCATTGATTTTGGAAAGTTGCCAAGAGTGTGGTTGATCGTTTAGGTTAAAATCATCTTGAAAAAATCTTCAAAACCACTTTTTGGCCATCCAATGAGCTTGAGTACAATTTAAATAAAACTTCTGAATGTTTTTGTTGCAGTTCCAATGCTTACTCTTTTCCAAAATTTATAGAGCATAATATGGTGAAAGTGCAATTTTTCATCTTCCATCTTTAAGACATTCATTTGCAGACAAAACGTCAATATTTGACGAAATTTGACTTGCACCTGAAAAATGAAAGTTTTCTATCTAGAACACATGGCACCAAAACAACCAGAAGTGTCGAGTTGCTGTTTATATATAAACAATGAAAACTGGGCATAAACTTTTGCAATGATGTGGTACTCCAAAAATTCAATTAATCATCCTTTGGAGATTTTCTGTCAAAACAAAGACTTTTACTAACAAAAGATGCTGTAACTATGATTTGGTCAGCCACACAGTAATATACATTACTTACTCATCAAGCTCAAAGCTTTCCAGGTTTCAGATAAGTTTAAATAAGTCTGTGATGATGTTTCAGACAATGCCAATTAATCTCTCTCATGAGCTGGAGATCTATAGGAATTAAATCCTATATGTATTTTTCAACCAATAAAATCTCATCAGAAGGTTTGTTTGATAAACAGTCATTACAAAGGCAAATACTTCCAAAATGCTTGTGGATGTAGTTGTAGACCTACCACTTGTTATTTTTGGACAATTTAGAAAATGACAATAATAACTCCCTTCATCACTCCCGAAAATTCAAAAAAGGATTTTTGTGAACGAGTGTGAAATTATTTTCTAACCAATGAAAACTTTGTATTAAAAAAGTTCACACCTCTATGTAAAGTTAGATTACAGATATAAAAATAGAAGCATACTTCTTCTTGAGGTTCAAATCAATTTGGGAGGCTGGTTTGATCTACCTGTGCATACACATACATGCACACAATGGAAGAGAGACAACCAGATCAGCCAACTAAGGCCTTGTTCACACACAGACACACACACACACACAATAGAAAGGATTAACCAGCAACTACCTACTACCTACTAAACCTTTGTCTATAAACTCACAAAGATATTAGGCTGACCATAATAAAGTAAGTCTGTTAACACAGTTCATACTTTATTGTTATTATATATTTCTAAAATGAATTATATAAATGTTATTTTAACTGACGTTCTGCTTCTACTTTTCCTTCAGAAAATAACCTTTTTTATGTCTCATTTAAAAGATGTTGTTAAATATTTGAAATTGCAACATTCAGACAGACTGACTGAGTAGATGGGTCCCAACATTGGTGATCAATTATGTTTTAAAGAACATTTCTCCAACAAATCTTTCTAAAAATAATAACCATTCTCAACCTTAAGCAGAAATTTACAAAATAGAATATAAAAAAAATGGTGTACATTTGTGAAGCTTTGTGAAATCGGTTATAAAATCTACATCCCATTGAATATCTTGTTTGAATTTAGATAAAGAAATCTTTTATTGTTCAACATGAAGACTATTTAATTTTGTTTATCTGTAGTTACTTATTCACATTTTAAAATTGTATATATATCTCATGTGCTCTCTTGAGAAAATTCTTTATAATGCATGTTTAATATCTAAGTGGACATTCACTCATAAAATTAAGGTGGCAAGAATTCCTACTAGTTGAATTTTTGTATAACGAAGTAGTGAATAGGTTACTACTCAATTCTACGGGAATGTCTAAGAATGGGAATTTTTTTTTTTTTTTGACTAAGTTAATGATAGATTTCTTTTAAATAATGGAAGCACTATTGATAAAAAGAAAAAGCCAACACTCAATAACATCGACTATAAACATGGTCACAATGTGCTGACCTTGTTTGGAAATTAATAAAGCATTCCCATCACTCTCGAAACATATAAAAAATGTACACATTCAGTTAAAAATAAAAAATTTAAAAATCCTTGATAATGGCTAATAGAATAGATTAATGCACTTGAATATACAGAACATTTGTACAATTTTTACACACTTTATGTCCAGAAAAGAAAATATGTATATGAACACAAGAAAAATTAAATAAAAAGCTTAATCATGGTGCCTTGTTAGTTATCTGTAATGAAGCTTGTATAAAAGAGGGTTTGCTGCCCAATTACACAATTATATGTGTGTGTACATATATATATATATATATATATATATATATATATATATATATATATATATAATATAGTATATTTGGGCAGGAAACATTTTGGCTATATTTTTAGCCATTATCAAAGATGAATTTAATTTAACTTTTAACTGAATATACAGATTGTTTTATGTATGTCTAAATGTATTGGAATGTTTTATTTTGCAAACACGGTCAGCATATTGTGGCCATGTTCATAGTTGATATTATTGAGTGTTGGCTTTTTCTTTTTATTAATAATGCTTCCTTTACAATGAAACTTGCATGTGTGTGTGTGTATATATATATATATATAATTTTCTTTAATTTATTTATATTCCTTTCATTTTTGTACTCTTTTGTACTCTCTTCTTTCTTTCCTCTTTTTTATCACCTCTTTTTTTTTTTTTTACTCTTTTTCAATTTTATCTTCACACTTGTTTTATCTTCTCCATAATTTCTCATTTCACTTTCTTCTTTCATTTCCTGTTTTGCACATTTCCCTAATTTCCATTATCTTATCTCATATTTTGCATTATTTTAGTGTCAAACCTTTTTATTTTTTTCCTCACTCACTCTTTTTCTTCTATCACATTTCTGTCCTTTTTATTTTTTCTCTTTCTTTCCAATTCATTTATTTTTTATTTATTTTTTTATTTTTAGCAGTCATTAGCATCTTCTTTTATACCTTGATTCTTTTTTTATTCTTCTCTAACTTTTGTGTTCTTTATTGGCTTATTCTTTCTTTTTTCTGTTTCATTTTTTTATTTCTTTCTCTTTGTCTTTTCTTTCTCTCTTTTTATTTTTCTTTCTCTCTGTCTTTCCTTTCCTTTCTTTTCATTTTTCTTTTTCTTTTTTCATTTCTCACTCTTTCTCTTTTCATTTTTCTTTCTCTCTTTTTATCTTTTCTTTCAGTTTTTCTTTCTCTCTCTTTTTTCTTTCTCTTTCTCCTCTTTTCTTTCTCTCTTTTCCCTTGACTATTCTCTAATAGTTCTCTTTCCCTCCTTTTTCTTTTTGGATTTAATCACTCTTTATATCACTTAGATAAAAAAAATAATAAATCCCCCACCAAAAAAGAAGAACCCTGTAAAAGACCATCTTGAAGTGGCAAATATATTCTGAATGTTCCAATTGTATTATTTCACAGAAGGATCATCCCTGGCTGACTTTCCAGCAAATTAGATTATCTATGCACAAAGTCTTCATTTCATTCTCTTCATAAAGTAATAACAGTTTCTTAAATACAGAATTCATTGAATTACACAAGTCTCATATTATATGATGTCAGGATAAAGGCTTCAGCTACATTGGTAAATAAAAATATCACTTCTACCGATACTCACTGGTACCAAGAGAAATGATACTAAAAGTCCAATTATTAAGCATCAATATGTTTTACAGACAAAATATGAATCTCTGGAATAGCTGACTTTCGTCTTCAAAGCGCAAGTAATATGCTGCATCAGTCTGCCATTTCCCAAAGTGCAGCTGTTTGCAGTTTTACATCTCAAATGCTTACTCTTTTTCTTTATTCTTATTTAAGCTTTACCTTTGCTGTCTTCTTTTTCTTTATGCATTCATATATTTTAACCTTATATCCACTGGTGGGAGCTAAAACTTTTACGGACCAGGGTCTATGGTCATATCATATTGAAACACTGGTTCTCATACAATCACTGAAGTTAAGCAGTGTCGAGCCTGGTCTGTATGTAGATGGGTGACTGCTTAGGAATATCAGATGCTGCAAGCTTGAATATGCAGTTGGTGTAATGAATAATGACTTGGAATAAGAAATCAGAGAGCTGATTTTGAATTCCAGTCAGGTTTGTTATACTGATTTGGGAAAGGTATGAATATACTTCATCTCCACCCCCAGCTTTAAGTTGATTAGTAGGATGTATCAGTAAATCATTATTATCTCCAAAAAATTCTAAAAATAATTTCTGGCTTTAAATAACCTGACAAACCTTAAAAACACAAATCAGTCATTTTGGGACCAGTTATTTCTTTCTTTGCATTCATTTTTGTCTCTGATATTAATTAAAAAATATATTTAAGTATTATTTTAATTATCTTCCCATTTGAAATATCTCATTTTTTTCATCTGTATCACCCCATGCAAGGTAGAAAAGCCACTAAGTCACAAGGGGTTGCTTGGTGTAAAAGAATTAGGTACAGAAACATTAATAATGAGTGTTAAGAGAAAAGAGTGATAAGGAGGACAGTAGATACCAATTGACATTGCATTTAAATTTTTGCAGATTAAAGTTAGCTGGAAGGGAGTTCCATTAGTGAGAAATGCGAGAAAAAAACTATTCTTTTTTTTTACTACAAAAAGAATGTAAATAAAGTAAGCAAAAATATAATGTCAGTTTTAAAATTTTTTTTATCTTTTTTTTTCAGGTTGGCACAAGTGAATTGTGCAAAACTTATTTCGAAAAAGAGTGGATTTAGAGAAAAATATTAATTGAAAAATGTTAACAGTATAAGTAGCCACTCCAAGTTAGTTGAATACAAGCATGGATTATATCTTATATATGCAATGCCTGTCCAAAAAGAATCCAGTGTCATCCTGGGTAAGACGTTAAACTACATGTGCGTCCTGGGTAAGACGATAAACTACGTCCAGCAACAAGGCCTGTGATCAGGAGGTTTTGAGGAGCATGGAACTACCTCTTAATTGCTGGTGTTCCCAGCCCCACCCTGACCTGGGGTAGTAGCACCTGTTAGGGCCCCAGCTATGGGCAAATAGTTAACTATTACTAGCAATACTTTTTGAAAAAATTATTACCAACAATACAATTTTGAAGGAAAAATATTACCAGAAACAAATTTTTGACAAAACAAAATATTACCAGCAATAAAAAATTCTGTCAGCATTAAATAACCCATTGAGGTTGATATGCCGTAAAACAAAATAAACCAAACCAAACCAAATAATCCAGTGAGTTAATATTCCCTAAAAGAATAGACTGTTTTGGACAACTGTGTTTTAGTTTCCTTGAAAAAAATATTTAAATATTAAATACTTAAATATGCTTTAAATACTTAGATTTTTAATATCATTATACTGTACCTATGAACTATAATGGGTATATCCCAATCCTTATAAATACAGTGGAATATACTGTATGTTGATTCACTTGGGTTTCACCTTGAATCACTTCTAGCAGTTGATTACTTACTATACACCGCTGGCGGATCATGTATGTTGTTCCTGTTATAAATACTATCATTCAATTTCCAACCTTCATTTTGGTTATTCTTATTCAGTAATCTTTTCCTAGGTTACAACAAATACAAAAATGGTAATAGTATTATTAGCCATTTCCTTATAAGGCATTCTTTGACTGAACAGTCAGTACTGCTTCTGGTTGAAATTTATAAAACCTTTTTCTTTAAAAGATTTTTCAGGAAAATAAGTTTCTCGGTTCCACTGATGTTGCTTTTTACAGTTCTGAAGTAGATTCCTTTCTAATCTTTTGTTTGAAGAACTGTTGAATATCAAAATCTTAATTATGTCATAATTTTATCTTTCTGTTACATGTACTATTTTAATTGTTGCTATTGAAAGTTCACAAGTGATCTGGTTTCTATTATTTAGTACATTTCTTTGTGATTCTGTAGCATGAGTCCTCAAGTTTTGAAGGAGTATGGTCCTCACTAAGGCCTACAATTTTCATTTACTCAAACTCTTTTTCGCCATTGATCGAAGAAAGTGAAATGAAAAAAAAAACATTTTTAATTAAGTTGGTAGAAGCATATTGTACAAACATAATTTCAGAACTCAGCCAATTTGGGTAAAATATTGTCAAATTGTATTATCAATAAGAGAAATCTTTAATTTTAAATAACCCTGGAATTTGTGTCTTTTTTTTTAAAATTTTGATAATATTCGTAATCGCTCCAAGCCAATTGACTTCCATCATAGATTTAATCTTACATGTACGAGATTTGTTTAAAAAGTATCCAGTCAGTTAATATTTACAAAAACATAACCTGCTGAGGACAACAATATATATCCCAGCATTCCTTCCATTTTTCTAGACAATCTGTAAAGTCATCTTTTGGGATTGCCATTAGCTGCTTCATGGCATATAATCATGATTGAAGGTTTGAGTTACTGGCCTTATTCAAACCTTTTCATCATTCCTAATTATGTATTCTCTCCCAGAAACTGTAACTGAGGTATACTCAGCATAATTGGAGTATGACCAACAGGTTGGCTATATGAGTGTTGAAGAAATTCATATGTGCCTGAGAAGTCACCTGCAATAGGGATTAGCTTGCCACCTTAGACTTACTCAGAAACAAGTAGCCTGTTATAAACAATATATTATTATTATAGTTACAAGCATGAACAATAGGTTAGATTTCTGAGTGTTGATGAAGCTCAAATGTGCCTGAGCAGGTATCCCCAAAAGAGATTACCAAAGCCACCCTAGCAAATGACTTGAATATGAGCAGCCAGCTCTATTAATAGTTCACAATTATATACTAATGTTATAGACTTGGGGAGGTTTGGGAAGTGTCTGAAAACCAAACCATGGGTTGACCCAATTCTTGCAAGTGAAATTGGGGAGTCAAAGTTGTTCAGAAGCTATTGATGTTCATGACAGCATAAACTTACAAGTCATTGTGACTGAGGGTTTGAGCATAATTTTCTTGTTCAGACTTGTAGATTATGCCTGATTATGCACTCTTGCCCAGAAGCTGTAACTCAGCATAATTACAGAATAAAACATGTTGACTCTATGAAAATGCAAATATACTAGAGCAGGCATCGTCAACAGAGATTACATAGTCACCCTAGCAGAATATACTTGGATATGGGTGGGCAACTATACCATCATTTCTTTAGCATTCCAAGCCTTTTTATTATAAAGTGTTGGGTTCTGTAGTATTTACATCTACGTGGATTTACCAGTTTCAGAGAAAGTAAGGAGTGACAGAACAGTCAAATGGTTACATTTCAAGCCAAATCAACAGAAATGGACAATTTGGTTAGGGAATAAGCGAGTCTTTTATTCAATGTTTAACAAATGATAGCTTTGAAGAGGCATAAGATGAAAAAGCAAAACTATCTTTTCCCACCTTTTGCAAAGTCAAAGCAATAATCATTTCCCAGGAAGCATTGATAGCTTAATGGACATTATCAGTAGAGAATTTAAGGTCAGCATAAAGACTGAAGAATGGTATCAAAATTACAAATGCTTTTTGAGAAATATTTATTGTGAAAAATGCTGAGACCTGGACATTTCTCTCCTAAAAGTGGGCATGTAATCCCATTAACAAAACTCATGAAAATATTTAACCTGTAGCATTATTGTACAGTTCAAACTCTTCTTCTTTTATGTACTGTGTCTCCTTAGGCCATTGGTGATCATGGCTCTCCATAATTTTCTGTGATTTGTACCACTTAATAAATTTTGTCTTTTTGTTATCTCTACTAAACTATTCATTTACCCAAGCTTGCTAGATAGGTCATGCAATTTTTCTCTATCCCTCCTGAACTCAGTATGTCCTATGAGCAGAGGCAAAAAGGCATCTGTTGCAATCAGACATATCGCTCTGGTACAACCAGAAAAAGTTATAGCAACTTAGCATGTAAGTGAGAACCAAGGATATGATTTCACTTGATATTTCCATGCTGGGATGAAAGCATCGATGACAGCTTTCACCCATGAGGAACCTCGGACATGTATTTTTGAACAGGATGATTAAAAACTTAATTCCAAGGGACATCACGATAACAAAGATATTTTGTTGGTATTAGGTTCCTAACTGGTGGGGGGGGAGCAGAAAAATATGTTTATAGACATTACTGCATGAAAGAAAGGGACACGACACATACAATAAGAAAGAAGTATGAACATTAAGAAAAACATTTTTTTTTTCATTTAAAAGTTTTAAAGGAATATTAGTTTGTTGGGGATTTTCTAATTTTTGTTTATATTTTTATAGGATTTTAACATTTCTTTCAGTCACTTGGAATGAATATAAAAATTTGTACTGGTTACAAATCAAACAAAATTTTGTATGAGTCAGCATGAAATATGTCTTACATTAAAACAATGCCAATTTCTGTTTTTTTTTTAATCATGACTCTCCATTACTTACTATCCTTTGTAGCTCTCAGCAATGTTTGTCTATTTACTATTCCTCTAACTCTCTGTTCTGCCATCCATTTACACAACCACATTAATTAGGTTAGTCACTGTTTTCTTCTGTTCTTCTTGCTTTCAATGTCTTGTGAGTGTCAAATTTTCCAAGCATTCTTTCCTCATTTTGTGTTCCAGGCATTTCAACTGTCACTTTCTGATTTAAAGTAAAAGTTTCTCTTTTGTTTGTATTTTCCTTTAAACTTCCTTATTGATCACATGTCCTATCCATGTTATTAGCCTGCTTATGTAGAATAATAATTCTATTGCCTCAAATCTTCTATTCATCTGAGAAGAAATTGTCCAGCATTCACTGCTATATAGAAGGACTGATATTACACAGCAGTTCAGCACTCAGTCACCTAATTTTAATACTACTGTTAAAAATGAATTGATAAAAAAGAAAAATATTTAAAATAAAAAAAAATAGAAATATTTACATAGTTTGCTAATTTGGTTATAGGAGATGAAGAACATGTGTGAAGCATTGGCAGGGTCAGTGTTGTTGGGTTTTAATGACACATCTGGTTTTTCACAAATCTCCATAGTCAATACTGTTAACCTATATTTTCTTCTCAAAGTTTTTCTCTAGGAAAAAATATTAGCCAAGACACAAATAAAACAAATATACAAAGGTTTGACCTCATTAGACATTTTTATTAACCTTGCCCACCTCCCACAAACACTGCCCACAAGCAACATCTCACAACCTATTCACAATTTCTAAGTGCCCCCTACCATCACAACTCTGCTAATTATTTCTGCAACTGACCTTGATTCCTTTCCATGTTTTTAGGGGCAGATGTTGAAAATAAACATTTATTTTTTAATAAAATTTATTGCTATTGTTAAAGTAATGAAATTTGCACCAAACCCATTTGGACTTCAACAGGGACTATCTACTATCAGTCTGCTGTCAAAAGCTATTTTGATTCTTAATTTGGAAGCTCACCAGATCCACCAGGATCTTCAGGGGTTGGATGGGGGAGAAAAGCAGGTCAGGGCCATCATCAGCAGTTAAAAATGGCTATTGAAATTGCTGACACTTTTCTTTTCAGCCTCATGACCTATATTGCAGACGGTCCACACTTGAAGTGGGTGGAAAAGATATCATCCTTTCACTCATCATTGAACTACACCCAGGAGTATCACAAAATCAAATCATGATGGTATTGAAGATCTTAGCATTAGGGAAAGATCCAAAGGTGGAAAACATATTTTATCTTAGTGCCCTAGGGTTTGCAGTTTATTATAGGAAACTGCAGGAACTAGGAAGTAAAGAAAATCAAGAAGCATCAGTTGTAAGAAGAGAGAATGTAAGCAAGAGAGTGCAAGGTGTGAGCTATGAATTGGAGACATCTGGAAAGTTTTATAACAGATGACAAAAATGTGACCCAAAATATGAAGCACATTAGAATAATGAAAGAGGTTTCCCAAAATCTAAACAAAGTATCAAGAAAGTTGAAAATTTAATTAGAAAATTGGCTTTTGAAGATGACCTCTAATCTGTGGTTAACTGGGGCAAGAAAAGGTTTGTGAATTTTAATACATCCAAAATAAAACTGCTCTCATTTAACCAGAACAGAGAACCTTTTCTGCCTGCCATCAGCATGAATGATGCTAGACTCTTGGAGAGCACTACACGGCGCCTTTTAGGTTTCATCTTCATGTTTTTAACAGACGAAGTGGAATGACTACATCGAATCAATCTACTGCAAGGAAATTTGGATCACTGTGTCGTGTCCATTTTGCACATTTATAAATCTACCATTCTTCTGTGCATTGAATACTGCAGCCATATTTGGTCTGGTTCTCCTGCTATACATTTCAACGTTATTGATAAGATCCAAAGAAGGATCTGCAGTATAATAGATCCTGGCTTGGTATATCAACTTTCTCACCAAGGCAACTTAGCTTCTCTGTGTTTTCTACAAATATTTTCACAGCAACTGTTCTGAAAAGCTTTCTTCCCTGGTGCCGCAACTACATGAATTTAAGCATGCCACTAGATTGAAATCTAGTTACTACTCTTTTACTGTTGAAATAGTTAAATGTAACAGCCACTCCACAGTTTGTTTTCTTGCACTTCTTGCCTGTGGAACTCCCTTCCATTTACTTGCTTCACAAAGAGTGCTATACTGCTCCATGATATAAATCATTCTATATGCCAGTGAATACTAAACAGTTTCCTCAGAGGTGAAACTGAAGTAGCACCAATGTGGTTCTGCTGATAAATGCAGAAAATACTTTGGATGGAATTCAAGAGCAACAAGGAGGTTTCAAGGAAAATTCAAACAAAAAGGTATTCAGAATCAGAAAGAGATATTTGAAATGGTTTCGACACAAAAAATAGGAAAGAGGGCTAGGAGAATTTGACATACTGAAGGTAAGAGGAACAGAATGAAACCAAGTAACCTAGCTAATAAGTTTATGTAAGTGGCTGGCAGGACAGGGATTGAGAATGATAGTAAGTAGATAAACATTGCTAAGAGCTACAAAGGAGAGGAAGTTGTGAAGATCCTTGGTTGCTATTTCCTGAAGAAACATGTCATATAAAAAAGAAGAATTTTTAATCATATATGCTCTCTTCTTTTGTTCCTACATCAACATCAAGATACTGAAATATATATACACACACACACACAGAGGGTGTAATGGCTAAATTGTCATCTCAATTACACAAAAATGAAAATAGCACTGACATCTCATTTGAACAGATATATTTGCCAAAATTACACAAAAATATCTTGAAATACTAAAGAGAGAAAATTTATTCAGTAAAATATACTTTACTTTCAACCATGGCCTCCAGATGAGTTCGTAATCTCCTGAAACTCTTCTGGACAGTCTCCTTGGTGAATGCTGCCATGATCCTCAGTTCATCTTTGTTAAAAGATCTGTTGGTCTCTAACTCAACTGTGCTCCACACATGATAATCAAGGGTGTTACAGTCTGGGGAGTTAGGTGGACAGATATAAGTGGTGATGTGGTTACAGAAATTGTCTGACAGCTTATGACTGGGTTCGCCTGCTTTGATGGCATGGTGCAGAGTTTTATTGTCAGACATAGGGTTATCAAGCAGCCAATCTCTTGAGTTGGGGTAACACTACCTCCTCAAGGCACCTGATGTAGGCCTTTGTGTTAAGTCTTGAGGCCCTGTTGGTAGATGAATTGAGGGACAACATCGCCATCACTAGTGATCACTCCAAACACAATTGTAATCACCATTAGATTCATCCAACTCTTTCCAAATTCTCTGCACTGTTCTCAGATTGACACCCAAACACTCTTTATTTTTGAAAGTCTTCAAGTTCCCTTTCTTTTTTCTATCTCTTTCACACTTTTTCTTTTTTTTTTCCTTTTCTTTTTTTCTTGAGTCTGGATAAATTTGAAATCCATTTATTGTTCTAAAATTTTTTGGTCTCAAGAGATGGGCCCTGATCCCATAAAATAAACTATTACCCATGGATTTCTAAGGACTCCACTTTCATTATTATTCATTATATATATATATATATATAATTTTAAGGTGTGCTATATTTATGGGATAAAGTGCTCAATATCAGAGATAGAGCGTATGTAAATATAAAAGTGAACACTCAGAGGCAACAGGCTGTTTCATGATAGACGCAATCATCAGGACAGTATATATATATATATATATATATATATACACACACACACACACACACAGACATCTCAATATCCATGTTGGTAGTTGTAAATATATATACTGTTTAATAAATGAATAAAGACAGATTATCTACTTAAATATGACTATTCATTTAAAAAATAGCATTTAAACAAATAAATTTTTAAAAATCTGTCAGATTTAATATATATATTATAATAAAAAGAAAGAACACTAAGATATATAATCTAGTGTTCTTATTGATTTTTTTTGATTTTTTATTTTTACAAAACAGATCTTAATGTAAATTTACAGAGCATAAATATTATAAACTGATTTAAAATATGGTTTCTTCACTACACAGGAATTACCATGTTTCAAAAACCGAAGCTAATAACTTCAAATTTCATTATATAATTAAATCAAAAGCATTAGTTGCATTTCATATGTATGTGTATATGTGTGTATGTATATATGTATGTACATGTGCATGCATGGGGATTAAGACCAGTGTGTGTGACATTTTTTTTAACATTCTAATTTTGGATTATATGATCCATTTTGAATGTAAATGTCAATGGATATTGTGTGGAAATTGAGAAATGTTCAGTCCCAAAGGATCTTTCTTTTTTTAGGGTTTGGAGGATGAAAAAGGTAAGATAAATAGAAAAAAACCCTGGGTCACAAAAAAAAACACATTTTTATAGCTTTTTCTTTTTTTTTTCAATGATCTTTACTCTGTACAAGGCCCAGGAGCCACACAAGATAGAGGGTTACAGAGGAAGGGACACAGTTTATGCAGATAGATGGGGAAGATAATGGTTAACCCTAGACTTGAATATGTTATCAAGAAAGCAGCCTCTTTGAAGTCAGGTCCACATAGCAATCGTTCACAGGAAGAAGCTGCTCGACTGGAGCATAGTTCTCACCAGTGGAATGTAGAGGAAATGAGGGTGATTTGCCATGTGTATAGCATGGCAAGTCCTAGCCATAAAGGTTAGAACTTCTGGAATTAAGGGGTGCAGTATTTCCATAAAAGTAGCCATATAGAAGTAAAAGGCTTATGACATTTTGTCTGTGATAGAGGGGTTGCATTGTGGAGAATAATTTGTCATCTACAAGAGTGCAGAGACACTTTTGGATTCTATCAAGACAGGAAAGTGAGAACTGGGCAGCTGCTGTCCAAATATAACAGTATTCCATTTTAGGCCTGATCTGGCTCTTGTAAAGATAGACAAGAGCATGAGGTGCTAGGTACTTACTGGAGTGGTACAAGGAGTCAATATTTTACCTGCATCTTTAGTGATGGATTGCATGTATGAAGTCTGGGTTGAGTTTGAGGTCCAATAGTTGCTTCCCTGAGAGAATATCCATTCACTGTGACTTGTGAATGGTAATCATAAAAGGATTTTTGCAGAATGTTTTGAAGAGTGAAAAAGATGTTGGGATAAGTATGTTAGATATGAAGGTGAGTACATTGAAGAGTACTAAAGTGCCATTGCTCTCAGCAGGCCATTTTTGTTTATATTAAATTAATGGATACTTTCTAGACAGACCTCATATATACATATAATAAAAATGTAATAAGATATGAGAATTTATAACTTTTGTATTTCAGAAGTTGATCTTCTTTTTTTTCATAACTGTCCTTTCAAAAACAAAGTTAATTCTTTTTTTGCCAGTGATGAAAAATATTCCTTAGTTTCACCAATTCTTACTCTCACGGCAAAAAACCTACCACACCGCATAAACTTCTGCAAATCATCTTCATCTGTTTCACATTTCCTTCTCTTAATTGCTGTTGTTCCCAGGATGACCCAGGATGGTAGCACCTGTTAGGGTCCCAGCTATGGGCAAATAATGAACCCGTCTCAAACAAAAAGAAAGCACCATGAAAGTATAAAAATACATATTTATAGTAAAAATACCAGCAATACATTTTTATATAAAAAAAATTACCAACAATATGCACATACTAACAAACTGTAGCAACTTCACCCAAACCCATTTAAAATGTTGTCAAACAACCAACATGAAATGACTTTCATGACATTATTTCATATAATATCCTACAATTTCTTTAATCAAACAGTATTCCCAAATATAACTTAAACAAAATTACAACATAAAATATACATATCACCACCTCTAGCAATCATGTCCACACAAACATGTATATGTAAAAAAGCTGAGTATCATCTACCATGTATTCAATTGTGAAAGCAGAATAAAGTGTATCATATTTTTATTAATTCCAAGCTCTGAAGAAAATTTAATTTCAGCATTAAATGACATACAAGGAGTTGATATGCTATTAAACAGGTAAATCAATTAATTTTCCTACAAAGTGCTACTTTGTGGAACAGACTCCCAAGAGGATGCTTTCCCAAGCACTACAGTCTTAACCTCTTCAAGTCTAGCATTCTTACAGCTCATACAACTGCCTGCCTTCAGTAGCCCTCTACTTTGAGTGACTCTTGGGCCTTGTATAGGGCTAACTATAGTGTTTACATAAGGAAGATAATTTGTTGAAATTTGAAGCAGCAAATCATGAATTATTAAATAAGTAGCAATATAAATTCCATTTATTTTCCTAAAATGATCTGGAACTATTTGCAAATATTTACATCAAATAATGTACAGAACACAATTGTTATTCAGATATTCAATAAATCCATTTATCTGATTTGATCTAAAATTAAATAAAAAATTTTTTGATCAATTAGACTTTATACAGAATTCAGAGTGATCAGACAACTTGGTGCAAATTGATTTTTTGACAGTTTAAAGAGTTGATAATAATGATAATTGATTTTTACATGTCTATCTGTGTATTACTTTACTATGATTGCATTATAATTTCTAACTAGTTGTGGAGTATATGGTCCCATAAAATATAATAAACAGTTATCAAATTAAACCTGCAAACAGCATATACAACAATTGATTTACCAAACAAACAAGATATTACTAAATGAAAGAACAGCTCACTAACAAAATGATGCTGGGCTATAAATATACAAAACCCAATAAAGCCATCATGACAAACAGTATAGTAAGGGTATATCAGGCACATGCATCACAGCCAAATGTGTATTGAGAGGTTTTGATAAAAACAGTGCATTACCTTGCAGGTTGGTTATAGTTAGAAATAGCTTGAGGATGGGTAACTGTTATACCATAATACCTATTCTATTGTAATAGACTCTCCCACAGATAATAAGTAGTAGTAGCAGTGGCCAGTTGGGCTCAGTGGTGTTGAGCGAGTCAGTCGATATCGGACATTAAAGTATCAACCATCACAACCAGATTGCTGCGTCATTAAATTTTATTTCAAGTTCCTAACGTTTTGTATGCTGAACCTAATTTAGGATGACTTATTGAAATACAAGCCTCCATTGTGAAAACTACTCTACAACAGTAACCCAATCAGGTCAAACAGTTGTTGATTGAGTGTTTTCCAAGTTGCTTTGTCTGCCTCATTCCTTAAATTTTAAAAAGAAAAATATTTTTTGACACCCAGCTATAATTCTTCTCAACTACTTCTGCTCATGACCAGTTATTATTACTAAGAGTACCCATGAAGATTCCATGGTTCTCCTATTTGAATTTTATGATGAATCATAATTTTAATAGTTATAGGTCAATGATTAAATAACCTCCATGTGAGTTCTATGACGACAACAAAATACCTGTGAAAATCCTCCTACTGCACCATTATGTATTTGAGCTTAACAACTTTAAGAAAATATAGTAATAACAACCATAATTATGAAAGCAGATCATTATATAAAGTAAGAGGGTACAAATGAACAGATTAAAAATTGACAAGGTTTTCCATTTCTCTGAAGCAAATATTAAGCACTTGAGTGTTATCATTTTCTTCTCTTTCTTCTTATTATGTATGCTTTCTTTTTCTCACTAAAACCAAATTGCATCCCTACTGTATCTTTTTCTTCAATTTTCCTCACAGTCAAGATGGAATAGTCCATTATTTGTCTGATGCAGTGGCAAGGCATAATACATCTGCCAACTACCTTCCTAACAGAGGAACAAACAGAATTACAATATATTATTACCTCCTCAAGTCAAGGATCAATTGGTATTTATCCTCCTTATTCTAATAATGGCCACCTCCTATCAACTATTCTTTCATTTATATAACAAACCATATTTAACATAACCTTTTTAACAGTAACCCTCTACTTTCATTATTATTGTTGCTATTGTCATTATGCTTTTTATAGTAAGGCAGAGTAAAGTTAGCAGGTAAATAATAATAGTACCATTGCTTCATTGGAAAATAAAAACAAAAATAGTTGTTAAATGAGGTATTTCCACAGTAATAATTTTACTGGTTCAAAGTCACTACTATTTAACACATTGCATTGCACATGTGTTTAAAAGCTTAAAATAAGTGCCAAAAGGACTGTGGCAATTTTAATTACAAAGGGAAGCAACTCAGTCCAGTGACCTCCTAAATAAGTCCCATAAACAAACTCAGACAGCATTCTGAACCATAACCTTTATTTTTTATGTTTCTTTTTTTGTTAATCAAGTTCTCTCAAAACAAGGCAGTAAAGCTACTATGGGGTTACTTGGTGTGGAAGAATTAGAAAACCGAAACATTACTATGGAGCAGGAACAGAAGAAGAGTAATCAGGAGGACAGTAGATAGCGATTGACATTGCATTTAAATTTTTTAAGAATAAAATAGTTAGAAAGCATGGAGCTGGAAGGGAGTTCCACAAGCAGGAAGTGCAAGAAAAGAAAACTGTTAGCATAGAACTTACATTGACATCTAGCCAACTCAATTCTAAATCAATGAGGCCTCATTGCCAGTCTAGTACTGTGCTTATATTCATAAAGTTTAGGTACCATAGCAAAGTGTTCATATTTCATATTTTCATGGTAACTGTTCTGATGAGCATTTTTCCATTGTGCCTTGATTGCATGAATTTAATTTGGCAACTAGGTCTCACCGTTTTAATGTTGAACCAGCTAGATGCAACTGTCTCTTCTATTCTAACAGTATCTTTTCTCACACTTCTTACCTGTGGAACTCCCTTTCAATTTCTTGCTTCCCTACCACCTACAATCTTGAAAAATTTAAATTTAGTGTCAATCACCATCTTTCGTCTTTCTGAAACCTGTTCCTTTATTGTCCTGTACTCACTTCTCTTCACTAAAGTCTTATGGATCTCTTTTAAACTCTTTAACCACTTGTGTCCTAGTGGAATTATTGCCATGCTTGGGGTGAAGTGATTAAAAATGAAAAAATTGATTCTCCAAGCTTCATCTGAAATTTTTGGAATTGAGTTTTGGAAGAGAATATTCTGGTACATTTGGGTTCTGTGTTGTTTGTTTTTCATTGGTTTGGTCAATCTCAAGTGTTTATATCTTGTGGCATTAGTGTATATGTTTGTATGTGAATGCTGGCAATCTCATCTCAGTTGAAGAGACTTAAAGCAACAGAAATGTAGTTCTACAGAAGGTTGCTGATAGTACCATGGACCAAACATGTGAGCAACAATGAAGTTTAGAAAAAATGGAAAAAAAAAAGAAACCTATATCAGGCAGAGATAGTTGAAATTTTTAGGGCACACAGTAAGGAAAGAGGGCTTTGAAAATTTGATACTCACAGGACATATTGAAGGTAAGAAGGATAAAGGAAAGTGTTGTGGTAGGATCCACCTAATTTGCATAGTGGAGTACCGACCATATAAATATGGTTGGTACTGGGAAGAGAGGGGAGGAATCAAGAGATTCAATCCAGAGACTCTGCCCGACTGCGACTAAGTCAACACATTCTCCAGGAACGGTCTTCCCAGGAATATACCAAAAGACTATATGTAAATATTGTGTACACTTTCTTGTTTCAATACATTTTGTTCTAAGTACATTTTGTGTTGCATTATTATTCCATGCATTAGTCAAGTTTCAACAGAAAGTAAAGCTTGAGTAAATCGATGGCAGAGCACCGTTTAGGAGAGATAACAAAAAGACAAAATTTATTAAGTGCTACAAAGGACATGAAATTGTGGAGAGCCATGATCATCAACATCCAGAAGTGACACGTCTCTTAGAAAAAGATTGTTACTAATACATTGCAGATAATGAAATTTATAATTTTCGTGATTACATGTTAACATTTAAGTTGCTGATAATGATATAAAGAAATGATTATAATGATTATGGTTTTTCAGTGTTTGGCCTATATTTCAACAATAGGCATGTCTCAGTGGGATTTTTTTACCAATTCTTCTCAGTGGCAATATAGTTTTTGGAATTAATGCCCAGGTATTGGATGGGTGGTGAGGTTAAGGAGTTTGGAAAGGATGGGGTCAGAAGAAAGCAAAATAACATTTGAAATTGAAAAAATAAAATCCAGTAGAAAAATCTATAAATGTTGTATTGCCTTTAATTTTTAATGCTTTTTAGCTGAAACTTTTTTATTTAAATTTATCACTTGATTAGCTTTATTCTTTAAAAAAAAAGAGGTGGGGCTGAAATCAGTGTTTGCTCACCCTTTCAACAAACATTAACAGTATATTCCCTTGTCTCCTTCTTACTGATCAATGTTATGGTTATCTTTATATCTGTGAGAATACATGAAGAGCCCTTTAGAGGTGGGGATGCTATACAGAAGTATGGAGGTGGTATAGCGGATGTACATGCTCATGACCAGTGAACTGATTTGATCACAGGTCAAAAGAAATACAGGGAAAATTGTTGGAAAGAGTGAAAGAAAAAGCAAAGAAAAAAAATGTAAAGGAAAAAGTGATGAGCTAAGAGAAGAGAGAGACAGAAAATAGGAGAGAGAGAGAGAGAAAGACATAAAAAATTGAAAAGAATAAAATAAAATTGAAAAAATGTAAGGAGAAAGAGAAAAAATAAAGAAACAAAAAAGAAAATAAATAAAGAAAAACAGAAGTAAAGAAGGAGAAATTTGAAATGAGAAGAAATAAAATAAGAAAATAGTAAAGAAAAATTAAGAAAAAAAATGGATAAATTAAAGGAAGAAATCAAAAGAATGGACAGGGGAAAAATATTCTGAACGAAGATAAACTAAGGAATAAATAAAAAACCAGGACAATTCTCTCCAGAGAAAAGAGGTGATGGAACTTAACACAAAACAGAAAGAAAACAAACTCCTAAAATCTTCACCATGTCTCATTTGCAATCATCTCCATAGACCTCTTTTTTCCATCATTACTGTGTAATTTTCTCTTACTTCTTTCTTATTTATAATTTAAAATTTCCATTTTTTTATATGTCTTCTAAATATTTTAATATCTTTCCTTTCCTTGCTTTCCTTCTTGATGCCCCATCAGTAAAATATTCTTCATTCCACCCATCCAAATTTTATTCCCCACCATTTTATTTCCTCCCTTCATTTTTGCAGCAAATCAAACATCCAGTCATTCATCCATAGCTGACCATCCTTATCTCTGTCATTCTTTTCTCTTGAGGCTGCCCACTTTAAACTTTAATCCAATCTTGTTAACACAGCTCCACTTTTAACAGTAAACATGTGATTTGCGTCTCACGCTTTTATGATCTAAGAATCATTTTCAGTGAAGAAAAAAAGAAGGTCTAAGTTGTTATCTGTTTACCAAGCTGCTTTCCAGTGCTAGATCCTAGAATTCTTATCTTAGAAAACTAACAATTGGGGGCAGGGAGTGGGGGAAAGAAACAAAAAAGGGTTTGTATAAAATAAGGTCAAGTAAAATAAATACAAAGATCATTTTTTTCTTTTAAATGGAAAAAGAATCATTTTGCAAACCAAACAAAGCAGAAGAAAACTTATCAACTGAGAAATGAGCTAAATGCTTTTCTTGCACTTAAATGAACAATTTAAACAAAGGACGTCAAACAATAGAACTAGAGCAAGGAAAAGGAATAAAAAAAATAATGACAATAAATATTATTATCCTTGTTCATATCATTATTAACTGAATGCTCCTGTTGGCAAAGAAATGAAATTATCATTTTGTCACTCCAGTAAAATAGTAATTTGAGGAGTTTTCTATTTACAATAGTTTGGGATTTCTATATATTCCAATCATCTTGAACTTATATACTCCACAACTGCCGGTATCATTCCATTATTTTGGAAAATAAAACTCTTCTCTTTCAGGCTTACACTGCAATTTATCACAAAAAGTTAAAAAGAAAACTTCGATCAGTACTAGAAATAGCAATAACAGTGGATATGAGAAGTCAATTTTCCTGTTAAATACTCTTTTCAAAAGAAAGTTGGTTGGTTGGGTTTTATGGCATATCAACCACTGTAGGTCATTTAATGCCAAATTAAGTTAGACATATATATATATATATATATATATATATATATATATATATATATATATATATATATATATATATATATATATATATATATAAACATATAGCTGGCAACATTACTCAAAAGAAAGATGATGCTGTTTGGTCAATGAATGCCGAATGTTACCTATATGGAAATAGCTAATTTCACCATTATCATTTCTGTTTTGAGCCTTTTTTACTGAAATGTTCATACATTTCAGTGAACTGCATGATCAAATTTTATAGGATTTAATGATTCAAATCATATGAAATGAAATCAGAAGAGAGAATAATACTGGAAAATCAGTTGACTGAAAGACTCGATACATGTCTCAGCAGGTCAGACACCATATTGAAAATTTGGATCAGAAAGGAATAGGCTAAAAGTTTAGATGTTATAACAACCAAAATGAAGTCACTTGTCTGAATGCTTCACCCATTGTAACAAACTATGGTCATTTCCTTCCTGTTTCATTGGTAAGATGTAAGCTCTTCTTGAGCAGCTCCTTCCCATAAACCACTGCTTTGTGGAACTAACTCCTAAGACGATGATTCCATGATCACTGAATTCTTAAACTGTTCAGTCTAGGCTCGACTGTTATCTTCCCGAGATATCTCCTTACTCTTTAACTCTATATCTTGAGTATCTCTTGGGCCTTGTACAGGGTGAACATCACTGTAAAAAAATACATAAATTTCTATTGATTATTTACAAACAAGGAAGAAGCTTATAACTTAATATCAGGAAGAAGCATATAACTTAACATCAGGAAGAAGCAGCTGAAATTTTTGTGACATGTAATGAGAAAGGAAGACTTCAAGAATCTGATACTCACAGGGCTGATAGAGGGAATTATTTCAAATAATGATAATAACTTATTTGGAGGGTACACCAAGTTTTATTTTACAATAATTTTCACACTGTACAAGGCCCAAGAGCCACTTAAGGTATAGTGTTACAAAGTAAGAGGCACAGTTTATGTGAACAATTGGACAAAAATAATGGTTAATTCTAGACTTGAACAGGTTAAGGACTAGCAATTGGGGAAGAAAAAATAATAATAATGTTTATATTTCAAATATACATTATTTAATTGTTTTAAGAAATAGATTTTATAAATTTCGAATAACAATATGGTCAATGAATAACAAATGTTTTCTGTCTATAAACAGCTTAAGAAACCATTACCATAAAGTCTCCAATTTGGTATACCTTACTATATGTCCTATAAATTTCTGGTAAACATAATGAGGAAAGAGAGCTTGGAGAATTTGACACTTACAGGGTATAATGGAGGCAAGAGGGAAATATCAAGTAACTTATCTAACAAACTTGTGATAACGGAACAAGAATTAAGAAGAGTAAGGGGACAAATATTACTTCAAGCTACAAAGGATGTTGTGGAGAGTCATGAAAGTCTACATGCTAAAGGAACATGGCAGATAAAAAAAGACTGATTTTCTTAAAATCTACGGAGAATAATCAGCTTGGAATCATAAAGTAGTTTGTTTTCCATTCTTTAATCTGCATTCAGGAATGTGTTTATACTAATGTTTTAAGCTTGTAATTAGACTATTCCCTTTTTTCTTATTAGTAAAACATGTTTTACTAATAAGAAAGAGATAAGATGGGAAGCAATTAAAACTGTGAAAAAAGTGGAGGCAATGTACTTATAATATTCAGGATAGGTATAAACAGGAGAGCAAAATAAACATGGCCTCACGTCTCAACATTCACCAAAATGATTTAATAGCAAATAACATTGAACTGCAGGAAAAATGTTCAGTTGTAAAGCTTTACTATCTTCTGCATGCAGCATTTTTTTAAAATGTCAGTGACTATATTTGGATGGATTGGTAGTAATGGGATACTGTTGATTTATGTTCATGTCATATTAGTAGTGGGTAATTATCAGTGTTTGAGGTTAATATGCTCATATATAAGTTCATATTGGGAGAAAAATAATGAACAGACCTTGAATTATTGTTTAAGTTCTGGTGTGGATCCATAACTGAGAGTACAAATAGTGTTTTAAATTTTGTATTTCAGAACTAAACCAGATTATGAGATTCTTGTTGGATATAAAATTTGTTCAGTTTCTTGGTGATTGAGTTAGATTTTATCTTGACAGTTTCACTTTTAATATATTATTTGATAATTGAATTCTGTTTGGAACTGCTAGGGTAACCTTGACATATTTGGGAAGGATATTAGAATAATCCAGAAACTATATTGACATCAAATGAATTCAGTAAATATACAAAAACAGATGTAAGACAAGGATGTGTCTTCTCTTCATTTTTGTGCCTTGTCCCTTCAGGACATAGGCGATCATGTCTCTCCACTTCCCCCTATCCCTTGTAGGTCTCAATATGTTTTGTCCTTTTTCTCTCGGACCCTGTTCTGCCATCCATTTGCTAAAGCCTGATAAGTATGTCATACATTTCTTTGCTTTGTCTCTCTTTCCCTCTATCCGCCCTGTGAGTATCAGATTCTTGAAGTCTTCCTTTCTCATTACATGTCCCAAAAATTTCAGCTGCCTCTTCCTGATGTTAAGTTATAAGCTTCCTCCTTGCTTGCATCCTCTCCAGAACCTCATTGTTCCTCACATGTTTGGTCCATGGTATCCTTAGCATCCTTCTGTAGAACCATACCTTCTTCATCTTTGAGGAAACTGTCCAACATTTGCTGCCATAAAGGAGGAGAGATATCACATAACAGTTCAGTACTCTTTTCTTTGTTACCAACAAAATTCTCCTGTCTCGTAATATACTTTGGCTAGCTTTTGAAATGCGTCTTTGGCCATCCCAGCACATCTTCAGATCTTGATGTTGCACTTACCATCCTCTGTCCATAATTCAAAATCTCACCACTGTCATTATCACCAAGGGGTAGTAATCCAACTTATATCTTATACTTACAATAAGAAGCAATATCAATTAGATGAAATAAATACTCTTTTGTAATAAATACAAGTACTGTCTAGAATAGTCATGCCTGTGTGAAGTTTTCACCTTATTGAATAAGTGTTCCCATTCAGATAAACAGTTCACTGAGGATTTTTATATAAGTTTAATTAATTTTCCAGTTTAGATAATAGTGCTGAGAAATGTTCGGAAAAATAACTCTGCTATACCAAATAATTACGATGCCAGCAAGAATACTGAATGAAATAATTAGTACCCAAGAGGCTTAGTAAAACTTTCCTCAACTAAGAAATTATATTATTGCATCAAATATTATTTATCTAATAAGAAGCAAGAAAAATAAGATTGAAGAACTACTCATAAAAAATTAATAATAATTTTAATAGTTCATAATAATAATTACAAATAGCTCATCTTAGAAATTCTGTTATTGTATCTAGTACTTCTTTTATATATGATCATGGCTCTCCACAACTTCTTATCCTTCATAGCTCTAAACACTGTTTATCCTCTTACTATCCTTCCCAGTCCCTGCTCTGCCATTCATTTTCACAAATTTGTTTCATCCTGGTTATAAAAATAAACTACATCTAGCAGTAAGGTCTCTGATCAGGAGATTTTGAGGAGTGCAGAACAACCTCTTAATTGACGTTGTTCCAGATCCACCCTGACTTGGGGTGGTAGCACCTGTTAGGGTCCCAGTTATGTGCAAACAGTGAACCCTTAAACTGGGGTAAAAAAAAAATGAAAGTATAGTTTAAAAAAAAATTACCATCAGTAGTTTTTGTCAAAAGAAAATACACTCAAGCTGCCAAGAAAATTAAATTTTAGCATCACTTGATACATAAGGAGTTGATACATCATTAAGCAAACAGACTTATTAGGGATGTTACTTGCTGTTACTTTTGCCTCTCAATTTGTTTTAGGTGTGTCAAATTCTCCTAGCCTTCTTTCCTCATGATGTATCCCAGAAATTTCAATTATGTCTTTCTGATCCTATGTACAGTATTTTTTGTTCCTGCTTTTTTAAGACTTCCTTGTTGCTTTCATGTTTTGTCTATGTTATTCTCAGCATCTGTTGCCTCTGTCTATTAGTGAAAAATAAATAGTAATTAAGAGTATTTTATACTTCAGTATTAAAATTTAAGAGAAATATTATGGAAGAAAAACTTGTCAAAAAGGAATAATTGTCAATGTTTCATCATATAAGTTCAAATAATATTGCTCAATTCGGTTGTATTTCTTCAAGTAAGCCATTTTGTTTCTCATAAAGTTCAAAGAATTTAATTATTCTTTTATATTTTGATGCTGTTATTTCTTGCATCAGTGTGTTGAACATTGATTCTTGCTCTGTAAAAGGTCAGCAAGTTTCTCCTTAGTTTGATCCTTTTGCCAGAAAAAAAAAGACTGTCACCAGCACATGGTTCAGTTCACTTCACTGACCTGTAGAAGGTCCAGACCTATCAAATTCTTCCAAATGAACAACTAGAATGCAGCAAGCTCATTTATATGGTTTCAAATTGACACATTTCCATTTCAGTGACAATGTATGCAACAAGGAGGAAGTCTTAGCTAAGAGAATTAATATGAGCTGCACAAGCAAACATTTGTAACATTGAAGAGAATGGCTTTGAGAAATCATCCCTAGCAAACACAACTTTCTTCAGAGTAAACTTAAAGACAAGGCCTCATGCTGAAAAAAAGGTTCATCTTTTTGTCATAATGCCTCTGTTGGAAATCAATGACTTTCTGTGAAAATAGGGAAAAACAGCCAATTATTTTCTGTCAGTTTATACTTGAATAAAAGTCTTTCAAAGATTTGAAATGTCTACAGTTTAAGTGGCTGGTATTTTTAAAATCTATGTGCTAGGATGTTTTTACTAAGCCAAGAGTTTTAAGTAGAAAAAAGGCCACTAGTTTTTGAGTGCTTGGCATACATCTGCTCAGTTTAAGAAGTAGGCCTTGTTGAATTAAGATTTTGATGATATTTGTAGTTGGATGGCAAAAACAGAAAATCAGCTTACATCGGCATAATTATGTTCTTTAGAATTTTAAACAGAATAAAAAGAAATGTTTGTTTGCTAGTGCTCTTTTCTTTTGTGTGTATTATCTTATAAATTATAATGTTGAACTGGAAAAATTACAGTTCTGTATCTATGGTAATGATGTGAATTATATATTGTGTAGTACGTCCTGTTATGGTGGATGGGGTAAAGTCTAATCAACTTTAAAAGAAGGAAAATCTTTGAGTATAAAATTATAAAAGGGAAGATAAATATAATCAATGCAAACTTTTTTAAATAATAACCAATTTTTTATTTCTAGAAATTACAATCCATGAATGATTTTAGATAAAGGTCAAAAGTCGTCAAATGTCACAATTTGATTTTAGTGCAATTTTAGATTGCTGTTGATGAGAATGATGAAGCAAATAAAGAAAAAAAATAAGATAAAAACAAATTATTGAAAGGTAATAGTAAATGATATCAGGTTATGCGTTTTTTCTATGTGTTGTGTCCCTTCAGGGTGTTGGTGATCATGGCTCCCCACAATTTCTTGTCCTTTGTAACTCTCAGTAAATTTTGTTCTTTTGCTATCTCTCCTAACCGCTGCACTACCATCTATTTACACAAACCCTTTAGGTAGGTTGCGCAGTTTTTCTCTATCTCTCTATGAGCATCAAAATTTCCAAGCCCTCTTTCCTCATTATGTACCCTAAAAATTTAAACTATCTTTTTCTCATGTAACAGATGATAATAAATAAACTGTTATTTGTGTATTCCTGAAATTAATAGTCAGAAAAGTAGTGCATTGAGCAGTTTCATTAGTTTTTTCCATTCACTAGAAACAAAGAAAAGATTGTCCAGCATTCAGAGCTATATACAAGGCATGATCAAAAATATTGGCACTGTTGCTATAGTATTAGATGTAAAGTACGCAGAATGAAGCTGCTTGGCAAAAATTAACCTTGAACTCTGCTGTGAAAAGGCACCAGGTTATAATGTTCTCTATAATGTTTTTTATAGCAATGCTTGGAAAGAAAGAGTGTAGAGTGTGGACGTCTCACCACACCATAGAAGTTCTGTCAGTGACCGTGGCTCGTGCAGCAGTTTTTGTTGAAGGACAATATTCCTCAGGTACTACAACCACCACATTACCCAGACCTTGTCACTTGAGACTTTTCCTCTCCAAAAATCAAATCCCCCTTGGAAGGAACAATATTTTAAGATGCCAAGGAAATCTGAGAGAATGCAATGAAGCAAGTGTTTGCTATTCCAAAACATGAGTTCCAAGAATACTTCTATCAAGTGAAATGATGCTGGATAAAGTTCATGTCTTCAGAAGTGGACTAATTCAAAGGAGATTAATGTATTGTTATGCTGCAGTTTTCTTTTTATAATACCAGTCAGAATACTTTTGTAATGAGTTGGTCGGTCAACTTGACACCCCCAAAGTGAGTGGAGGTGGGCAGGTGTGGGAACTGTGGTTGGTAGCTGGCTTGTTGGTGTTTGCATAGGTGAGTTACCAAGCTCTATGTAAAGGGCTGGAATGAGAAGGAGGGCAGTTGTTTTCAATCTCAGAAGTGGAGACTGTGTCCGTCGCTACGACAGCAGGAGAGAAAGAGACAAAATCATTTATTTTTTCGTGACACATTCCAACACAAGCTATTTCGGCATTTACTTTGTCTCTAGCAAGATGGTGGAAAGATCGTTCGACATAAAACTGGTCTCCGAATTCAGTGGTGATATGAGTGGACAGTCTGTGGCTGAACTAGATGCCACTCTGAAGGGGGTTAACCTGGCACTCCAATGGCAAGCAACAGTGCTACACATCATCACGGACTCAGCATGCACTCAGCATTGGATATCAGATGCACTTAGCGGAAGAGCGCGACTGACCACCAAGGCATCGAGCGAGATGTTGATACAAAGGCGGCTCACCACACTGATTGAAGTTATCAAAGAGTACAACCTGTCTGTGGATGTAGTGTTAGTTAAATCGGCAGTCAACAGAGCAGATGCATTGACTATGGACCCTCTCGCTTTGCCCTTTGGCGACTACTGCACTGGCAGGACACTGCCAGCATAATACGTCAATTGGAATCCATCTTTTACGACCGGGGGACACCTGCAGAAATATTGACAGATAGCAATTCTCGCAGTTCTTAAAGAAGTGGAGTGTGTGGCTTCAGTTCCGGTGCGCCTACATGCCAGCGGGAAACGGCATAGTAGAAAGGAGCCACCGGTCTATAAAAGTGATTGCAGCCAGGAAGCGATGTTCGATCCCCGAAGCAGTCTATTGGTATAATGCGACGCCTAAAGACGGTGTTTCATCTACAACAGCACCGGTAACATGGTGCACGCCTATCACTTATGGCTGCAAGGTATTGACATTGCAATGGCTCCGAGCGACGCGCAAGCTAAATACAGAATTGGTGATGTAGTGTGGGTTAAGACACCGCACAGCAAGTGTACGGACAAGCTTAGAATGAGGCATGTTACTGAGATTATCAGCCCACAGTCAGTGCGGGTTGATGGCGTGCCTCATCATGTTAAAAACTTGCGGCCAGTTGTAGGGTTAAAACCGTCATCAGATGATGAAAGTGACTCTGAAGATGGTGTGCGAGTGGTGTATTTAAAGTCGGATCCACTGAATTCTACCTCAAACATCAGTACTCTACCTACGGACGTCAACGTGGCCAGCTGTCCAGAGGCGGATGGTAGCTCAACAGATGAGAGTTCATCTGAGGATGAGGATCCTGTCATCCCGCTCAGAAGGAGTGCCCGGCAGAAGAGGCCTGCCCCGAGTTGCACAGTGTGCGATCATGACAGCGAGACACGGGATGAATCTGGAAATCTGCCACCTCGAAGCAAACGAGTTCATGCACGTGTGGTTATGTCAAGCGTGCAAGTTGTATATATGCAGACACAGTCACCAGACAGACGCAACCATCTCTTGAACTGAGAAGCTTTGTGATCTTAAGATCGGGGGGGGGGCGTGTAATGAGTTGGTCGGTCAACTTGACACCCCCAAAGTGAGTGGAGGTGGGCAGGCGCGGGAACAGTGATTGGTACCTGGCTTGCTGGTGTTTTGCATAGGTGAGTTACCAAGCTCTATGTAAAGGGCTGGAATGAGAAGGAGGGCAGTTTTTTTTCTGTCTCAGAAGTGGAGACTGTGTCCGTCGCTACGACAGCAGGAGAGAAAGAGACAAAATCATTTATTTTTTCGTGACACATTCCAACACTACTTTTTGATCAGACCTCATAAGAGGACTGATATTACAGTACCCTTTTTTTTTCTTTTATTTCAAACAAAATTTTCCTATTTCTTAATACTTTGCTTAGCTTTTGGAAAGCATCATTCAATATTTTAATACATCTTCAGATTTCAGTGTTGCACTTTCCATTCTCTGTTAAAACACTTCACAGGTATTTAAATTTTTGTACTTGTTTGATTTTTGTATCTCCAATTTTTAATTTGCATTTTGGGCTGTCTCTTTTGCTAACAACCATGCATTTATCTTCTAACAATTGATGTTTAGTCCTTTCTTCTTGCTTTCTTTTACTACCTTCTTGTAGTTTTCTTTCTATGTCTGCTATCAGCACTGTACCATCTGCTTATCTTCTGTTGTTAGATTGTTGCCACCAATAATGAATCCTGGTATGACTTCTAATTCTCTCAAAATCACCTCACTGTATTGAATAAATCCAATGAGAAGATACAGCCTCATCTTACACAAATTTCTTTCTATTTTAATACATTTACTGAATTTTGCCAACAACCATACATTCAATCTTCTTGCAATTGATGTTTAGTCCTTCTCACTTTCTTTCACGACCTTCAGTGGGTGATCTTATAGTTTTCTTTCTGTATCTGCTATCAACATTATGTCATCTGCATAAATACTATAAATTTGTAATCTATCTGATCATCCTCAAATGTATATTTTCCAACTATCTCTGTCATCTATAACTATATCTTGTTCTTCCTTTTTTATTTTGGTGCTGTCTATGAGTTGATCAATGAAAGTTCTTGCTGGTTTATCTCTTAATCTTTACTCACAATATGACTTCAATAGAGTTAGTTTTTCCAACACCAAAAATTGCTACAAAACCAAGGCATTAACCTGAAAACTTGAGTCATGTTCTTAAATAGTCTTTTCAAATCAAAACTTTCATATGGATGCCATGTATGGTTCCAAATCTGTTCAGAAATATCTAAACTGTCTGCAGTATTCAACAACTTTCCATGGCTAAAATAGTTTTGAGCGAGTGAAGCCTGTGGGTTTTGGGGCAGACCATATTTGGACTGGTGCTATCATAAACAAAGGACTGTACCAAATAACAGAAACTATATCACTTGAGCACTTTCAGCAGCAGCAACAACTAAAATGGATATCATATGTAACCCAAAGAGAAAATAATGATGAGGGTGTTGATGATCTGCATTACTTCAAACAAAATGCTAGGAAGTATCCCCCCCCCCGCATCAATACTGCAAACAGATACTGGACTTGAGAAACCTATTTCCTGAAAAATTGTTTTAAGACAAAGATTTTACAAATTTAAATTGAATGTAGCACTGCCTACTCAGTCAATGAATGCTAAATGTTTCTGTGAATTTAAATTGAACATAACACTGCCTGCTCAGTCAATGAATGCTAAATGTTTCTGTAAATTTAAATTAAAGGAACTCTGACAAGTAACGGAGAGAGAATACATTATTCAAACTGTTTCATTTTCCACATAGGCTCCCAGTGAAAGATGGCTGCTCAGCACTTCTGGGAAAGATTGTACCTTCCTACATAGGAAAGTGTCCAAGGGGAGCAATTCATGAGGATTAACAGTTTTTCCTTCTTTTGTATTGAGCCTTATCTATCTATCTATCTATCTATCTATATATATATATATATGAATATGAACTCAATTCCTCCCAAGCAAGGCAATAATGCCAGAAAAAAAACAAGCCGCTGCCGAGAGTGATAAGACTTTAGAGGGGACTGGAAACACAATCCTAAACAGAAAACAAGAAATATATACCTTTATTCCTGTTCAAAAGACTGGAGAGAAGTATTTTATTAAACTGCAAAAGAAGACTAGAGAATATAGGTTCATTGCACAGAGACTTCTTGAGGCTCTGATATAAACACAAGTATCTTAATTAATAACACTCCTTTCTTTATCCATGAGTCTGTAATTTCTGCATCAGTTAGTATCCAAGTATTTCTTATGTGGAAACAGTTAATATTACGATTATCTTATCATTTTTTTATGATTACCCCCAAAATTAACTTTTGTTATTTCTTCACTAAAAAACTGAATATTTCTGGAATTTTTTTATCTAAAATTTGCTTTAGTAAGCTTTTGCTCACAGTCTATATTGTGCTTTGAAAATAAAGAAGAAAATGATTGTCAGTGTTCAAAAATTAAAAAAGGTTTGACAGAATGTTAAAATTGTTCATTTCTGGATAAATTATTATATAAATAATAATAAGTAGACATTCATTTAATCAGTAATATCGCAGGTAGGATTTATTAAACAAATGATTTTAAACTTTAATCCAGTCATAATTAGTAATAAAACAACAACATTCTGATTGATGGAGAAATTAATAATCATAATTGTATTTTAGTTCTGACTGCAGTTGAGCATTGTATACATTATCAAGTATGAGTTTTCATATAATACAGCCCATTATCTTTACTACTACTCCATTGCTCTCTTAATTAATTTTAATCATTTTCATATATTGTATCTCTTCTTGACGTAGATGACCAAGGCTCTCCACAACTTCCTACCCTTTGTAGCTCTTTGCCATCTCTCCTATCCTCTATTCTGTCATCCATTTACATACGCTCATTAGGTAGGCAGTCCAATGTTTCCCTCGTCCCTTTTGCTTTTCATATGTCCTCTATGTGTCAGATTCTCCAAGCTTTCCTTTCTCATTGTGTTCAAGTGTCTTGGGTAAGATGGTAAACTACATCCAACAGCAAGGCCTCTGATCAGAAGGATTTGAGAAGCATGGAACCATCTGTTAATTGCTGGTGTTCCCAAGTCCACCCTGACCTGGGGTGGTAGCACCTGTTATGGTCCCAGCTATGGATAAAACCCCCTAAACTGGGCTCAAAACACTATGAAAGTGTAAAAATATGTTTTAATACTAGCAATACATTTTTGTAAAAAGAAATATTACCAGCAATATATTTTTGAAAAAAATATTACCAGAAATAAAAATCTTGTCGGCATTAAATAATCCATTGAGGTTGATATGCCATAAAACAAACCAAGACATTTCTAATTCAGAGAATGAGTGTCCTTTTTGTTTCTATTTTCATTTAGATTTCTTCATTGCTAACATGCTCCATTGATGGTATTCTCAGAATACCATCAATGGTGCATGTAGAATTAAATTTCTGTTAACTTCTGTTATTTCTGTTATGGTATTTTCTTCTCTTCATCTGCGAGAAATTGTCCAGCATTTGTTGTCATATACGAGGATTGATATTACATAGCAGTTCAGCAATCGTTTCTTTGTTTCTAACAAAATGTTCCTGCTTCTTAGTATTTTGTTTAGTTTTGGGAGTTGATGTCATTTTTGGTGGCATTATTGCCTTGCTTGGGAGAAATTGGTTTATATATGTGTAGATTAGGCTCAATAAAAAAAAGGGGAAACTGTTAATTCTCATGAATTACTCTCCTTGGACACTCTCCTATGTAGGAAGGTACAGTCTTTCCCACAAGTGCTGAGCAGCCATCCTTTGCTATTCCAATATGGATTTCAATGTCATTTTTTCCATCGTCTGTTAAAACACTTCCCAAATGTTTAAACTACTGTACTTGTTTGATTTTGACATCTCCAGTTTGTTATTCCTATCTTGGATTTTTCTCTTCTTGACAACCATTCATTCTATCTTCTTCCAATTGAAAAGTTCATAGGCTGACTATGAAGGTGTAATGCTAGAAATTTGAAATCTTGCATGCATTAATTTCAACTTTTATTACTAACTGCAATGTTTCTTTCCAGGTAAACTGACATTCAAAGAAGACTGTTCTTTATGTTGGTCAAAAAGGTCATCAACAGCAGATATGTTGTTATCATCTCTGTGATACTGGTTCTCAGCCAAGTGTTTTTTCATGTTGGGAGATAAATGCTAGTCAAATCAGGAGAATAGGGTGGGTGATCAACCAGTTCTAAATCACAGTAATGCAGCCATTAAAACAAAGGACTTGTCCTGAAAAAACAAGACCCCTTTCATCAGTTTTGCTGGGCATTTGGTCTTGATAGCTTCAGCAAGTTAGCATAGTGCTCTCCATTGATGGTGTGGTCCTTTTGAAGATAGTCAATAAACACAATGCCTTTTGCATCCAAAAAAACTAAGGTTATCACCTTCCCTGCAGATGACACAAGTGATTTTCTTTGGAGTAGGTGAGGAAGGGTGCTTCCATTATATGAGTTGTCTCCTTGTCTCTGGCTCAAAGTGATGAACCCAACACTCATCCTGGGTTAGGAAACTTTCAAGGAAACCAGCTGAATCTGCCTCAAAAAATGTCAGATTTTCTCATATGATCAGTCTGGTGTGCTTTTGATCGGGTGTCAGAAGTTCATTGTACATAATATTCACAACTCTCTCAAAAGATATGCTCAAAGAATTGGCTATTTGATTTATAGTCAGTGGCCTGTGGTAAACACAATATTTTCCTTGGTGTTAGCATTCACAGAATGTCCAGATTTTGGGTCATCTTCAAGTCTCCCCTTCCCTCTCCTAAATTCAGCTATCCACTTTTGCACTGTTGATGAAGCTTGAAAATCATCCTCTAATGTCACAACCATGTCAGCATAATTGCTCTTGGGGGCTAAATCCTTTTCTGCAGGGAACTGATAATACCACAATGCCAAATTTTGTTCATTTTCAAGAGAATTTGCTACTAGCTTCTTCTGAAGTCTTCTTTGAAGAGTCAGATGTTAATTTACCTGGATAGAAACAATGCAGTTATTAATAAGAAGAGTTGTAATTAATGTGTGCAAGATTTCAAAGTTCTACCATCACTCCTTCATGGTCAGCCTATAAACTTTTCAGCCCACCTTCGTATCTGTGAAAAGATGATATGAATAAAGACAAAGTGAAAAGTTTGTGCTTTTATTTAACCCTTATAATAAAGAAACTATGCCTCTCTAGGTTTGATCCCTTCCATTTACCCTGTTTAAAAAAAGTGTGATGTCTACTCAAGCACATTTACTTGCTAACATCATTATAGTTATGGATGTTTTGAGTTTTTGTTTGTGAGTATTGAGGTACAGTTAGGTATGTGAATGAGTTTCAAGAGAATTGCTTTTGTCAAATGTATTAATATATTAAATGACACTTATAATTGTCTCTTTGGTTTGAAACAGTATCATTAGTTTTAGAGAGTGACATCTTACTTCTCTAAAAGGTAACAAGAGTTTGAAAGTATTAAGGTGTCCAGTGTATTGATTTAGCTAATGAGATTTTACACTTTAATGCATTATATCGTAGCCTTTTGAAATGAATGCTAATTTTTTAAGTGTAATAGCTTCACTCAAGCACTTTAGAAAGCTTGCTAAAAACAGTCCTTAAAGAGAGAGAAGTATTCTTTATCGATTCTAGATAAACAGTTTTATTTCCCCTTCCAGTTTAAAACTCTTCAAACTCTAGCATAACTCAAGGCTTGAAAATATTGCAGAGGATCCCTTTAAGAAATAACCATGATGAAAAAAAGGCCACTTTAAAAACTGACACCGTTCATTTTAAAATTCAGTCCCATGCAGAAGATGCTCACCATATTAAATACAATTGGTGAAAGGAAAGAAAGATCAAATCTGTACAAAAGAAACTGAAAGAGAAATTGGAATAAAATAAAAAATCAACAAAAAATGTTTTAAAATATTAGAAAATAAACTGTTTAAACTGAAAAATAAAACAAAAATAAATGATTTGTCACTTATGCTGTACTGTCAATTACAGAAACCTCCATGGAAATACAAATATTCTATGAAAAGTCTTATTCTCCTGGGTCAGAATACAAACAATAAAAACATACACGTAAAAAAATACAAGTGAAAAATCAAGTAAAGATGCTTTAGGATAGAAAGGAAGGGTGGCACAGATGATAACATTTTATAAACCTGACTATAGAGACATTGCCAAGCAATTAATGTCTTCATTACAAATGTACAACAAGGCTATAATGAGATTACTGCCAGAAAGCTAATTAATATTCCCAGGGCTTTTATTCCTCTTTCACCTGACCTGCTCCACCACTATGAGCTTCATTGGTTGCACATGTGTCTGGTTCTCCCTAGAGTGAAATTTAATGGCATTTAAATAAAAGGCCTGGCACTTAACAGTATAATGCAAAATTACAAAAAATGATGGAAAAAATTTCTATAAATTTAAAAAAAGCATAATAAATTCTGACAAAATAAAAGATGTTGAAAAAAAATTTACCAAAATTTAAAACAAATATGTGAAAAATAGAATATATGTGAAAAATCTCTCAAGAATAAAACTGTAAGTAGCAATAATATTGAAAAAATAATTTAAGTATCTGAACATGTATTTTTCAACTCAAGGAAAAGGTACATAAAAACACCAAACAGATAAATAAAAGTTTAAAGCGATAATTCAAAAGAATAATCCAATTTTAAAAGGATTAAAAGAATTAACATTGACTGAATTAGATATTCAAGAAATAGCAGAAATTTTCCAGAACATCGTAATCCTTGAGTCTGGAAGGTTACTAGGGGAGGTGCTGGAATATTGAGAAGATTTCTTGTTTCTTAATCTCTGATATAAGCCACAAGTTACTACAAGTATGAACACACAATGAGAGAAGAAGAAAGAATATTATTATTATAAATGTTTTGATGCTATACCATCCGTAGCTGTCATGGCGTCTGATTTTAACTGATATGAGGTATGATATGATATTTTGTCTTTATGAATTAAAATGGTATACAGGTGTTATACTGTGCTTCAGAATAGATCTCTTTCTGATTCACTCTGCATGGCAGCCAGATGTGAATACTAAAAAAGCAAAATCAACAATAAAGAATTTATCCTTTGCACAGGTGCTCTCACACCCAACTTACAAACAAACTCCCTTAAAAATTAAAAAATATATTATAAAAGAATCCAGTCACAAGTGTTGCTGCCAAAGAAAAAAAACATGAAAAAAAATGAGTTTATGAATCACCATATTTCCTTTTAAGAATGCTGCTCATAATGGCTGAAACAGAATTGTATCAAACAGGCAGGCTTTCAGTGCCACCAGCAAACTTTTTGCATCTCCACCTGTGACCTCATTCAACTGACCTGGTACACACATCAACTCCAGACCCTACTAACTCTATCCTTCCTCCAAGTTGTTTCCCTTGCCAAGAAAGAGACATTCTGCTCACATCCTCTGTTGGCTATACACAGAATTTTATATTAGTCTTTTCCTTTCTTCTCACCAGTGGTACTTGTTGTTATGTTTGTTCTCTCATGATACTTTATGCATGTTTATAACACAGTTAAACGTCCAGTTCAGAAGCACAGATTTCCTTGTCAGTTGCCTGACCATAACCAGTTTGGCATATCTCATCAGGTCTGACCTACTGTACTTCCCTGTTAATGAACAAGAGTAGTGGGGATCATCTTGGTCAGGTGGCAAGAGGGTTGTTTATGCTTAAAGATTGAGGCAGCCAAGGTGACTTGGAAGGCCTATCTAGATAGTAAATGTTATTATAAAGTTGGACTAAATAGAAGTGACAATCTGAGATATAATTATAATCTATGGCAGTGAGTGTTGGAAATAAAATTAACCTATGACAAGACTTAACTTTTCATACAAGATGTAAAATGAATTTTAAACATTTTTTTAAAAGTATGCATTATATATGATGCAGGTGTCTGATATACCCTTATCTGACTTGGCTTACAGCCACATTACATCAAAACATTGGTTCCTGTACAATCACAGAAGTTAATCACTGGTCAGTACTTAGATGGTTGACTGCATGGGAATACCAGGGTCTGTAAACTTGGATGAGCAGGTGGTGTAAAGGATAATGGCTCAGAATTGTTAATCTGAGAGGTGAGTTCCAATACCATTTGGGTTTGTTATAGTCACTTACATGCAATTATCCTTGGGAAAGGTATGAATCCACTTCTTTTCCTCCTCCCAGCTATGAGTTAATTAGTAAGACTTGTATCACTCAAACTCTTATATCTAAAAAAAAAAAAAAAAAAAAATTGCATACAATGTATTTAGATTTAAGCATTAAATAACCCATAGAGGTTGATACACCACTAAAAAAAAAACAACCAACAATTCATCAGACTGCATGTCATGATGCTATATTGGTATTTGTATCCCAGCCTCACTTAGCATTCTGTTCTCTCACTCATTAATAGTTCTTCTATGTGCTGTATCCTTTCAGGACATGGGTGATCATGGCTTTCCACTACTTCCTCACCTTTGTAGCCCTTAATAAGGTTTGTCTTTCTGCTATCCCTCTTAATCCCTATTTTGCCAACTATTTACACAAGCTTGTTAGGTAGGTCATTTGCTGTTTTCCACTGTCCCTCTAGCCTTCAATATGCCCCATGAGTGTCAAAATTTTCAAGCCCTATTTTCTCATTATGTGCCCTAGACGTTTCAACTATCTTTTCATGATGTTAAATATAAGTGTCTCTTTTGTTTTCATTTTCCTTAAACCTTCCTTATTACTCTGATGTTCAGTCTATGGTATTCTCAGTATCTTTCTGCTGAACCACATTTCTGTGCTAACTATTGTGATTTCATGAAAAAGAATTTCTTTGAATAGTAAAGTCTCACAGTTCCATAGTGAAGTGTGTATTCATGCATGACAATGCTCCTCCTCATGTATCTAAGGTTACCTGTGAATTTTTTAGTGTAAAAGGTTTACAGGAGAGAAGATAATAGAATAGTGACCACAATCTATGATCAGTTGTGAAGATGAAGTCTCTTCTTCATCTGTGAGGAACTGAAGTAATATAAATAAAACAAAAAATTTACAAAAGAATGATAAGAAAATATGACTGACATAAAGATCTCATATGTACAAATATATTCAGACTATCATATAAATTTCAAGAAACTTATTGTCATAAATATCGTAAACATCAAAAGTCAATGAAGTTAAAAAATATGCAAAATTTTGTCCAATCTTTTATGAAGCCAATTTTTAGAAATTTTTAAACCCCAAAATTAATTCCAGTTAATTTAATAATATCATGTGTGTGTTCAGTAATGATTAACTACAGTCTCTTTAAAGTGATTATGTAAATCAGATAAACCTCAATAACTTCAATTTGCTTTGAACAATTTTTGTCAAATTTTTAAACAATTTCAGCATCAAAACAAAGTTAAATTTTTATGTAGTTTTAACATGTTTTATTAAACTTATTGTATTTTATTATAAAAGTGCAGTCTAAAAGTATATAAAAGTTATTACAGAGTTATTAGTAAGCATAATTAGTTTAAGGACACCGAAATCTAATGAAAACCAATTTTTCCATAATATATGTTGAAACATTGGTAATGAAAAATAATGCTGAAAAACAGAAAATATCATAGTTATTGAGTGAGGAAATATCCACATTGGAGATATCAAAGAAACTTTGCAGAGATCATCAAATGATAAAGAAGGCTGTTGAAAATATAACTAAGTTGAGAACTAGAAACAAAGAAAAAGACTTTTCTTCTCAAAAGGAATTTAAACTAAAGCGAGTTCTAGTGAAACAAGCACTTTTAATGAGTGCTCAGATCAATGATGACAAAAGGTGAAGAATATTTTGCAAATTGGAAAAATTACAACAAGGAAACATAATTTTTTTTCATTTTTAAATAAGTACTGAAAGTTTCAATAAAATTCAACAATTATCTGATCTTTGCAAGAATTTCCAAAGCATCTTTTGTACCATAAACAAAAGTTAAAATTTTCCATATTAATTTATAGTACAATGTTAACAGTGTTAAAACAAGATTTTTAACCAAAATTTTAATGTTTCTAAAAAAGATTTTAAAAAAAGACAGGACATTAGAAACAATATTTTCTTTCCTCTTAATGACTTAAAGATTTTAACAATAAAACTTTGTTTTTATAAAGTTTTCATTTTCCTTTCAGTAAAGCAAATTTTTTAAAGCATTGGGCCAAAAAATACATCAAACTTAATTTTTTTTTAAATAATTTTCATGGATGAATCTCAGGTGACACTTGAAGGACCTGATTGATGGGCCAAAGTATGAATTTTGTCCCATGCAGTTGTGCTTGTGGCTAAAAGAAGGCACCGAGGTTATATGACAGTGTGATGATAGGGGCTGGAATTGTTGACCAAACCACTATTGAACCAATTAAAGTCAATGAAAAAATGAACAGTGCTAACTATTGTAATTTCATGGAAAAGAATTTCTTTGAATGGTAAAGTCTCACAGTTCCATAATGAAGTGTGTATTCATGCATGACAATGCTCCTCCTCATGTATCTAAGGTTACCTGTGAATTTTCTTTAGTGTAAAAGGTTTACAGGAGAGAAGATAATAGAATAGTGACCACAAACTATGATCAGTTGTGAAGATGAAATTATATAAAGGTGGCAAACAATATGACAGCAAAAGCAGGCCTATAGGGAAACAATTCAAACCACCATTTCGGAAACTGAACCTACTGAAGTAAAAAATTTAACAAAATCAATGGATAGATTGCTAGCTGTTATTGAGAAGAAGGATCATTATATTAAGATATGAATGCTTCAATGACTTATCATATATGTTTGTTATTTGTTCTATTATTATATGTGTTGATCAATTGTTGATGATTTTATTACCTTGTTATTGAAGTAAAAAGTCATTTTATGGTTTTGCATAATAACTTCAGACTGCAGTTTTATAATAAATTCAATAACTTTCATAAAACATGTCGAAACTGCCTAAAAATTTAATTCAAGCTTTGTTTTGACATTTAAATTTTGACAAAAATTGTTCAAAGCAAGTTCATGTTATTGAGGATTATGTGATTTGCATAACTTCAGATGGACTGGATACAAAAAAGCAAAAAAATGACTGAGAAAAATCTCTTATAAAACAATCAGTAAAAATTAAAGAAAAAAACCTAAAATCATATACATTTACAAAAAGGCAAACAAGAAAAAGATGGTGATCATGGTAAGGTGTTTGTAAATTAGCTCCCTTGTTTTGCTTGATAAGACAGATGTTAGATACTTTTTTTTTTTTTTTCTATCTTCAATTCAGAATGTGGAATATCAATTTCTGTTTATTTCAGTTCGTTTCTTTGCTGAAGAAGAAGAAACAAAGAAATAATTGTTTTTGTCAAGATTTCAGTAATGAATTTTTGTTGTTTGTTGTTATTTCCAAATAAGTAAATCTGATATTTATTTTTCAATGGTGAAATGGGAAACAGTCTTTCTTGAGACTTGTGTTTTCTTCGTAAAGGGCTGGGTTAAAGAAGCAAGATGTCACCCATACATTTTATAAGTATTTCTTAAGTATTAATTGTTAAATGTAACTGTAAATTCTATTATAATTAGGTACCACCAAGGTTCTGCATTGTGATATAATGGATAGTGGCCCGAATTGAGAAATTGAAGATCCGAGTTCATTCAAATTTCAGTCAGGTTTATTACATTCACTTATGTACAAATACTCTTAGGAAAGGTATAAATCAATCTCTTCTCCACTCAGCTATGGGTTGAATAGTTGAACAGACTGGGTCCTATAGCACTGGTTGTCAACTGGTCTACCCAGAATGAAATGGCAACCGACTGTGGGAAAATCTTCTCACTAGTCAGTCATAAATCGAAAGAGACATGATCACTTAATCGTGTATCACATATGGCACTTAACTAACTAAAATCCAATGAAAAGCAATACCTAAGACATAAAATGCATTTTTAAAAATGAAAAAATCTTTTTTAAAGCTTTTGTTTTAGTTAAAATATGAAGCTTATAGATTAAATTGAATATTTCCAATATGTAAAATACTTCAACTACTGTATTTCAAACTTTTGAATTTAAATTGATTGGAATTAATTTTTTTTATTAATGGTAAAATGCAAACATCGTCCATATTGACAAATTTGTCAACTCAATCTTCATTAAAAAATTTTTCAAAATAAAATATACTTTTCTGAAATTTTATTTGAGGAAGATTGGCTGATTTAAAGTTCAATTGATCTGATTTGAAACAAATATTACTTTTAGTTTAAAATATTACTAAAAAGCATTTTTAACACAGAGGTGGGTGTTTTTAAAGACTTGTTGACAACTCACTTAATAGATTTATGTTTGTGAATTTTTCTAAGGGGGTCATAACTGCAACAATTACTTGACAAATATAATGTCAACACCTATTTTCTAAAATTTTTTTTTACTACTCAGTAATTTTTAAATTTAAGAAAATATTCTAAGTAATCTAATAATTTAGGTACTTTGGCCTTATAATCTAACATAGAAAGATACTTGTTGAGGAAATGTTAGAAAATTGCCAATAAATTTTAACTTTATTATAGTTACCACCCTTATTTCCTGATAATATTCTGTTTGGACATCTGTATTTACAAAAATTGAACAGTTATACACAGATAAAATAAATTCAGGATTATTTTTAAAATATTGGGTATCATTGAATTGTAGAGAATTTTTCCATATATAATTAATGAATAGAGTTTGAATTTAATAACAGTATCACTACAAATTAATACAGAATTTTAAAAGATTTATAAAAGTTTATAAATTAGTCTAATTAAAATAAAAAAAATTAAAACAATTCTTGTAAAAATTCATTATTCATTTATTTGTCTATAATAATTTTTATCCATAAAAGCAAATAAAAGCTTTTATAACAATGTCTTAGTTTTAATACATTTTTTATTTTATGATTCAAAGCAAATTTTCTGTAACCAAGGGTCCTGTTTGATCAAAGAAGTTTCATGATTTAAATTCTCCGAGGACTTGTCCTTATAACTAATATAAACATTGAGAACCAAAAAGTTTCTTGAAATTTCATAAAATTAAATAAATGGCAGTTAACAAAAGAAATTTTTACAAAGATTTTCTAAAGAAGAAACATAATTTTTTTTCATTTTCACATAAGTCCTGAAAGTTTAAATAAAATTCAACAATTATCTGATTTTTGCAAGAATTTCCAAAGCGTATTTTTTTCCATAAACAAAGGTTAAAATTCTTTGTACTAATTTATAGTACAATGTTAGCAGTGTTAAAAAAAAGATTTTTAACCAAAATTTTATTGTTTCTAAAAAGATTTTTAAAAAAAGACAGGACATTAAAAACAATATTTTCTTTCCTCTTAATGACTTAAAGATTTTGACAATAAAACTTTGTTTTTATAAAGTTTTCATTATTTTTTGTTATCATGTATGCTCATTTTTTATTGAAGCATTGGTGGTACCTAATTATTAATTATAATATTTTCTTCTTACAATTTTCACCTGTGGAACCCTTTTTCACCTTCTTGCTTTCCAACTACAAAAACGTAAAATGTCAATGTCAATCATCTTTCTTCTTGTATCCAGTTCTTTTATTATCATTTCTTCACAGTAAATTTTTCTTCACTCTCAATGACAATTTGCATCTATGTGGCTTTATTGTTTTGCTTAAGGTGAAATGATTAAAAAAAAAAAATTATCATATACTGATTGAAATGTAATTTTTTTTATACAAATAAGGTCTCATAAGTGATGTAAAAAATTTGAGCTCTTTATTCCAGTTTTTTGGGATTTCTAACTAGTTTTCTTCTGATTAATTGTTTAGAATTGCAACAAGTTTTTACATGATTCTCAACTAAAAAAACCTGCTGGATGAAAATATTTTTTGTTCAGGCCATGATTCAGTTGAATTATTGCAGCGCTAAGAATTTTTCTATGACATTTACTAGTGAAACATTGGCCTGAAATCATTAATGCTTTTCCAAAATTATGTCTCCATTGGAAATAACTGATGTGAAATGGAGGAATGTTGTTTCAGAGTTAGCATTTTTGCGGTTGTTTTTTGAAATCCTGTTTCTCCCTGTTTTCCTCAAGTTAGAGATCTAAATCAGGTTTACAGACTTTTAGGCTAATTGATCTGGAAAGCAGCAAAACAAATCAGAAATTATTTAAATAAAGTTTTAAAATACCTTTGGAATGACAAACTCTTGTGATAGACTAAATTTGGGAGAACTCAGCTGGAAACTGCTCTTTGCGCCATTTTTTGACTAATTTTGACCAGCCATTTAATATGCCCACAGGATCTATGTTGCCTGTGTAGTCATTTTTCAATAAAAAAAAATAAATAAATAAAGCATATGTGATAGCCATAAATTTTTTTATTGGTCTATGTTGAGATTGACAATAGAGAAAACAGCATTTTGTTGCAGCTATGTGGAATATTATAGGTAAGTCATTTACCCAGTTGCCTCTTTTTCATCTATCATTGTGTATGCTAATGATGAGACATTTTGTCAAGATAGCTTGAATACAGTGATAGGTGGGTTCGTGTCTTTTGCAAGTATGTAAAGCAAAAGCATTAATAGCCACAGCCAGAATTTAATCTCAGCCAATTCTCTTTTTTTATAGAGATATATTTTGTCAAGATATCAGTTGATAGTACAGAATACAGGGAAAAGTCGATTCATGCCTTTTCAAATACCATTTGAGTGAATGTTAACAGCTTTA
>CAHIKZ030002700.1:320000-345000 GCA_903632075.3 Acanthosepion pharaonis | reverse complement strand
ATTTTTCTTGTAAGTTCTCAAAGAACAAAAAAAAATGTCTAAGGTCATTTTCTTATGTTTGGTTTTTATTAAAATTCTAATCATCGCTTTTTAAAACAATAAACGTTGCCAAGGGAGTAAAAGTAGTTAAAATAATAGTGGTATCAAGGAAACAGTTATGGCACAAATTTTTTGTTCATGTGGAAACTCATACACATTTCTAAGATAAATGTTAACTGGTGCAAAAGATGGCTTCTTAATTTTAATGCCTTCCAAACTAAACTTCTCTCCATTAATCCTCTGAGAGACCTTTTGCTGCCTTCCATCAGCATGGCTGATGCTAACCTTGAGGAGAGTGACTCATTGCACTTTCTCAGGCTAAGGTTTTCAGCTGACATGAAGTGAAAAGACTATATTGAATCCATTGCTCAGTCAACTGCTAAGATAGTTGGTTCACTGTGTCATGCGAGACAATATTTCTCACAAGAATCTGTCTTGTATAAGTCTGCCATTCATCCATGCTTAGAATATTGCTGCCACATATGGTGTGATTCCCCTGATATTTAGCTTGAGATCCTTGATAAGATCCGAAGAAAAATCAGCAATATTATCAGTCCTGATCTGGCGACTCAGCTTCAGTTACTATCTCACCATCGTAAGGTTGCCTTTCTGTGTCTTTTTTTATAAATACTTTCATGATAATTGTTAGGATGAGCCTTTCGCTATTGTACCTAGACTTTTGAATTTAAGCACAGTACTAGATTAGTCTCGAGATCTTGTAAATTTACAGTTGAGGTGGCTAGATGTAGCCATAAGTTTCAATGCTAACAGTTTTTATTTCTTACACTTCTTGCTTGTGGAACTCCCTTCCAGCTTCATGCTTTCCAGCCAACTTTAATCTGAAAAAATTTAAGTACAATGTCAATCATTATCTACTGTCCTCCTGATTACTCTTTCCCCCCTACACTCATTATTAATGTTTCTGTTTCTAATTCTTCCACACCCTTTAACTCCTTTGTATCTTAGTGGCTTTACTGCTTTGCATAGGTTGATACCAATTTAAAAAAAACAATGTGTCCAATTTTGGCAACTTTTGCTACTGCCATTAGAAAATGCACTGACCCCTATCAATTTTAGTGTAATAGGGAGGTACTGCTTGAAAATTAGGGCCCTAGCAACTCAACCTATTTTCAACCAAGAATGGCCAAAAATCCCAAGCTATGCTTAAGGTAAAAGAGTTTAGGAAATAGCATTGCCTTTTCTTCTAAACTGCTTTTGATCCAGGAAAAGTTACTGATAAAATCAGATTTTTTTGTTTGGGACAAATAAGGAAAAGAAAATAAAGTTAATATGCTTTATCATTTTTTTCTCAAATTTTGTTTCATTTGCAATCAATATAAATATTCAAAAAAAATGTTTTTTTGTTATCACTGCTTTTTCAGTAATGCTTATTTTTAAAACTTACTTTGTCACAAACTATTTACTCAGCCTCAAATCACATACTTCAGAAATAATGACATCTTTTTTTCTTAAGATGAAGTTAGAAAGATTTAAATATATTTGTTTATAAATGCATAAATATATACATAAACACCACATACATGCGCATATATATGTGTGTGTGTGTGTATAAATTTAAACATACATATATATTTATGTGCGTGTGTTTACACAGATACAAAAGCATTGCACAAATAAATAAATTGGTCAATGCTTGTGAGGGTGTTGACTGTGAATGCATAAAAGACTATAATGCATTCACTTCTAATCTTTAAAAAAAAATTTACTGACAGAGCCACAAATTCTTTGAGAAATACAAAAATAAAGAGTGAAATATTGGCCTTTAAAAGAAAATGATTTTATGATGAGATAAGCTTTTTTGACAAGTTTTATAGGCTGGAGGAACTTTCTTCTGTATTCAAGACGAAAATTTATATTACCAAAGTTAGCAGTTGAAACAAAAAAAGAAAGAAAAAAAATCAAAATAAAACAGAAAGCTAAGCAAATATAATTCAGATGCTGAGCTGGGTTAAGAGAATGTTTTGAAGAGTTCAAATTATCCACCTGTCTCTTTGTAAATCAGGTAACCCATTTCTCTGTAACTGATTTGGACATGGCAGATTTTGAAAATTCTATGACTTAGGTTGACATAATCTGTTTTGTCTCCAAGCATGTGTGCCTGCCTATATATCTACTAATAATTCTGTTTGCCGGCATATATGCTTCTTATTATTTAGTGTATGTGGACAAGTTTATATGTTTGTATTCCACTGTCTTTGCATTTTACTAAAAGATAAACATATATACTTTTCTAGTTAGGTTTGCATGAATATATACACAAAAACATCTACATGTGTATAAACATGTATACAATTGTGTATTTGGGCAGCACCCCTTCTTTAATACATGTTTCATTGAACAAACTTGACAAGAGACTTTGTTTTGATTTTTATTATGCTTTTTTTGTATGTGTAAAAGTGTTTTCTTTTCTGGACTTAATGAATGTTAAAATTGGGCAAAAGTTAGTAGCTAAACTATCAGACATTTTTGGGAATTTTTTTTTGCTATACTATTATAATAAATGGTGTGTAAATGCTATTTCATTGGAAATAGCTAATTGGTTAGCCAAAGGCACTCAGAATCATCAAACTTGTGGACAATTTTTACACTTGTTAAATTCAGAACTGATTACAAGAAAAATCTAAATATGGAAATCTAAATATGTATACAAATAAATTTGGTCATGTTTAACTAAGTAGATAAAGTTTTTTGTGTTTTTTTTATTTTGTTCAGTCATGTAAATCAGTTTTTTAATTGTTTAACCCCACAACAATGTCACTAGAATGCAGAGGTATTACATGAAGTGACAGTGGAAGAGAATAAGAAGACTGAGAATGGAGAGGATTGAGGAAAGGATAAAAAAAGGAACAGGGTTCAAGAAGACAAAAGATGGTGATTGACATTATATTTATAATTTTTGAAGATTATTGGTGGCAGAGAAGCAAGTAATTGGAAGCGAGTTCCATAGGGGAGAAGTGGGAGAAAAGAAAATGTGAGAGTAGAAGTAGGAGTTGCATCTAGCTATTTAAACAGTAAAATATATTTGCTAATCTAGCAGAATGCTTAAATTCATATAGTTAGGGCACTAGGAAAAAAATCTCATCAGAACAATTGCCATGAAAATATATGTAGAAAAAAAACAGAGGGAAGCCACATCACTGTGAGAAAGCGACTGAAGTTGAGATGCTGGGTCAGGATCAATTACATTACAGATCCTTGTTTGGATTCAGTCAAGAATCTTGAGATGTACAGCAGGAGGACCATGCCGGATATGGCAACAGTATTCAATGCACAGATGAATGGTAAATTTATAAATGTGCAAGATGAATTCTGACCAGAAAAATTTTCTGGCATAATACAGTTGATGTAATTAGTGACTGCACTATAGGTAGTAACTAACTAAAAGTATCCATAAGGCAACGGACTACAGGAGCCAAGCTAGGATCTGTTGAGTACAACTCGGACTTACACGAAAACTACCAACCTTCCAATAGTAGCACTTACTACTGGATTGACTTGTGATGATTGTGTGCATAACTATTATCTTATTTCTTATTGTATTGGTTTTTACAATAAACCTTTACTTATTTTATCCACCATGATTGTCAAATATATATTCCTATTAGCACAGAATATAACATCAGTAAAACAAGTTTCTTCACAGTAGATGAAGCTATTGATTCAATATAGTCAGTTCACTTTATGTCAGTGGAAAACATGAGGCCAAGATGGCATCTGATAAAGAGAGAAAAGAAGAAGAAGCAGATTGTTGCCTTTCTCGAAATATTTTGATTCCCTTATTATTTTTCAAATAATTTTTTCCATGACACAACTATTTTGTTTCATGTCTGTTAAAGTTACGCAAAAAAAAAAATTTCCTGTTAGAACTATTGTTTGAACTGGTAATGTTTATTTTATGAGTTGAAAAATTCCCACTAATATGACTATTCCAAAGCAGCTATTGTATTTGATGAAAAGGCTGACATTTCTGCTCTCAGTTGGACAAATATTGTTTATGTAAATGTACCCACTGATACCCACAGAAACAGAATATTGAAGTAGTATACAAATCTAGATGTTCACTTATAGTGATTTTTTAAGTGTAGCTTAGATGTGGCATAATATTGAAAGTATGGGTCACTCAGTGAGGATCAAACTCACTATTCAATTATCATTGATCTAGCAAGACCAGCTTTCTAACCATGATAACACACTGAAGTGCCCAAATGATTTTCTAAGCATAGCTTAGAGGTGACACAAGACTGAAAGTGTGGAGCATCCAGTGAGGATTGAATTCACTATTCAGTTGCAATTGATCTAGTAAGACAAACCTACTAAACATTACATGTGAAAGTACTGATGGTGATTTTCTAATTGTTGCTTAGATGTGGCACAAGGTTGAATGTATTGTGTACACACTGAAGATCAAACTCACTATTCAGTCATAATTGATCTAGTGAGACAAGCTTGCTAACTATTACACCATATTGAAGTGCCAAAATTTTTTTCTAAATGTAGCTTAGAGGTTGCTCAAGATTAAGTGTGGGGCACCCAGTGAGGATTGATCTAGCGAGACAAGCTTGCTAACCATTAAAACAAGTGCTCAAATAGGTATTTTCTAAGTGAAGCTTAGATGTGGCTTAAGGCCAAAAGTATGGAGCACTTAGTGAGAAAACTCAGTACTCATTAGTAACTGATATGGTGAGAAAAGCTTGCTAACCATTACACCACGTCGAATTATCCAAATAAAATAAAGCATTGACAATTGATCTAGCACGACAAGCCTGCTAACCATTACACCATGTTGTAGTGCTCTAAAGATGTACACTTATGTGCTCAAACATAATTTTAAGCAAATAACCACAGCATGCATCTAAAGAATTCTATATAGAATTTAATGAAACTTTTAAAATTATCTATTAAATTATATCATTAAATTTTGTTTTGTAATTTCCTTGGTGATGACTAAATCCAATATTTTGACTTACTCATTTAATTTTTTCTTTTGATTTATTTGTATTTTCTTTCTTCTCTATTTTAATGTTATCTTAAAAGAACGTACTATTATTTATTGATTGAGGCATTTCAATATTGCTAATAAATTATTTGAAATTACAAGTACTTGTAAGTTCACGAGTCTGACCTTCTACTGTGACCTCATTTTGGTTTCCAAGAATGAAAACCATTGTCTGACTTATTGAATAGGTTTTAGTTTTCCACTGTAAATGGCAGATATTTGCTTATGTAACAAATTGAAAAAAAAAAAAAAGTGAACCAGTACATTAGAAAAGATGAACATTTTCAGATGCCAGTATCAAGTTTAATTCTCGATTATTTTACACATGTGTAACAGTTTTCATAAAAAAAAAAATCAGTTTTGTATTCAGTCTCCAGTTTTTCCAAAAAAAAATATTGCTGGAAACTTTTTGTACAGGTTTAGTAAAAAAAAAAAAAAATTAATTGGAAGGCAAGATGCTAAAAGTAGGAAGTGCAAGAGAAGAAACTGTTATCATAGAACTTATGTTACATCTAGCAATTTCAACTGGAAAATGATGAGACCTATCTGCCTATATAGTACTGCACTTAAATTTGTAAGGTGTGGTGCCAAAGACGAGAGCTCATCAGAAAAAATACCATGAAAATATCTATAAATATAAATTGCTATTGGAAGATCTTCATGTATATAAACACCAAGGGTATTCGTATGTATCCTAGAATATTTTCAATACAGAGGAAAATAGTTCACAAGAGAGAATTCATTGATACTGATAGAAGAGTTTAAATTAGTTTCACAAAAGGATAAAATATTTGGAGAACATTTCAAGAGAAAATATTATACAGTACAGAAGTTGGTATGAATACCTCAAATATTGGAGAAAGTGTCAAGTGTTTTTAGCTTACTGGTTTACTTTTACTGCTTTTTAAAAGTCATAGGATTAATTTATTTTTTTATGGTTAGATAAACAAAATAATCACTGCCCAACATCTATGGAAACTGGATGGAAGCTGGGTAAGAGTACAGTATAATGTAACCTTTGGTTTACCCACCAGTAGTACATCCATGCATGACATGATACTGCAAAATACCCTAATGACTGTTGACCAAAGCAATCCATGCATGACATGGCACTGCAAAATACCCTAATGATTGTTGGCCAAAGCAATCCATGCATGACATGGCACTGCAAAAATACCCTAATGACTGTTGACCAAAGCAATCCATGCATGACATGGCACTGCAAAATACCCTAATGATTGTTGGCCAAAGCAATCCATGCATGACATGGCACTGCAAAATACCCTAATGACTGTTGACCAAAGCAATCCATGCATGACATGGCACTGCAAAATACCCTAATGATTGTTGGCCAAAGCAATCCATGCATGACATGGCACTGCAAAATACCCTAAAGACTGTTGACAAAAGCAATCCATGCATGACATGGCACTGCAAAATACCCTAAAGACTGTTGACAAAAGCAATCCATGCATGACATGGCACTGCAGAATACCCTAATGACTGTTGACAAAAGCAATCCATGCATGACATGGCACTGCAGAATACCCTAATGACTGTTGACCAAAACAATCCATGCATGACATGGCACTGCAAAATACCCTAAAGACTGTTGACAAAAGCAATCCATGCATGACATGGCACTGCAGAATACCCTAATGACTGTTGACAAAAGCAATCCATGCATGACATGGCACTGCAAAATACCCTAATGACTGTTGACCAAAGCAATCTCTCTAAGTGTGACTAAAGATTTTGGAATCCTTACTTCCAGTAGGATGAAGCAGTCAGAAAACTATTGACCGTTTACCCACCAAATGTAAAGTTGCAGCCACTTATCAGTCAGATCACGAACAGTTCAAGGCAATTAAATCATTAAGGCCATGAGAAAAGTAATCAGTAAACCACATTCTAAACAGGAAAAAAGTGATAAACCTTTACACCTGTTTGCTGGACATGGAAATTGTATATTTTTAGTAGTAGTACTAATCTTAGATTGCAAGAGAGGAAGCGACATGTCTTTATGTTGTGGTGTTTTCTTAGAAGACCACTAACGCATTTAAAGTATTTCTAAATAAAGTCAAGTTGGTACTTGGTTTGAAATGTTTTCTATAAAAAGCCTTAATAATTTTTGCTACTTCTTGTTTTCCAGCTTGTTGGAAGTTCTCCTATGTAGTTCTTGTCTCAAGATTTTTTAGGGGAAATACTGATGGATACGCTTCTCTACTTGATCTCGTCCTTACCTCATCCTCAGACTCATGTTATGTTCTGCAGCACTCTCCTCTTAACAACTCCAACTGGTAATGTCCATAGCTATCTCTTTCAGCTCTCCTGTCAGGCAAGAACTCTCTATTAACATGGCAACTTTCTGCTATCAGCACACTGATTGGCATTCAATTTATAATTTCCTTTGTGATGTCCCTTGGGATTATATTTTTAATTATTCAGTTGAGAAATGTACTACTGTGGTCTCTTCCTTGGTGAAAGCTGCCATCATGCAAATGCCAAGTGAAATCACTATCTTCTCCTTGGTTCCCTCCTGCCTGTTCAGCTGCTATAGCCCACAGGAATCACTTTTTCCAGCTATAGCAGAGTGACAGATATTATTGTAGCAGCCATCTCTTTGTCACTGCCTGTAATTAATGTAAACATGTCCTCAAATAGGAATCATTATTTGCTGAATGAGATAATATATAGCCTTCACAAGTTTGGTTTTAGGAACTACTTGTGGTTCTGCAAGAGTGTACGGAACAAGAGTAAATCCTTAGTCCCTCCTTTCTTCAATCAGCTTGTAGTGTTGATATCTACTGCAGGTAAAGTGGAGTGTTTTGCTTGGAAATTATCTTCCAGCTCCATTCTGAACTTATGTGGACTATCTCTGCCAGAATTTCCCTCTTGCAAACAGTATTTGTGCTGAGTTATATCCACATAACTCTATTTATGAATTTTGCTATAATTTTTAAATTAAATCCCTACAAGGTTTTCAGATTCAATGGTGGATCCCTGCAACAGTGCTAAAGAAATGTGCTTCTGAATTGGCTCTTGTTCTTTCCAAACATTACAATAAATACTTTTGCTGCTTCTTGTTTTCCAGCTTGTTGGAAGTTCTCCTATGTAGTTCTTGTCTTTAAGAATTCTAGGGAACAATCTGATCCCTCAAATTATTGTCTTGTTAGTCTCTTTTTGCCAAAGTACTAGAGGCTCTAGCATCCTACCTGACACAACCTCCTTTTGGAAAAAAAATTTATGCCTTTTATTTCTCCAGGTCTTCTGATGATGTGTTAATGGTTATCACTGGATTTATCTATCAAGTTTTAGATAAAACTTTGATATCTCAAAGATGTTCAATAGGATTTAACATGCTGGCTTTCTCCACAAGGTCTCTGGAAGAATATTTGGCTTAATCCAATCATTCTTAACAAAATGTGTTATCATGTTGAATGGACATGCTTCTAGGTTATTTCATATTAATGCAAGTTCTCTCAGGGCTCTATCCTTGAACCTATGCTGTTTCTAATTTTCATCAACAATCTTCTTGATGCCATCAGTTCCCAACTATGTATCTGTGCAGATGATACAACTATTTATGCTTGTTTAGTAGCACTCTCAGAGATCCAACAAAATAAAACTACTTTCATTTAATCACCACAGAGAACATTTTCTGCCAAGGAGAGCAACACTTTGTGCTTTCTTGTGACCATGTTTTCATCTGTCACTGAGTGTTTATATTAAATCAGTTTTCAGCTTTACTGCTCAGAAAGTTGATTCACTGTGTTGTGCCAGATAATTCTTCTTAACCAGAATCCTTCTTGCACATTTATAAATCTACCATTTGTGCGTACATAGAATATTGCTGCCAAATCTTGTCTGGTGGTCCCACTATATATTGCGAGATTCTTGACAAAATTTGAAGAAGGGTCTGTAATTTAACTGATCCTGGCTTGGTATCTCTACTTCAGTCACTTTCTCACTGATATAACATGGCTTCTCTCAGCCTCTTCTACAAATTGCAATTGTTCTGATATATTCTCAGTTGTATGAATTTATGCCTGTTACTAGATTGGCAACAAAGTTTTGCCATTTTATTGTTGAAATAGCTCGATGTGAATGTCAGTTCTGTTCTAATAGCTTCTTTTCTCACACTTCTTGCCTGTGGAACTCCTTTTCAATTTATAGCTTCCATGCTATTTACAATCTTCAAAAATTTAAATGCAATGTCAATCACCATTCTTTGCCTTCCTGAATCTTGATTGTCCTTTTCCTTAATTCTCCTTACTAAAGTCTTCTTATTCTCTTTCACTCCCTGTAAACCCTTGTGTTGCTTGAAGTGAAATGATATAAAAGACAAAAGGAAATTCCACTTAAAAACCTATGAATTGGAACCATACCATCAGATACCACCTTACTGAGCTATGGTATGGGAAATGGTAAGGTTGGGATTTTGTATGTTTTCATTCCATTTTAATTATTAAAGAAATATGCCCCCGCCCCCCGAAAAAAAAGTATCTGAAATATATTAATACAAACAACCTCAGCTAGAATCTGAACTCTGTTCATTGACCTCATTTTTTGTGTTGCTAACCATTATGTCAGCTTCACATCTTTGCATTAAGGAAAAATAATGTTAAATACCAATGAATTAGTCTTGCTAAAAGTTTACAATAATTACAATGCCAAAATTATCAGTTTCTGTCTATGTATGACAGTTTCAGGCTAATCTCTTGGAAGAAAATAATTGTCTCTTTTAATTTCATCAAGAAAAAATGGTATTCTTAAAACCCAAGATGCTTCATGAATATAAATCAATTATATATGCTATTTATCAACATCCATTGAGATAAATAATTTTTTTGGTGGGGGAAGTAGTAATGTAGTAATGATTACATATTTGAAAAAAACTAACATTAACATAGAACTTTTATTTTTATTTTTAGTTTCAAATAATATACATATATATATATATGTATATATACATACCTGAATTACTAAAATTATTGGAAATGAAAATAAGCAAACAAACAAAAATACAACAGCCCAAGGAAAAAACAAAACAGTAGATCTTCCAAAAAACATATCTAAACTTGAAATGACACAAAATTCTCAGCAACATTGATTAGTAAATTTGAAACCAAGAATACTACCTTTGACAGAAGAGGAATTTCATGTAGAAATATCAAAGTGATGTTACTTGGCCCTGACTTGGATAAAGCAAGAATATCACATAGAAATATCCAGATGTTACTTGGCCCTGACTTGGATAAAGCAAGAATATCACATAGAAATATCCAGGAGATGTTACTTGGCCCTGACTTGGATAGAGCAAGAATATCACATAGAAATATCCAGGAGATATTACTTGGCCCTGACTTGGATAGAGCAAGAATATCACATAGAAATATCCAGGAGATGTTACTTGGCCCCTGACTTGGATAGAGCAAGAATATCACATAGAAATATCCAGGAGATGTTACTTAGCCCTGACTTGGATAAAGCAAGAATATCACATAGAAATATCCAGGAGATATTACTTGGCCCTGACTTGGATAGAGCAAGAATATCACATAGAAATATCCAGGAGATGTTACTTGGCCCTGACTTGGATAGAGCAAGAATATCACATAGAAATATCCAGGAGATGTTACTTAGCCCTGACTTGGATAAAGCAAGAATATCACATAGAAATATCCAGGAGATATTACTTGGCCCTGACTTGGATAGAGCAAGAATATCACATAGAAATATCCAGGAGATGTTACTTGGCCCTGACTTGGATAAAGCAAGAATATCACATAGAAATATCCAGGAGATGTTACTTGGCCCTGACTTGGATAGAGCAAGAATATCACATAGAAATATCCAGGAGATATTACTTGGCCCTGACTTGGATAGAGCAAGAATATCACATAGAAATATCCAGGAGATGTTACTTGGCCCTGACTTGGATAAAGCAAGAATATCACATAGAAATATCCAGGAGATGTTACTTGGCCCTGACTTGGACAGAGCAGGAATAATCCAGTAATATCCAAGAGAAGCTACTTGATGAGCTTGATTTTCATCTGAGGATCACTTCATTAGCAACGACAAAGTAGTACATCTTGAATATTTCTGGTTCATATGTATATATTAAAAAGAATATTCAATCTAACGTTTCATGATCATTGCAATTATTAGACATCAGGAGTTTAAGTAGCATCAAATGACAAGAAACAGCTATATTAGTATTTTTTAGTATAAATTTTACTGTGTATTATTTTACTTCAAGCTCTGTTTAATTACTACCAGCATCCAATATGTACTATATATATATATATATATATATATGAAGGGGACATTGCAGCAGTCTGTTTAATGCTTAAATGCAATCTTCAGGCCATATTTGTTGTGTTTTGGCTTGACTATATATGCTGCTCACTGGTGCCTCATGGGTAGGTCTATTGTGTTATTCTAATTGTTATTACTTTATTATTTATTGTTGATTGTTATTATTTTGTTTACTTGTGTTTATGTGTGCATTTGTAGTTTGTTAATTTGTTTATTATTTACTTTGTTTACTTATTTTTTCATTTAAATTATTTTTGTTCATTTATTTTTATTTTTTCTTTCGTATCTACTTTCTGACTATTAAGTAACATAATAAAAATTTAATTTTGTGTCTACATTTTGAATGGTTCTAATCATTTATTTAGTAATTTGTGTTGGACTGGGAAGGTAATTAAAGTTATTTTCTGTGACGGTAATTGTAGCCATTTTCTGGGTATGTAATTGTAACCATTTTCAGGGAAGGTAATTGTAGTCATTTTCTTCACCAAACGAATTTTACAGTTTAACGTATGTGATTCTGGTCACTCCAGACTTCTTTCCTTTGTTATCTCTGAACTGACATGAATTCTTGAGAAAGATAGTATTTTTTTTAATTCAGCATCATCCTTCCCCAAGACTACCTGCCAACCAAGGTTAGAGAGTCTAGTCTACCCTGTTATTTAACCCATAGTTGGGTGTTGAGAACAGGAATGAACTCATTTATTCCTGAGATCCTTAGTATGATGTGAATGCATTATACAAAGCCAGAATTTGAATTTGGCTTACTAATTCCACTTTTTGCACTGATAACAGTTACACTACCTGCATATCACTTTTACTGTATATTATAAACATATATATATAGAGAGAGAGAGAGGGATGCATGTTTTTATGTAATAGACTGTTTAAATGCAACAATAAAATAAGTACTCAGATCAATACAAATATAAATCATATGTAAATATGAAATATATAATGTCTGTATGAGGACTTCGATACCTCTCTCAATTCCAGTATATTTTTGTTGGCTTTTTAATGCCATATCTTTTAGGATATAAATGATCATGGCTTTTCTTTATTATGTGTGAATTGTTATAAAATCTTGTGGGAGGGGAAAAGGGAGTGGTTTCCTGTTGCCTTCTCCAGGGTTTTGAATTCAGAATATTTCCAGCATACCTTACTATTTGAATTATAACAAAAGAAAAAGAAGTGGATTCATGCCTTTCCCAAAGGCATTAATGTAGAATTGAATGCAACTGATAAGGGGCTTATGGCCATATCACATTGAAGCACCAGCTCTCATATGATCACTGAAGTTAAGCAATGTTGAACCTGGTCAATACCTGGGTGACTGCTGGAGAATACTAGATGCTGTAAGCTTGGATGTGCAGGTGGGATAATGGATCAAGGCTCGGGATGAGAAATGTGCAATTACCTTTGGGAAAGGTGTGAATCCACCTCTTCTCCTCTCAGTTATGGGTTAAATAGTAAGACATATCAGAAAATCATTACTATCTTCAAAAAAATCTTACTATCCAAAAATATGCTTCAACTTTAAATAACCTGAAAAAGGTTGGTAAGCCATAAAAAACAAATCATTCAAAAAGCTACAGACAAATCCAGAATTTAAATTTCATTTTAATCTTACAAATAAGTTCTACTTAATTCTTAGTTTTGACTGAATGTCTAAATTATGTTGTTATTTTTTATTTGTGTTGCTAATTTTGCTTAATTTAGAAAAAAAAAACACACAGTTTATCATCAACTTTTCTATTTAGTGATTCTTTTCATTGTCTGATTCTCGTCAAATTTAGATTTTTTTTTAATGGTGTTCTTTAATTTCGATTTTGTTTTATGTTCACCTCCATTTATTCATCTTTTTCTTCATATTCTTTATTTCAATCACTTTTTTTACTCTCTCGTCATTGATTCTTCTGTATTTTCTGTTTTCTTTCTCGTTCCACCTTTTGCTATTTCCTAATATCTTTCTCTTTAATTTTGTTTTCTCTGTCTTCTGATCTTTGTCAAGGTAACAACTGACATTTGTGGATAAATGATTCACCTTTTCCTTATTTAAAACACTATCCTTTAGATTACCATCACCTTTACTAAAAAAGAACCTGAACAAAATCTTCCCCTCTTCCAGCCCTGTTCACTTCAGTAATCAGACAAAACATTAAATCTAATATCTCATCTTTCTATTGATATTGTTCCTCTTTTAGAAGTCCCAAATATATCTCAGCCCTTGAGGAATCTGCATTTTCTACTTTCACTTTGTTTACTCCTTACAAGGAAAAGCAAATCTCCAGGAGCCAATCTCTTTCTTGTCCTTTATCCTATAAATCTTTTGAAAACACCAAAGTGACCAACTTTACTTAGTGTCCCATCACATTGTACATTGTGGCAAAGCACGTAAAATACTCATTTTGGATTTTTTTTTTTTATTGGGGCTTTGCTCTGAAGGTTGTGTATTGGACATGAGGATGTGTGGGTTATATTCAAATCCCAGAACCTTATAGGGGAAATTTAATAAGTACCTAACAAAAAAAATATTCAAATTTAAAACCATGTAATAAAAAAATACTTTCTCAAAATTATTGTTTCATTTATAAAACAAGTATTTTTTTTCTTCTGGAATAGGTTAAAAAAACTCTCCCAGATCTTATGTGCAAAGTTGTGTTATCTGATAGGCTATTATTTACCCGACTGTCCTGGGTATGATAATAAACTACATCCAGCTGCAAAGCCTCTGATTAGGATGTTTTCAGTAATGTGGAACCAGCTCTTAATTTCTGTTGTTCCCAAGTCTGCTCTGATCTGGGGTGGTAGCATCTGTAAGGGTCCCAGTTATGGGTAAATAGTGAATGCTATGAAAGTATGAAAATACATTTTTCTAGTAAAAATACCAGCAATACATTTTCCTAGTAAAGGAACTACCAGCAATACATTTTTGTTGAAAAAATAAATATTACCAACAATATATTTTTGTAAAAGAAATTACTAATGCTCCCAAGAAAATTAAATTTTGGCATTAAATGACCCATGAGGAATTGTTATGCCATTAAACAAGCAACATAAACAAACAAACAGCACTTAGCTAAACACTGTAGGATACCATAGTTATGCATAGCCTTTTTAAATCTAAACTAAGTAATATAAACTGTAGGGCAAGGGTCTTATATACCATCAAATATAGTAGTTTGTTCAATCTAGCACTCTAAAAGTTGCAGTCTCTTTCTTCTTTTTTGTGCCATGTCTGTTCATGATGTGAAAAATCATGGCTCTCCACAATTTCCTATCTTTTGTAGCTTTTAGTAATGCTTGTCTTCTTACTATCCCTCCCTAGTTTCTTCTCCACCTCGTGAGATAAGTTACTTGCTGCTTGGCTATGTCTCTCTTCAATATGTTTTGTGTGTGTCAAATTTCCCAAGCCCTCTTTCCTCATTATGCATCCTGGGAACTTCAACTGTCTCTCTCTGATTTAGTATAAGTATCTTTTTTGTTAACATATTAATTTAAACTTCATTGTTGTTCACATGATCCATCTATGGTATTTGCAACATTCTTTTATAGAATGGCATTTCTGTCACTTCTTCATTCTGAGGAAATTGTCTTGAATTTAATGTTGTCTAAGAGGTGGAAGGTATCATTGACTATTCCAATGAGTTTTTTAATACATTTTTGAGTTTTGTTAATAAATGATGACACAAGATAAATAAAAATGTATAAAATCTGAGATACACACATTGCCAAAGATAGTACATTAACAGACTCACAAATATATGTACATGTATAAAGAACAACATGAGAAAGCAATTCAGTCATATATCAATGTTAAAGGTTTGTAACCAGTCTTCAAAAATGTTGTCAGCTTCAATCACACTATCTTGAATGACCATGTCTATGCATATCAAGTCAATTTGAATTGTTTGTAGCTCGGACCATGTTCTAGACCAATCTTGTGCATGTAAGCTTTGTATCTCCCATATCCTGAACAAAGATGATTCAGCTTGACTCAATGGCCTTGCTGTAGATTATGGCATGGTGGACAGAAAGATACATTAGGGATGAACAATTTTAATTGGCTATCAATATTCATCCATCTTGATTGCCACATGATGTTTGCCCATTTTTTAGTACCAGCAGCTTGATCAAAAAGTAGCCACCAGTGACATGATAGCAGGCTACATGACTTTGGCTATGCTGGGAGGGATTCCTTATTGTGTTTAGGTGATGGAGGAAGTCAGATGTGTTTTTATGGGCTCTGTTGAATAACTGTATCATTAGCTTGTCTCTTTTTAGATCCGGGGCTTTGCAGGGCTCTACTCCTATTTAAAAGACTCTAGAAGTGTTGATAAGTCATAAAAATAAATCAATCAATCAATATATTTGGGGATTGGATTCCACACATCAATCCCAATCCTGAACAGGACACAAGGGATAAAACTCTACTCCTGGTCAAAAGACTCAGAAAGAGTTGATAAGCCATAAAAACAATTAATCAATACATATGGTGGTTGGATTCCATACATTACTGGAAAATGTCCTGAATTTACAGTAAATTACACAGAAATTCAGCACATTTTTCTTTTTTTCTAATGTTTTTCTTGATTCTTAATATTTTGCTTAGCTTTTGGAAGGAATCTTTCACTATTCCAATGTACCTTTAAATTTATTTGTCAGATTTTCGATTGTCTGTTAAAATGTTCCGAAACAGTTCATTTTTTTTATTTGTTTGATTTTGATGTCTCCGATTCTTAGATTACATCTTGGACTGTTTGTCTTACTAATGACCATATTTTATTTTATCTTTTTACAATTGATGATTAGTCCTTTTTTCACACTTTTTTTAATACCTTATCTAGGAGTTGCTGCAGTTTTCTTTCCTTCTTTACCACCAACATGGTGTCATCTGTATATTTTGTGGCTGTCAATAATGAATCCTGATTGTATTTCTAGTTTTCTTAGGAATCACCTCACTATAAAAGTTAAATAAATCTAGTCAGAAGACATCCTTTTCTTGTGCACCTTTTTATTTTTGCATACTTGCTCAATTCCTGTTGTATCTGTATGCTGGTGGTTTGTTCTCAGTAAATGTTTTGGGTTATTCTATTATCGTTCTCAAATAAATAAAGTTTTCCTCTCAGTTCTAATAGATTTTTCTGTTGTACCTTATCAAGTATCTGTGTATTGTAGATTCCCCTCTTTAATCACTGAAGAGTTCTCTGATGTATCATTCCACTTTTGATGAATTTTTCTTCCTCCATCATGAGCATTCCCACTTTTGATTTTATGCATTCTGTTGTGGAGAACATTTTTGTCCTGCCATATCTGTGATAATCACTCTTTCTATTTCTGTATGATTTTCATTGAACCATTCTTTTTGTCTACCTGCCAGTTTGTTTCTAATTTTTGTCTTTAATGTTCTATATACTGAACCATTCCTTGGCATTGTTTACTGTGTTTTTTTTCATCATCCAATTCTTTTTTTCTTGTCTCTCATTCCATTAAATGATCTTATTCATCCTATATCACTCAAGCTTCTCTTAAGGTCTTCCACTTAGAATTTCTGGTCCCATTTAAACCGTTTGATGTGATGGAATAACCTGTCATCCCCATGAGTGACTACACTATAGGTAGTAACTACCTATAAGTATCTGTAAGTCAATGGACTACAGAGACTAGATGGGATCTGTTGAGTACGACTCAGACTTATGTGAGAACTATCAACCTTCCAATAGTAGCACTCATTACTGGATTGACTTGTGATGACCTTGTGCATAACTGTTACCTTTATTCTTATTGTACTGGTTTTTTACAATAAACCTTTACTTATTTTATCCACCTTGTTTTTCAAGTATATATTCATATTAGCATGAAATATAACACTATTATAATTTCTTTTATGACTGTAAGCATCCATCTCTTTGCAAGTTGAATCATTTTTTAGTCTATTGTATTGTAGTTTAGGTGTTGCTTTGGTTTTCTTTCATTTCTGTAGCTTTAGTCAGTTTGCATTCAGCATTTGGATAGGCTCTAGAGTGTAACAAACTTGCATAGTTATTCCAAAATTTGATATTACGATCATAATATATTAGTAGATTTTGGTGCAGGAAATATGAGTTTTGTTAAGAACTGATGACACAACATAAATAAAAATGTATAAAATCCGAGATATACACATTGTCAAGATATTACAAAATTTCTGGAAGGCATAATGAGGAAGGAGGGTTTGGAGAATTTAACACTTGAAGGAAATATTGAAGGCAAGAGGGCCAGCTGGAAAGAGTGATTAACTTACCTAATAAGTTTATATAAATGGTTAGCAGAACAGGTTACAAGGAAGGATGTCAAAGGAAAACAAGTTGCTTAGAGCTAAAAAGGGCAGGAAGCTGAGGTGGGCCATGATTGCTTATGTCCTGAAGTTCACATGGTACATAAAAGATGATATACTGTGTACCCTTATTAAATATCTCCATACTTTTGTGCTGTCTTATTTTCTAGGCAATATATTACCTAAAAAATTTGTTATTAGCAGAGTTAACATTCTATAAAGTGGTTACAGTTATATAATCTTTCTCCATTTCAATATATATATATATATATATATATATATATATATATATATATATATATTTTTAACTATTCTTTTTTTAAAAAAAAGAACATACGGACATTTCAAACTTAGTTACCTCCACTGATATTTACAAAGTGAAATTTAAACTGCACAGTACATAATCTTAGTGTTTTTCACTTAAGAAATTAACTTTCAGGTGAGTACAATACCCTGATGATGACATTGTGCTAATGTCAAAAGTACTCAGAATAAATGAATATGTATCAACATAGTAATTTTCTCTATTCCTTTAATAAGGATACTAAAAAATTTGTTCGTGAATATGAGAGGATCATATTGAAAATAAGTAAACTTGTCTAAATTATTCAATGAGACATATATATATATATATATATATATATATATATATATATATATATATATATATATATATATATATATATATATTTTATATATATAAAGAAATATACATAATACCTTACATTAATTGAACAACTTTCATGCCATCTGCATTTGTCAGTTTTTCTTCTTTGTTCCATCTGATAATAACAGTGTCACTTCAAATTAGAACTTATAATTTTTATTTCCAACCTTATTTTCAATCTTAAGTGTTAATCTGGGCCTAAATTCAAATCCAAAATTAAACTACAATTCATTTAAATATTTTAACAACAAATATAATCCACACCAGCTATAAAATATCTTGCGCTAACCCAAAATATTAAAAAAACAGTGTTTATAGGAAAACTTGCACCTGACAAATGCAAAAGGCATGAAACTTTGACTTTTGCAATCAATGTAGGCTATTATGTATATTTCTTAATATAGTAAATAGCTCTGTTATTTAACATTGAGCACTGTTTTTTTTTCTTACACTATAGAGTATATATATGTATTTGTATATGAACTCATACATTTACCTATATTTATGCATTTGGTTATATATAGTGGACACTGAGGTCAACACTGAGTAGTAGTAAGAGTCTGTTTCATACCTGAGTGTAATCTTCAGGCTATTGGCGTTAGGTGGTAGCTTAACAAATTATATTCTGTTCATTGGTACATTATGGGTAGCAAGGTCAATAACACAATAAATAATAAACCGGAAATAACTGACCTTGCTAACCATAATGGCCCATTGACAAACTTATTTCCATAGTTGAGCCAACACACATAGCCAGAAGATTTTGTTCAAGCAACTTCAGTGTACACTCTTATATTTACACACAATCTATCCCTGATATTGGACACTTTTACCCATAAATATAGCATACATCTTGGAGCTGAACTCTCCTCTGACCTAGCCCCTAACAACACAGTGGGGGAAAAACTGGCTGGTCACATTCAATATCTTGAAAACTAAACTAGTGATGTTCCATTATCACTGAGCAGACCCAGACCTTTCACCAACCATGATGAATGGGTTTTCCCTCAGCAAAGACTAATGCTTGAGTGCCTATTGTGACTAAGACTCAACCCAGACTCAAGTAGAACTCATAGAAAAATATCACTAAAGATCCTTGACAAATTTTCAGTTGCCTGTACCACTCCAGTTAGTACCTGGCTCCTGTTATTCTCTACTTTTATAAGAGCCAAATCAGGCTAAAAATGGAGTACTTCTACCAAACATAGGCTGGAGCTACCCAGTCTTCACTTTCTTGTCTTGGTAGATTTTAAAAGCATCTCTACATCCTCGTAGGTAACAAATTATTTTCTTACTTGCAATCCATTTCAAGTTGCTTGCTGCTTTATCATTATTTCTATAGAATTTCTTCAGACAAACTACGTTCCTTAGCTCTACCAGTTCTAACCTTCATGGCTTGAACCGACCATGCCATTCAAATTGTTGCAAACCTTCATATTCCATTGGTGAGATGTATGTTCCACTTGAGCAGCTTCTTCCCACAAACCACTGCTGCTGATACTATCCCAATCTTCACCTTTTCAAGTCTAGGGTTAACTGTTATCTTCCCCATATAACTCAATCAACTGTGCCTCTTGCATTGTAACACTCTAACACAAGTGCTCTTGAAGCTTGTACAGTCTGAACATCATTGTAAAAAAAATAAACCATAAAATTACATATTTTTATCATACACACACATACACACACACACAGTGTGAACATAGAAATTAACACTGCATGGTAACTGAGTGTTTTGCACCAAGCAGTCATCAGATATGGAATTTATATCTAGAGACATTCTATTCTACAAAATGAGCACTTAATACATACAGGAAATCTTAAACAATGTATGTTTGTGTCTGTGTGTTTGTATATAAATGTGTGTTTTCTAAAGGTCCTCAGCCTGAACAAAAAGCCCTTGTAAAACGTTTTGGTAGCTGTGACTCAGCCTATGAATTTTTCAGCATCTTGTCATGTTTCCAAAATGTATATGCAGTTGCTTATAGAGATATTATAATTTAATAATTAAAATACATACACATTGAAACAAAAATGCATTTTTGTTATGAGTACTTGTTTGTCCGTATATAACAACTTATAATAAATAAATAACTATTGCTCTACTCTTGGTATTGAGCCCACTTTTAAATTAATGTTATGAATGTTTGAATTTATATTCTTTTCATTCTCATTATATTTGTATATATATATATATAAAGTCTGACCAAATTTAATGAAACAATATTTTGTGTATTTAAAATTCTTTCTAAAGTGTATACATACTTTTAGTTCCTTTAGTGTAAAACAAATTCTGAAGACACCTTGTACCTGTTAAAGATGAACATATACAAACATATATTAGTTTTTATCTATAATATAATGTTATGGAGAAGAACTTATATTTTATTCCATGAAGATCTTCATTAGTTTTAGTGTTGAAAGAAAGCTCTTGTCAACCTCTTTGCCTGTAAAATATATTTATCATTATAACTTAATTATTTTCTTTCTTTCAAAAATTAAATTTCCAATATTTACATGTCTTAAATGGGTTTATAGTTAGGTTGAGATCTTTATTGCTTGAAAATGAAAGAATAAAGAAGTATTGAAAACAGCATATATTAATATTGAATTTATTACTAGATGAAGCATTATCATTCATTGTTAATCTTTTTCATTTGCATATATTTCATCTTAATTTCTGTTACTTATTCTTGCAATAACTCTCATTCTACAGCTGTTAGTAAAAAGTATCAATTGAAAATAAAAAAAAATAAACCTTTTGGGAAATGAGAACTTATCTTTGTTTCTTCAGAAAGCCTGTCATCGCACACAAAAAAAGATATGTGAATTTTGTTGGAAATTTATATTCTTTACTTTCAATTTATCATGCTCACTTGTGAGAAGTTTTGATAAAAAGCAGTTGATATTAAGATGAAAGAAATATTAGTCAAAGAAATGGGGATGTGTGCATTGCATCTTAATTATCAAGGCAGAAAACCAATTCGGCAAGCTACATTCAATTTCTGGGCTATTCTTGAAAAGCATGAATATATTTCTTCTCCAGTTAGAGGTTAAATAGTAGGGTTGGCTGAACTCTTATGGGTTCATCATTCACAGCAGCAGAAATTAGCCTTGTGTTCACAGAGATAAAAGCATGCTTAACAGGAAATAAAACATACACAAATAACAGGAAAAATATGGTAAATTGCATGCTAATTTCATACAATTTATTTATATTTTTCTTGTGTATTAGTGTGTGTATTTTTTAGGTTACAATTGTTTTATAGTACATGTGATAAAAGGGAGAAGTTACTCTGTAGTATTACATGCAATATCACAGAGAGAAGTTGGACATGTGTTGCCCATACCAAGGGTCATGGCGAAGAGGTCAAATTTAATGTCTTTTGGCAGGATGTCCATATATAGTTTTTGTTGCATGCTGAGGGTATTTTTATTATTTTCAATTTTTATTTAATGTATTTTATACAACGTTTTTATATTATTGTTTTATCTTATTTTATTTATAATTTTCATTATTATTACTATTATTTTATATTTTTTTTAATAATAATGATAATATTCCTACACTCTCTAAACAGTGTTCCTTAACTGTTTTTACTTCAGGGCATACTTGTAGATGATCTAAAACTCTGGAGTTCACTTGAAATTTTAATAAGGAAAAAGTAGTCATGAAATTTTGGTTTCAAATTCTCAAAGTTGTACAGTTTTCATTTAAAGTGATTTATGAAGAATCTGCAATTTTTTTTAGAGAGGCCAATAATGACTCATTTAAATCTCTTGAAGGATGTCCATATATAGTTTTTGTGAAGGTAAAGAATTATCCACTCTTTTTTAAAGGTTAAGGAATTAAATTATCAAATAACAACTTTTACTAAGATGTGGAAGCTATGTGCTTTTAAAAAGAAAGATTTTTTAAATATAAAATAGTTCATAAATTACTTTTCATATGGCTAACTGTCAGGGTGCATTAGTGTGCCCAGGAACACTGAGTGAGAAACGCTGTTCTAGCCTTTTGTGGAAACCATTATCAGAGAAAGACAACTTTGAATTCAAAAATCATGGAGGAGTGTGTGGAAAACAACTTCACTATCTTTCCCAAGAAATCATCATTGCCTAGATCTCAAAAGGATATGATATATTAAAAAAAAAAGTACAATGCATAACTTTCCTGTTGCAGATGTACCTTACACAAAACTTGAAGCAATACTTGGTTGTATTGATATTGCAGAGGGGTTATCACCTCCATGGTCTAAATGAAACCTGGCATTGCTCAATCAAGTAATTGTTTATATTGTAACAAAATCTACTTGGTGTTTTGTGATATCAAAAGGTTAATTTTGACAGTTCTTGAATATTCAAAAGATTAGAGTCATTTTTAAAACTCCTTCTTTCCCAATTTTCTTTCCGATGCTTATGTATAGTCACAACATAAACAAACCCAGTCCAATGAAGTCCTTATGGATGAAAGGCGTCACAAAAACTTCTTTCAATTTGTCATATATATTCTTTGTATGTAAATAATATTGAAGTTAGACATTAACACCATTTCTTTTACTTATACGTGCAGAATAGATCAATAGAGATACTGTAGAAACTAAATAGCATTGCTGGAAAACAGTTATTAGTCCCAATGGCATGCAGAGGACAAAATGAAGACAGGGTATGAATTTCAAAATGAGGGATGTTATATTACTGTATTTCTTCTCTATGTAAATACTATCAAAGTTAGAATTAACACCAAAATATTTTTCACTGACATGCACACACAAAATATACATGGTAATAAGCAAGAGAAAAAGCCCAATATGTGCTTATGAATTGGAGATATAAACATTGAGCAGATGCAGGAGTTCATATATCTGGGAAACGTTTTAACAGTGGCTAGAACAAGCGGCAGTGAGATCTGAACATGTACTGGACAAGCAACATTCCAAAAGCTAAGCAAGTTGCTGAGAAACAAAAAAAAAGTGTTGGTTTGCTATGTGATATCCATCCTCTTATATGGCAGTGAATGTTGGACAATCTCTCCATGGATGGGGAAAAAACTAGAGGCAGTAGAAATGCCTTTCTGTAGAAGGATACTAAAAATTCCATTGATGAAGTGAGTAAGCAACAAGAAAGTCTTAAAGAAAATGGCAACAGAAAGATCATTTCTACTCAGAATCAGGAAGATATAGCTGAAATTCCTTGGATGCATAATGAGGAAGAAGGGCTTGGAAAACTTAACTTTCACAGGGCATCATGACGGCAAGAAACATAGTGGAAGGCAACAAACCACTTATCTGATGAGCTTTTGTGAAGGGATGGTTACAAAAGGAGAAAAACTGCTAAGAACTACATGAGATAGAATGTTGTGGAGAGCCATGATTGCCAATGTCCTGAAGGTGATAGAAGAAGGTCTAGCATCTCTTTTAATCCAAACAAATTTAGAAGCAAGCATTTGAAATTAACATGGCAGGGCACCTCAAGGCGGTGTAATGGTTAACAAGCTTGTCTCACTAGAACCATTATGACTGAGTAGTGAGTTTGATCCTCTCTGCGTACCCCACACATTCAGCTTGGGCCACATCTAAGCTATGCTTGGAAAATCACTTTGAATTTAACATGATTACCAGACTAATTCACCAGGCAGTGACATGTATTGTTGGCTGTGATGCAAATTTAATATAAATTTCTAACAGGATGTAATTTTGTAGAGATATGAGAGTCGCATAATTAGTGGATCAGCTATGTATTATTGAATTGCTGTTATTTGACATTGACAAAAATAATAATCGTGCTTCAGAAACCAAGAGTGCCACAAAATTAGTGGTATAGCTCTAGAATAATAGGGATTCCTGAGAGACATTCCTGGAAATTTTGTATTTGATACAGCAATGTGCAAAAAACTAAATGAAGACAATGTAAAAAATTTTAAAAAGATGGATGTTATGTAATTAAAATTGTTTGGTGAGTGACAGGTAAAATAATGAAAATGTTAATTAACAAGGCGATGAGTCTGTTCATGTTATAAAAGAAAATTTGTCAATAAAGCTTATTGTAATGCTACAAAGTATTTTAAGCAGAACAGCATCAAGTCACCTTGCTTGTAATTATATTAAAAAAGCAGCATTAGTAATAAAACAAGTATTATTCTTGATACAAAAGCTGCAATGATAATAAAGAAGCAATAGTAATAAGAATGATTATGATTATAATGGAGATAACTTGTATGATAATGAAGGTGATTGTAGTGTTGACAAAATGTAATATAAAACTTTATTATACATAAAATTCTCATCAAAGCAGATTATTGCCTTATCTTAGGTTGGCAAAAGCCTTTTCTTTCAACTCTTTATCATTCTTTTCCTATGCATTTTTTGGAATATTTTTTTGCAATATTTTTTTTGCTTATTTTTCCCCACTGCAAGTCTTATTCACCTCTCTTGATTCCTTCTTCATATTTTTCTTTTTGCTTCTGTCTATCCTTTTGATTTTATCTTCAGTTTTCTTTCTCGCTTTCATTTTTCCATCTCTTTCTTTCTTTTCTGCTATTTTTCTTATGTTTTTCAATGTTTTTTTCTCTCTCTTTACTTTATTTCTCTTCTTTCTTCTCATTTCTTTTTTTTCCCTTTTATTCCATAATTCTTTTCTTTTT
>CAHIKZ030002700.1:200000-317500 GCA_903632075.3 Acanthosepion pharaonis | reverse complement strand
GATAAATATACCAAATTTTATATATATATATATATGAAGCTGAGACAAAGTGGAAAATTTATTAATGAATCATTTCGCCGGAGAGTGTATGCTCTCTTTGCCTTCCTCAGGTTAGAATGAAAGAAAGACAAAACCATGTGTGAGGAAAATGGCTTGGGATCTCTGAGGAATCATAAATCAAAGTAAATTACCTTAGCTTATCACCTCTCAATGTCCAGTGTCCATGAAACACATTGTTAATAAATTTTCCACCTTGTCTCATCATCTTCACTTTTGTTATGGATGCTATTATACATCCTAAAAACACACACAAACATATATATATATATATATATATATATATATATATATATAAACGTGTATATATATATATATGTGTGTATATATATATATATATATATACGCATTTAAAATTTGCTGTATTTGTAAGGGAATTATGCAAAGTGTTGAGGACAGTGTATATGTAGATATAAATAGTATGTACATAGGATTCAATACTGTGTTATGACTGATAGTCTCATGTCATTAACAATCATTAGACCATATTTGTATTTAAATGTTTGTATGTATAAGCTATTACTAATTTTATATTAGCTGATTATTCTTTGGAAAAGCATCTATAAATAGTAACACTACATGGATATATAGGGAGAAAGAGAAGTGTGTGATGAATAAATACATTTGAAGTAAATGGCTCATAGACAAGACAAGGCAAAACAATGTCAACTTGAATCAACAAAGAAGATTTTATATTTGTGACCACTGTTATTTTACATTTACATCCTCAAGAAAAAAACTGTATGTTGAATTTACAGTTTATATAAGCACATATGCCCTGATATGTCCAAAAACACTTTGCCTGGTTGCCTTGAATAAATAGTCCAGCCACCAAACACTTGATGTGATAGATAGAAGACTAAGACAGAAGAACAATCTGCTGTCTTAATTACTTGCAAGAGAAAACAATAAGTAATATCTACACCAAACATATATAATACATAAATATACACCAAACATATATAATACATATATAATACATATATATACATATATATACACCAAACATATATAATACATATATATACACCAAACATATATAATACATAAATATACACCAAACATATATAATACATATATAATACATATATATACATATATATACACCAAACATATATAATACATATATATACACCAAACATATATAATACATAAATATACACCAAACATATATAATACATATATATACACCAAACATATATAATACATAAATATACACCAAACATATATAATACATATATATACATATATATACACCAAACATATATAATACATATATATACATATATATACACCAAACATATATAATACATATATATACATATATATACACCAAACATATATAATACATATATATACATATATATACACAAAACATATATAATACATATATATACATATATATACATATATATACACCAAACATATATAATACATATATACACACCAAACATATATATACATATATATACACACAAACATATATAATACATATATATACACCAAACATATATAATACATAAATATACACAAACATATATAATACATATATAATACATATATATACACCAAACATATATAATACATATATATACACCAAACATATATAATACATATATATACACCAAACATATATAATACATATATATACATATATATATACACAAACATATATAATACATATATATACATATATATACACCAAACATATATAATACATATATATACACAAACATATATAATACATATATATACATATATATACACCAAACATATATAATACATATATACACACCAAACATATATAATACATATATATACACCAAACATATATAATACATATATATACACCAAACATATATAATACATATATATACATCAAACATCTATAATACATATATAATACATATATATACACCAAACATATATAATACATATATATACACCAAACATATATAATTTAGAAACATGCATAGAAAGAATTTTTGAAGGAATGAGAAATAATCAATATATAAGTATTTATATGCATGGTAAGAGGTGTACTATGGAAGAAAATTCTTTTCCCCCAGCTATGGTTTAATTAGTAAGATTTGTCTCACTAAAACTATTGTTATCCAGAAAAAAAAACTGGATCCAAAATATTTAGATTTTGGTATTAAATAACCCATAGAGATGTTGATATGCCATTAAACAAAAACAACCAAACCACTTAAAATGTAAAAGAAGACTGTTTTAAACTCATAATCAGAGATGCATAATTGATATTGAAGAAAAAGAATTCTAGGTTATATATTTCAAATTTCAAATTTTTTCTTTTTACCTTTTAAGAAATTATATCATATGAGCATATTTTTTCACCTTGCATAAGGAGATCAATTTACAATGAATTTTTATAGCAAACTGGACCCCCTACTAACTTTTACAAAATTCAATTAAATATATATTTTTTCAATATTTGTGATCCAGTGTGTTAAATCTATAATACGATAAAAAGATTTTCTGTATGATGGGCAGGTAACACCTGTAGTACATGTTCCAACTTTATTTGGCAAAAAATTAATTCCAATAGACTAAATATCCTTTACATCATTATCTCTGATGTTGAAACCCATGCATACAGATAGAAATTAAATGCGATGAATACACAAAAATAGAAAGATGTGTAAGACAAAGATGTTTCTTCTCACCAGACATATTCAACTTTTACAATCAAGAAATCCCAAGAAAATTAGTACTTCTACCAAGATCCATTATTGGTGGACAAAGTTGTAACACTATAAGATAGGAAGAAGACACATTAGTACAGATGGTAGTAAAGAAAAGAGAGAAAAAAAGGACTAACTAGCAATTGTAAGAAGATAGAATGCATGGTTTTCATCAAAAAGAATAATCCAAGACATGAAGATATCAGAATCAAGCATATACAAAAATGTAAATATCTTGGTAGTGTTTTTTTAAAGAGAACAAAAAATGTGGCACCAAAATCTGGTTGGTTTGTTGTTTTTGTTTAGCGGCATATCAAGATCTCTATGGGTTATTTAATGCTGAAATCTAAATATTTTACTGCACAATTTGATTTGATTTTTGGAGATAATAATGGTAAGTGATACAAGTCTTACAAATTAACTAATAGCTGTTGGGAGAAATAGATTCATAGCTTTCCCTAGAGTATTTGCGTGAAAGTGAATATAACAAAACTGACTGGAATTGGAACTCAGCTCTATTCATTACACAACGAACACATCCAACCTGACAGAACCTAGTATTTGCAATCAGTCACCCATCTAGGTACTGACCAGGTTTAACGTTGCTTGACTTCAGTGATAATACAGGAAGCGTAACCCTCCCAAAATCTGAATAGCTAAAGAGGTCTTCCAAAAGCTAAGCAAAGTCTTAAGAAAGAGGAAGATTTCATTAGAAACAAAAAATGAGTATTGAATTGTTATGTAATATTTGTTCTTCTATATAGTATTGAATACTGAGCAATCTTCTCAAAGTAAACTTTTTGAGGCGTTAATTGACAAGAAGGTCATTGAGCATCTAGATAGGAACAACCTCTTGTGCAACGAGCAGTTTGGGCGTCGACCAGTCCAGTCCACTGCTGACATTCTAACTACGATTATCACAAAGAATTAATGAGACTGTTGATGACACACACACCACAATGACCATAGATATAGCAAAGGCTTTTGGCAAGGTGTGGTACAAAGATTTGCTAGACAATCTCTCCAGTTATGGAATCACTGGAAGAGTTTTCTCTATTATAAAATCCTTCCTAACTGGTAGATCCCTGAAGTTAGGTATTAACAACCAGTCCTCCAAGGCCATGGCAGTCAACACGGATCACTTCTCAGACCAACCCTCTTTCTGATGTAGATAAATGATCTACCTAAGAATATCCTCTGATCATTTGTAAATATCTATGCCAATGAACAAGCACACCTCTAAAACTCTGGACAATAAAAATTGGCAGCTGATCTCACTTCCGATATAACACTGACTTCTCAGTGGGTATAAAACTGGCTGGTTACATTCAATGCCTCTAAAATTAAACTGGTTACGTTCCATCACTGTCAATCAGTCTCCAAACTACTGCCAGTCATGATGAACAGATGTCCCCTCGAGGAGGCCCTATGACTTGAGAGGGTATTGGGCCTCAAGCACACACCCGACCTCAAGTGGAACTCCTATATGTGATCCATCACTAAAGATGCTGGTAAAATAATCAGCTCCCTGTACCACTCAAGTAAGTACCTGACTCCTCATGCTATCCTTTACCTTTATAAAAACCAGATCATGCTGAAAATGGAGTACTGTTGCTATTTTTGGGCAATAGCTGCCCAGACCTCACTTTCCAGTTTTCATACAGTTTAAAAGCATCTCTGAGCCCTTGTTGGAGAAGAAATATTTTCCACCCTCCAACCTCTCTCTTACAGGTAGGATGTAGCGAATATCTCCCTGCTTTATCACTACTTCCATGGAAAGTTCTTGGACAAACTACATTTCTCGTTTCACCAGGTCTTACCTTCACGGCTAGGACCCACCGTACTACTTACATTGTAGAAAACCACCCACATTCCCTCCATATTCCATCAGCGAGAAGTAAGTTCCACTCGGACAGGTCCTTCCTGCAAACCTCAGCCCTGTGGAACAGACTTCCAAGAGGATGTTCCCCTGACCACTACAATCTTAACCTGTTCAAGTCTAATGTCAACCATTATCTTCCCTTGCTATCCAGATAAATTATACCTCAATGTAGCCCTTTAGTTCAAATGGCCTCCAGACCTTGTACAGGGTGAACCCTACTGTAAAAAAAGGGATTAGGAGAGATAGCAAAAAGGCAAACATTGCCAAGAGCTACAAAGTACAAGAAGTTGTGCAGAACGATAATCTCCCACATATTGAAAGGAGACAGCACACATAGAAGAATAAGATAGAAGAAAATATATTCCTATATTACTGGCTACATGTTTAAATAAATTTACAAGGAACATTGTCAACAAGAACAGTCTATTCCTGTAGATTAAATAAAGGGTTCAGTTTGAAATTCACTGAAAGATATTTGAATCAACAAGCTACTAATGAGGTCAGAGGAAACAATGGCCGAAATGTTGTGATGATAATAATAATAATGAAGATGAGATCTGTAATCTGAATGTAAATAATAACTCTTAATCCCAGAAATTCAGACAGAATGAAAAAGATAATCTCATAGGTTACATGGGCACTTAGACATTGTGTAATAGTCTTGCAAGATCTGTTACAACTGAGTAGTGAGTTTGATCCTCACTGGGTGCTGGATACATTTGGCCTTGTGCCACATCTAAGCTATGCTTAGTAATTGCCATATTATAGGTCACAGTTCTATAAGTTTACATTTAATTTATAAAAAATAAGTATCATTTAAATAATTTTATTTTTTTTAGATAATAATTTAAGGAATATTATTTAGGATATGAGATAAGGTAAAACAAATTTTGACTTTTTTATATGTTCAAAGTGCTCCATTTATTTGACTTTTGTATTTCTATACACAAAGAATTTGACACTTGTTCACTTTCGAGTTTCCTTTTTGCGTCATCTTTTTTAACATTATTTTGTTTTGCATATCATAGAAATGTTCACTTCAGCTTGAGAAAAAAAAATCCAGTTTTCTTTGAAACTGCTATGACATTCAGGATGACACAATTTTATCTCCATATATTTCTGCTTGAATTGTGATGTAAGTTTATATCAAAGGATATGTGTAAATATATAAAATCAAATATGCAACTGTTAGCATGACTACTGCATATATATATATATATATATATATAATTGTGTATTTGGGCAGCAATCCCTCTTTTATACAAGTTTCATTAAAGACAGCTGACAAGGTACTGTGATTAAGTTTTTTTATTCAATTTTTCTTGTATTTGTCTAAGGGTTTTCTTTTTGGAAGATAAAGTGTGTAAAAAGTGTCTGAATTTTCTGTATATCCGAGTGTTTCCAGCTATTCAATTTGCTGACCATGTTTGTAAAATAAAAAAATCATTTGCATCAGTATAGATACACATATATAAAAATCTACATATTCAGTGAAAAGTAAAAAAAAAATGATCCTTGATAGAAGCTAATAGAACAGCCAAAAGAACTGGGATATATAGAACATTCAGATATTTTTCTACACTTAATGTTCAGAAAATAAAACCCTTATATGAATACAAGAAAAATGTGCACATACATATATACAACTTCATCTGCACCTCAACTCCTGAAAAGTTCATATATTAATTCTACATGCATATATATGTATTTATCTGTGTGCATGTGTGTTGTGATACATATGTTTATTTTAATATATGGGTTAGTTCTTGTTTTTTCATCTCTCTGAGGAAATGGTTCATCTACTTTTAACCTTTGCTTTAAATCTAAGTCTTTGACCCAGAGTTTTTCTTTTATTCCATTATGACATAAAAGAATATCCATGTATGATATATATATATATATATATATATATAATTATTATTATTATTTTGATGTTTATATATATGCATTTCTATTGATAAGATATATACATGTTTAAAGAAGTTTCTGTGTTTGTGTGGCTGTATAGGATGGTATTTATATATGAGGATTAGATTTTTTAAAAAGGGAATTTTTAAAACTGCTCAATATTTAGAATATAATAGAGCATAAAAATTTTTTAAATAGAAAAATTTACTGAAAATTAATATCTATTTTTGAATTATTAATATTATATATATATATATATATATATATATATATATATATATATATATCATTCATTCACAGACATTGCTGTTTCTCCCAAAGTCAAGATCGAAACCCAACTGATTTGGTGTCAGTCAGAGTTTTTACCACTTAGCTATCTTCATTCTGCAGAGAGAAGCAACTAATTCTAGTTTGTTTTTACGAATGTAAACAAACGCCAATCAGCAGGAGTGCTCCAATTCATTTTACTGAAGAGCTTTGCATTAGCGCAGGTCACTGTTGTTTATAGAATTAGCATATCTCTTAACAGTGCTAAATTATGTCATTCACAGACATATGATCATAGTGAAACTTTGTGCCTAATTTTCATTATTAACATAAAATGCCTGCAACTTGACTCTGGCCTTTTGTTTTTATAGCGAACAAAATGGTGACTTACCTCGTTAAACCAAGCAACAGCATGTCGCGTGTATCCTACGATGGAAAATGTGGCAAAAAAGAAAATTACTTACCAAACAAAAGGGCATGACATGCTGAAGACAGAGTATTAAAATAAGAAACAAGTCAGTCGCAGGAGATGCTATAAAAGTATTTTGATATGCATAAATTGGGTGTCCTCTCCCAGTTGTTGATGAATGGAAGAAATGCTCAGCTGATAAAAGCAGTTGGTGTTCTCAAATCGAGAAGAAAACTTGGTGTATTTTAGCTACCACATTCATCAGAGAGTGAGTCATTATTCTGACTGGTTATGTGCATTGTGATTTTGTGAGATAGTACCTGTGAATCAAGTTCTCGGCATTTCTTTCTGCACCTGATATTTGAGTCTGAACCTACAGTGATTTATTCTCTGCATTGTGGAAGTAACCTGGGACAAATATTTCCTTTGTAATCCCAGAACGTCTACAGTTTTGTGCCAATTTCTGATTTGTTCTAGATTGAAATTTTTCGTAATTCAGTTGTCAGGTTTTGTTGAATGTTGATGTTTTGTCCACAAATGAGTGCCTTAAAGATGGAGGATGAAAAGTTGCACTTTTGCTATATTATGCTCAATAAATTTTGGGAAGGAGTAAGTGTCATGACTATGATAAAAAATACTCAGAAGGTTCAATTTGGATCATGCTCCAGATCTTCAGATGGCCAAAAAGTAGTTTGGCAGGTTTTGTCAGGACAATTATGATCTAAATGATCAACTGCACTCCAGGCAACTTTCCAGTGTTGATGAAGACACTTTGCTTGCTATCATGGAGAATAAAATGAAGATTTCAATGGAAGAGATTGAAAAAAGTTTGAAAAAATATATCTCAACTGCCTTTCACCATGTGAAGAGATTTTTTTTTTTTAAAGATTTTTTGGCAAATTTAAAAGGTGTGATTTTATACCATGACAACATAAGACCCCATTTTGCAAAAAAAAAAACTTGCAGAAGCTTAAAAAATTGAAATGGGAAACCTTCCATCACCCACCATATTCTCCTAACTTGACTCCTTCAGATTTTCATTTGTTCTCTATAGAACAATTTGAATGACATAAAATTTGACTCTGTACAATCAGTCAAAAACTACCTTTCAACAATCTTTAAACAAAAAACACAAAGTTTCTAAACAAAATGGCATTTACAAGCATGTAGAACAACGGAAGACAGTTGTTTAAAACAGTGGAGACTATGTATTTGAGTAATAAATGTATTTTTGAATATGTCAAATTTTGTTTTTAATTTTCTAATCAGGCACAAAATTTTGCAATGATCTAATATATAGGAAAACATATGCAGGTGTCTAAATATTACTGATATGCTAGCAAAGTTCTTATAAATTTATTGATAAACAAATTTGAATAAATTTCCTTGTTTTCAACATGGATACATATTAGTAAATATAATATTCAATTTTAGACCATCATGCAAAGTACAAACTGTAGATACCAAAATTAAGCAACTACAAAAATTTAACTATCTAGGAGGTGTTTTCACAGAGGATGGAATATGTCACAGCAAAATCTGAAGAAGTATTGGGATCATTTGTTAGAATGATGCCTTTCCAAAGCTAAGCAGAATATTAGGAAATGGGTAAATTTCATTAGAAACAAAGAAAAGAATACTGAACTTTCATGTAATATCTGTCATGCTATATGGCAGTGAATGCTGGACAGTCTCCTCCCAGATGAAAAAAAAAAAAACTTTCAACAGCAGAAATATGGTTCTACCGAAGGATGCTGAGAATACCATAGAATAAACATTTGAGCCACAACAAAGTTTTAAAGAAAATAGAAACAAAAAGAACATTTGGTATCTAATTTTATACTTTCAGAGTAAGCATACGTTTCCATTTTCAGTGAATACTGGATACTCTCCTTATAGATGACAGATGAAGAATAAACTTTAAAATGTGGTTCTACAGAAGGATGTTCAGAATACAATAGACCGGACATGTGAGCAATGATAAAGAGAAAATGGAAACAAGAAGTACACTTATATTTAACATCAGAAAGAGACAGTTGACACTTCAAGTGCAAATAATGAGGAAAGAGGGCTTGGAGAATTTAACACTGACAGGGAATATTGAAGGCAAGAAGGACAAAGAAAGCAGTGAATAACGTACCTCATGAGCTTCTGATATTGTCTAATGCATAATTTTATAGGACATCATGGTAAACAGTATTTTTTAAGAAAATTTAAGAAACAAAGAAAAGAGTACTAAACTATTATGTAATATCAGTGGCAGTAAATACTGGACACTTTCCTCACATTGTAAGAGAAAGGGGTTGGCTTTGAGTTTCACTCTGGTGTAGGCATAAACTACTTCACAAAGATAACTTAAGGATATGTTGAGATCTCTCAGTAAACCATCTGTAACTGTTTATTTGTAACCATTCCAGTCTCTATTCACTAAGCAAAGTTTGAAAAAAAAAAACCAAGAAAATTTCATTAGAAACAAAGAAAAGATTACTAAACTGTTATGTAATATCATTTTTACATGACAGTGAATACTGGACATTTTCCTTACAGATGAACAGATGAAGAATAAACTTAAGGTAACAAAAATATTGTTCTACAGAACCATAGACTGAACATGTGAACAATAATAATGAGAAGGACAGTTGACACTTTAAATGGAAATAATGAGAAAAGTGGACTTGGAGAATTTAAAACTGACAGGGAATATTGAAGGCAAGAAGGACAAAGAAAGAAGTGAATAACCTACCTCACGAGTGTGTGTGATCGATTAGCAGAACAGGGATTAGGAGATATAGCAAAAAGACAAATGTTACTAAGAGCTACAAAGTACAGGAAGTTGTGGAGAACTATGATCGCCCACTTCCTGAAGGGACACAGTACATATAGAAGAAGTCAGAAGAAAATATATTTTCATATTATCAGCTCTTATAATAAATTTAATAAGAACATTGTTAAGAAGAACAATCTACCACTTTCTGAAAGGACATTAGCACATAGATAGATATATACTAACCTTAACAGAGGCTGACATAATACTATGATTGGAGATAATCTAGTGTGAAACAAACACACAAGAAAGATTAATTTACATCTACATACACATACACATTGTGTACTTAAGCAGCACATTCTTGACCTAAAAAGGTTTCATTTGATTTGGTTATTTTCGTTTAGCGTCATATCAACCTCTATAAGTTATTTAATGCCAAAATCTTAATATTTTCCGTAAATTTTATAGCTTCAGCTAATTACATTTTGAACACAATTATGTGCTGTCAATTACATATTTGGTATATAATTTTATACTTTCAGAGTAAGCATATGTTTTATAGATATACTAGAATCTTTTTGCAACACACTCTCATGTTTAGTGTTGTTGAAGATATCACACACATTTTTTATCAAGATTTATAAAGTCTACACTTAATTCAATTTCACAAAACAAAATTTGAATAAGTTGATTTGTTTGGAAAAATACTTTGACAAAAACCCTACTTCATGGTTTAATAATTTCTTTAATTTAATTTTATAGAACTTCATAGTAAACAATAATGTTTAAGAAAATTTCTTTTTTTCCTTTTTAAGAGGGAAGAATAAATTCTTAGTATTTTTTACTCTTGAGCATGCAACAGACAACTAGCTAGGCATAAATATTTCTTTCTGAGGCCAAATTCTAACTTTTTGAAGCATTTGGCCTTGTGATTTGTTTAGTTCTCACAAGCACAGGGTGAACTGGAAAATGGATTCTTGTATATATATATATATATATATATAATATATATATATAAAAACTTAAAGAAAAAATATGCAAAAATCAATATTGCATTTTTATTAAATAAGTATTTGTTATTTTAATCATTACACTGTTTTTTTAAAATAGTGGGAGTATTTTGTTTGTTAAATAATAAAACTTTTAATTTTTCAAAAAATTAATGAAAATTTATTGCACTAAGTTATGCAGCCTAGTAAAACCAATTGTACTTTGTACCCCATTGCCAGTGTGCACTTCTCCCCAAAATTTGATTTTGGTCAGTCAATGTATGGCTATTTTAGAGGGTTGGATGGATGGATGTACTAACAGTAGTCACAATGTTATACATAGATTTAGATGATATATAACAGTGTTATATACTTTGGTACAATAAGGTAGGATATTATGTTGAAGGTTTCAGTATTTTCAAACAGTTTAGTATTTATGCACTACATATGCTAAATGAGTAGGTTCAAGTTTGGTTTGGTTGATTTTATTTCACAGCATATCAACCTCTATATGTTTTTTTATACTGAAATCTAAATAATTTGAATGCAATTTTATGCCTTCAACTACAGATATTTTGTATATAATTTCAGGGCAAACATATGTTTTTTTAGATATATAGTTTGTAGATAAAATGTATTGTTGGTTACTTTTTTTAATAAAAATGTATTGCTGACACATTTATTTTTACGTCACAGCACTTTGATTTCTGTTTGTGGGGTTCATCACTTGCTCATAGCTGGGATCTTAACAGGTGCTACCATTCCGGATCAAGGTGAACCTGGGAACACTAGCAATAAAGAGGTGGTTCCATACTCCTCAAAATATCCAATCTCCTGATCAGAGGCCATGTTACTGGATGTAGTTTATTGTCATACTCAGAACAAGGTTTCATTTAATGTGAAGCTAGAATTCAAATATTGTCATATGGTCATGTATATGATGGTATAAGGTTCAGTTAGATATTTTGTAAACATACCTTGAACCTTGAGAGCTTACAGCCATATCATGATGAAAAAGTGGTTCTCTTTCAATAATCAAAATCAAGCCTAGTCATTACCTAGATGTAAACATTTACATCCTTGTGCAAATTAATTGAAACAAAACAAATAATTTCATTTTTATTTACTTTTTTTTGTATTTTTCCAAAGAAACATGACCCAGTGTACATGTTAGTACTTCATATGTCCATTCCACGAATCCGTTCCTTGCAGATTAATCACAGATTCTCCATTGGATTTAAATCCGAAGAGTTTCTGGGCCAGTCTATAGTACTTTGATTTGCTCACTGGTAAAGCTTGCCAGTGTGTTTGTGCAGCACTACAATTTTTGTATGCTTCTTTGGAATAATGTCCATCACAGACTATGACGAAAGAACAACTAATTGACAGTTGAGACAATAGTGTCTGGGTATGATAAAAATCTAATGCAATATTTTTCAAGGCCAAACAAATTTAATCATACACCCCAAAAATAGATTCATATGACTGTACACCACTTCAAATGACCTAACCTGAGGAATAAATAGAAATCAGCTACACCCTGTAAATCCAGTGGGTCTAAAACTAATTATATGGTGAAAGAAAAGAAACTAAAGTGGTTGTGTCAATTAATTAAGGGTGTAGGAATATCAGGTATTGTAAGCTTGGCTATATGGCTGATGGGATGGATAATGTGTCAGAATGAGAAATTGGACAGCGAAGTTCCAATTCCAAATTTCCAGTATGCATACACACACATACCTATATTCATAAGCGTATAAATGCATATAAACATATTTACATACACTCACATTCATTTATGCCTCTGATTTCAACTGATATCCTTTTAAGTCATGCATGAAATTTGTGTATTACAGGGAAATTTGATGTGAAAATATATTTTGTTTCTGTTGTAATAGTCATTAAACCTTTTCATGAGACATACATGCATTGATAACCCTATCTGCAGCATCAACCCCTTTTAGCTTTTGGACATGTGTAAAAACAAAAGTACTGAGAACATGCTGGCTGTAAATCCAAAGTGGCTACCTCTTTTACTTCAGGCCGAGATCAGGATACGACACTAAAATTATAACTCTGTGGAATAGCCACACATGGCTTTGACTATACATATCACTCCCTTGCTAATCCACCAACAGTAAATTCAACTTTTTCTTCATCCTTTTTACAGTGACAGTCTTAAGAATATTTCTAGATTTTGCATTTTCTTTCAAGAATTTCCCTGGTAGAATAAATATTTCTATCTTGTTTGGTTCACACTTGTGTTTTTTTTTTTAGAGGGGGACACCAATTGTGAATCCTTTTGCTCCATCTGTTATCCTTTCTTCTTGACCTGCTCACCTCTGTTTTTTTTATTTAATCACTTTTATTTACGATATCACTTGAAAGACTGAAAAGCAAAATGGTCAGACTTTATCCAGATAAATTACCAGAAAAGATGTGAAAACTGATTAAACATTAGGTATTGAAGCAAAAAGGTATAAATTTTAAATCCCACAAGATGTAATCTGATACTTTAACCACAGTGTGACACATGCAAGTGTAACAAGTAGAGATTTAATTGGTGGCCTGCTTCATAGTTTAAACATTCATATTTCACACAGATGTCAGATTCAAGCTCAGATAATTTTGAATACTGATTTTCTAGTCCTTTTCTACTTGAAAAATTTTCACAGCACAATCAATTTATGACTATTTACTCCCATTAAACTCTGAGCTATATGATATTAAGCTTTGCATAGATTAAGCTCAGGTCTATTTTTATTTAGCCAAGACTAATATCTCTTTCAGTGACTGAGAGTACACTGTTGAACAAAGACCTTTCCAAAATCCTTTCAATGATGACTCTGTCATCATTGAAGGATTTGCAAACATATCTGTACAAATCTGTTCATCTTCTGTCAGGTCCTTTCCTACTGCATTTGTTATATATTGCCCAACCAACCTATTTGCTCCTTCAATTAGCCATTGTTTTTGCTATATATTCTGTCCACTGCTATTTTGATTATTCAATCAGCCATATGTTATATCTTGGTTTCTTCTTGAACCCATGTAAGTTATGTCTAGCATTTGTATTTGTCTTTTCATTTGATCTGTGTTGCATTTTTCTGACTTATTTTATAATATCTATGTTTCACATTCACATGTCATAGCTGACATTATGCATTCATTATAGACTTTAAATTATCAACATATTGACAGAGTGCTTTTCATTATACCTTTATTTTTTTGCTAAATGCTTTCTAACCAATTATTATATAATATTGTATATTTGGGAGTGAATTCTGAACATTTTCTTTTTCTACATTTCATTCAGTTGATTTTGAGTCTCCCTTCTTAGCTCCAACATTTTATTTTCTATCTTTTTTATATTTTTATTAGCTGTTATATACATATATATATATATATATATATATATATATATATATATATATATATATGAGAAACAGTGCCTTATTTGAAAAAAAATTATACAACTAGTTCCTCTCTTTTTTAGCTGAACTCATTATTTCAATGTTTGCCTGTCTTTTCTAAAATCCCTTTTTCTCAAAACAAACAAAATGCTTTTTTTTTTTACTTTTAAAGCTTTTCTAGCTCTACCTACATAGTTTTACATTTTTTCAAAGTTTTATATTTCTCTCCACAATTTATTTCCTCTTTAGAATTATTTCACTTTTCTTTTTTTTGATATATTTTTCATTTCATTGCATATATATATATATATATATATATATATACCCCACACACACATATATATATATATATATATATACACATACACATACATATATATATATATATATATATATATATATATATATATATATATATATATATACACCTCTTTTCATTGCTTTATTTTCTATCAACTACAATAATTCTTTTTTTTTTGTGGGGGACAGTGTAGTTTTCTTAATTTTTTCTCTTATATTTTTTTTTATTATTTACTCATATCTTTTGTTTCTTTTATTAATTTCTTTCATATCCCATTTCTTCAAGGGTTTGTCTGGTCATTTCTTTTTATCATTCAGTCTTCATAGTTTTTTTTTTTCATTTCTCTTATCTTTGAAAAGTGCACTTTCTATGCCACTGATTTCAATTTCTTTCTCAGTGACAGATACTGAGATTTCTTTTTTCTTTACTTTTCACTTCCCCTGAAAACATTTTCCAATATTTTTTTCTTGGAGTCTGACTCCATTTTTTTTTTTTTTTTTTTTTTTTTTTTTTAATCACGCCTTTCACCTCTCTCTTGTTGTTCATTTCTATCTTTCACAATAATAAACTTATTCTTTGGCCAGTTTTAAAAAATGTTCTTAATATCCCATTTTTTCTTTCTTAATTTTGTTTATCATTTCTTTCTCTTTTTTTTTTTCTTATCAGTTTTTTTCACATTCTTTTATTTTCTTTTAAAGTCTTTTTGCTATCTTCATTTTTCTTTATATTGATGGACTTCAAAAAGAAAAGCAATTCAAATAATATGACTCTGGCCTCCTGGGTTTGAATGGACATAGACAAAAATAGCACTACATTATAATAAAACAAATAATGTTCCATTTGATCGCTTGGGAATAGAACAGAAAAAAGTCAATTTTCATTACACAATTCTCCATAACAATGTAAAATTTTACAGTATATGCTTTTTTTTTACTTGAAAATAATCCAAGAATGGAATTACTTACCGTACACAAACAATAACAATGAAAATTATATATCCTTCAATCTTATGATTCTATCTTTCATGATTTATATGAAAAAAATCCAAAAGCAATTTTGGTGGCTGACATTAAATTTTCATTCTTCTAATCATTACTATAAAAATGAATTACTCATTTATTTAAAAAAAAAAAAAATATACACTCAAATACAGTGGCTTAAATATGAGATCAATATTGTTTGTCAAGGGCTTGTGAATTTCGAAGAATTTTTGTCTTGTTGGAATAGCAGTTAAATAAAAGATGGTCTGTGAATAAGGCATTTTCTTTCACACCTGAAAATGTTTCTAATGCAAAATGATACCCATTAGAATTAAATGGCTCTCTGTAAAAATAACTGCTCCTGAATCTGTGCACTTAAATATTTTCTGATTATATAAAATGATGTGGAATTGATTCATTTTTAGTGTATATTTTAACGTGTCATACATTAAGTGCAATGCAATGAATAATTCATCAACTTCTGGAATTGGAAAACACTCAGAGAAACAGTTTTTGGCAACTCATACATCAGAGTATACTCTTCTGTCAGATTAATCAAAAGTGACTATTCAGTGCCTCAATTTTCTTAAATTTGAGAAAGTTTGTAAGTTCTTACATGTAAGCTAGAAACTTTTAGAATGAAAAGATAACAAATATTTTCCTTTCAATATAACTTAGAATTTCCTGTTGTCATTTTACAAAAAAAGATAATAACTAAAGATTCTCCAAGGGTCAATAAAGAACAAATAGGTGGAATTTAACAAGAAAACGTTTAAAACTTAATTTTTTGCATCTCAGAAAAGAAAGTCAATAACAGAGTGCACAAAACCTTCAAACAAGAGATAATAAATACATCGGCAAATATTTATTTGTAAGGAAAAACTGTTACATGTTCAAGAGACAAAGTTTAAAGCAAAATATTTGTACTGAATGTAACCTATCAATGAAATTTGGACATGCTTTAAGAGTATGGAATTTCAACAAAATCAGTGAATTGGGAAAAGGAAAAATTCTCTGATAAATCTTTGATAAATGAATTTTCAATTTTTAAGTCCAGTTAGATGAAATAAAAAGTCTCGTACAATTGGTAATTATCATGAATTTAAAATAGTAATGGTAAACATCCAACATATAAATTATAAAATGGAGATAACAAAATCAAATAGCTACAATAGTTTTGATATCTAGGAAGTGTATAAATAATTGGATGGAAAGTACAACACAGAAATCCAAAGGTGCATTGGGATAACGAAAGATACCATCAAAAAGTTAAGCAAAGTATTAAGAAAAGAAGTACTGATCTGTTATGTTATATCAATTCTCCTATATGGCAGGGAATGCTGGACAATCTAGTTACAAATGAAGAAAAATCTTGAAGCAACAGAAATGTGGTTCTACAGGAAGATGGTGAGAATATTAAGGACCAAGCATGAAGCTCTATAGAAAATAGAAACTAAAAGACACTTACACTTAATATTATGCAGAGATAGTAGAAATTTCTAGGGCACATGAGAAAAGAGGGCTTGGAAAATTTGATACTCACAAGATAGATTGAAGATAAGAGAGACAAAGGAAAGCAATGCATATCTACATATTGAGCTTGGGGGAATGGACACTGGATCATTGCCAATGTTTTGAAGGGATGTGGCACAATGAAGAATGCAGGAAACATTTGGCATTCACTGACCAAACAGCATTAATCTTGGTGGAAATTTATAAAATCCTTTCTCAGGAAAATAAACTTCTAATGTTTACTAACTTTTAATTGCTCTTTCTAGTACTGATGGAAGTTTCCTTCCTAACCTTTTGTTTAAAGTGGTATGGAAAGTCATTATTTTCATTATATCATTATTTTCATTGTTTCATTATTTTTCTCTTCTAGTCACATGTGTTGTCTATTTTACTTCATGTTGCTGTTAGAAGTCTTCAAGTAATGTGGTTTTTGTTATTTGGTAAAGTTCTTTGTTTATGATTCTGTAGCATCAGTCTGATGAAGGATAGACCTAAAGGATCCTTTCGCTTGAAACCATTTTTAGTCATTGATCTGAGAAAACAATTGTATATAGATGATAGTTTAAACATTTCTAAATGAGTTGGATGAATGACACAATAACTATATGTGCAGAAGAAATCTACTTACCTTCAAAAAGGCTGAGTGTGTGTACACTCGTCAATGCCATTGGCTCCATGATACAAAGAAAGACCAAGGCAGCCTCACTCTGTCGTTTATAACAAAAAACAGTCGATGGAATAGTCCACATGTTCTGCCTATGGGGTTGATGGAATAAACTGGATGTACTTCCTATGGATTAGCACACATGCCTTGGAATGCATATAGATTTAGTGGCAGTGAACAAGAGGGAAGCTAACTGCTGAGAGAGTGGATTTGCAACTATTTGGACATGTGGCTCTGTGAATTTGTAACAGTTTACTTAATTTTTCTCTACACTGTATCAGAGTGTAGATATGAGGAGACACATGACTTCAGTTCACAATATTTTGGTGTTTTAGCATCTTATGGTGTTGAACAAAAAGTATGTCTTGTGTAACATCCTGGGTATGTTGATAAATTACATCCAGCAGCAAGGTTTCAGATTGAGAAATTGGAGGATTTGAGGAGTTTGGAACCATCTATTGATTGCTGTTGTTCCTCAGTCCATCCTAAGCCAGGGGGGGGGGCAGCACCTGTTAGGGTTCTAGCTGTGGAAAAATAGTAAACACTGAAACTGAGGTAAAAAAACTGAAAGTATAAAAATTCATTTTCAGAGTAAAAAAAAAAATACCAGCAATAGATTATTAAAAATAATTAAATTCCCAGCAGCAAATTTTTGTAAAAGAAAAAATTACTTAAGCTCCCAAGAAAATTGAATTTGGCATTAAATGTTCCATAACTAGCTGATATGCCATTAAACAAACATTTGTGTGTTTAATTTCCTTTTCAATGCAATGAAAAGAAAACTATCAAGGGAGATTGCCACTGAAAGTTTTTACTTCAGATAGCAATGGCTCCTTAAAGGAGCCATTGCTATCTGAAGTATGGACATACATTGCTATCTAAAGTTAAAAAAGGATAGAGGAATTTGGTTAGTTATTATATAAGAAATGTATGTCCATAGCTGTAGATAAGTGATGTCCCAGTCTCCAAAGAGTGCTAAACTGCTACATGATATCTGTCCTCTTGTATGGTGAGTGCTGGATGATCTACTCACATGAAGAAGATACTTCAAGTAATAGAAATATAGATGTTGAGAATACCATGGACTGAACATGTGATCAAAGACCAAGTTCTAGAGACAATGGAAACAAAAAGGACACTTAACATCAGGAAGAGATAGTGGAAATTTCTAGGGCACAAAATGAGGAGAGCAAGCTTGGAAAGTTTGATATTCACAGGGTAGACTGAGGACAAAATGGACAAAGGAAAACGATGCATAATCTACCTAGCAAGCTTGATTAAATGGAGGGCAGAGCAAGGTTTAGGAGAGATGACAAAATTTATTAACTGCTATAAAGGACTGAAAATTATGGAGAGCCATGATTGCCAACATCCTGAAGGGATGTGGCATCTGTGCCGTGCCAGGAAATTTTCTCCCCGGAATCGATACTTCAAATATACAAATCAACCATTCACCCTTGCATGGAGTATTGCTGCCATATATGGTCTGGGGCACCTTTTGTTTACCTCGGAGTTCTTGACACGATTCAGAGACGGATATGTAATATAATTGGCCCTGATCTGGCGTCTCATCTACAGTCACTCTCTCACAGATGCGCCGTCGCCTCTCTCTGTCTTTTCTACAAATACTTTCATGGTAATTGCTCCAATGAGCTGCTTTCACTGGTTCCCAGACTCCATGAATTCAAGCGCCCTACGAGGCTGGCATCCCGCTCCCACCCTTACACTGTAGAAACTTTTAAATGTAGCCGTCTCTTCTACTCCAATAGCTTCATACCTTGCACCTGGCGCCTGTGGAACACCCTTCCCAATTACTGTTTCCCTGAGAGCTATAATCTCCAACTATTCAAATGTAATATCAATCGACACCTCCAGTTACCTTGATCTATCCGCTATCCCTCTCCTCATCCTTTCTTCTATCACTCCTATCTGCTCTTGCTCCAAATCTTCTGCAACCCCCTGCATCCTAGTGGCTTCACACCTTGCTCGGGGCGTAATGCTTAAAAAAAAAATATAGAAGAAAAAGAAGGTTTGTATAGGTTTATTTCAGCATTTTTAAATAAACAGGAATGTCTACTTAAACATAAGTACTCACTAAAATAGTATTTATAGGAGAAAATTATTTAATATATTGGACTAGTCAAAATTTAATGTTAAATTTTATATACATTTGGATATATATTAAAAAATTATATTTGGTTCCTAACCTTTAATGTTAGAATTAGTTACAATACCTTGTAAGAAAATCTTTTGTTGTATTATGCTTTGAGATTACATGTTATTTAATATATAACATTACATACCTCTCTGAGATATGAGCATTAGAATAATGAAAGAGGCATTCTAGAGGCTAAACGAAATGCTAAGATGCAGGGAAACTTCATCAAAAATAAAGAAAAGAGAGGCAACAGTGATGTGGTTCTACAGAAGAATGCTGAGAATACCATGAACAGGACATATTAAGGAAAATGGGAGCAAAAAAGACATTCGTAACTCATTTTACAATTGAAATGGCTAGATGTAACGATAAGTTCTATGCTAACACTTTCATTTCTCACACTTCTTGCTTGTGGAACTCTCTTCCGGCTTCTTGCTTTCCAATCAAATTTGATCTTTAAAAATTTAAACACAATGACAATCGTTATCTTCTGTATTCTTAGTTTCTGTGCTTTTGCTGTTCTCGCTCCTTAATGTTTTCTTTTTCTTATATTCTTTCACACTTAGTAACCCTCCCATCTTAGTGGCTTTATTGACTTGCTTGGGGTGAAATGAATAAAAAAGAATCATTTAGAATTACTTGGACACATAATGTGGAAAGCTTGAAGAAATACAGGACATATTGAAGGCAAGATGGTTAGAGGGAAAATGTTAGTAATCTATCTAATTAATTTTTTTCTATTTTTTATACTAATGTTCACCCAATTCAAGGCTCAAGTGCCACTGCGGGGTGTTGCATGAGCACGAGAAATGGTAAGTAGTGAAGTTCATGGAGTTTTGCAAGTAAGATATTGGTTTACCCTAGACTTAAAGAGGTCAAGATTATAGTGATTGGGAAAACATCCTGCTGGGAGTTTGTTCCACAAAATAGCAGTTCTTGGGAAGAAGCTTCTTGAGTGGAACTTAATTCTGACTTCTTAATATGAAGGGAATGGTGATGATTCACACTAGTGTACATGGCATGGCAGATCTCAATTGTAAAAGTTAGGGTTGTGGGACTAAGGAATGTAACTTATAAATGGATGGCAGAATGGGGACTGGGAGGAATAATAAGGGGACCAACATTCCTTAGACCTACAAATGATAGCAGAACCAGGATCACCCAGTCTCTGAAGAGAAATGACATATAATAGGAGAATTTTATTTCTACTGTCAAAAAATGGTAGCAGTATTTAAGGAATTTTACTGTGGCATTATACTTTTAAAATATACAAAAAAAATGTTCAATAATTTCTGAGGTGTATATAGGTTCACATATTGCCTGCATCTTTTGAACAGGAGTAGAGGTTTATCCCTTGTTTCCTGTTTAGGATTTGGTTTCTCGTTTCCTCTAAAGTCATTTTCTTTCACTCCTAGTGATCCTTTGTTGCAAGAACAATTAACATTTCTGATGTGTGTATATATGTATGTATGTATGTATGTATATATATATATAGTTACGGACGCAGATAGCCCAAACACGCGTACACGCATATATTAAGGTTAATCTCCGCCTGACAACAGAAGAGGTCACATGGAAGTCATGAGACATTTTGGGAAAGCAAGTTAAGAGGTTGACTGACCCAATTACCCATAGCAACAGATGTCTAGACAGAAGCTAGACAGAGGGCTGATGTAAGCTGGAATTCGCACCAAAACACAGGACACGTGAGAGTTAGAAAATTACTTGGGAGTCAGTTGCTGTCTTGTCTTTGAAGGAGCAAAACTCAAAATCGAAGGGCTGATAACTTATGAGTGGAAAGATGAGACTCATTTGATAATGATGGAACTTATTCAATTCATCCCAGGCAACTCCGGACAAGAAATATAAGAACATGTATTTCTGTTCGATAACCCCAAATTGAAGACAATAACTTGCATTATTTATCACAGAAGACGCAAAGGAATTTGTATGCTGAGAATACAGCCTGCATTTGAAGAAAAGAGAAAACCAGAAAACCAGAGAGGAAGAAAGTATATATCTCTGTTACAGCCGGACAGTGTGTGAAATCATATTTGTGTCAAGAAAAAGAAAGAAAGAAAGAGGAAACGTGAGAGAGAAAAGAAAGGACAATGATAAAAAAAAGAGAACTGAATATAAAGATAAGTAATCATATATTTTGGACCCGTGTTAGAAAGATACACATGCATCCATAAATATTATGTTCTTACAAACACCTTTCCACATGTCAAAATAATAATATGTAACTCCTATCCCATCTCTTTTGGTTATGTGTTGATTTCTGCTTTCGTAGTTATTCATACTTATATTTTTTATCCGTTTGGGTTCAGTTGAATCCATTTGGAGTTAGGCATATTTTGATATCCCAACATAAGTCTTGAGATCTGGTCGTCGGATGTTTTACTCATGCTTATATTTTCTTTTATTTTAATAGTATGTATATATGTACATATTAAAGGTCTTATATCAAAATTCACTATGCCTTATCATTCATCCTTGAATTCAGCTACATGGATCGTCAGGGCCAGCGTACCCTGACAATCCACATAGGTGAAGCCTAGATAGGTTTGCCTGGCTCTTTAGGTCCATAGTTAGATTTGCTCTACTTAATGTATTGAGTACTTTACTTAGTTACTTTTGCTTTACTCGTTTTGGAGATTTTTTTCTTTGGACTCTGAACTTGGCTTGTGGACGATTGTTTTCGTCTCAATTACATGTTCTTAGTTGTTTCTTTTTTTATCCCTTAATTTTCCTTGGGTATTGGTTTGTTCATTTACAAGCCAAAACACCTAAGGTTTTTCCAGATGAGTATACTTACTTATATTTATATTATATATATATATATATAATTTCTTTAGAGTATCATTATTGTCTATGTCCTGACAAGACATGGCATTAAAAAATCCCTTTTGTAACATGAGGAACTGTATCTTTTTGATTTATATAGAACAATAAAATCCAAACATTGAAAGCACTCATGAACCAATAAATAAAAGTGAATCATATATTAAGCTCAAAGCTGTTTTGTTCTACAGAAATATACCTCACCAGAAATTTTTTTTTTAAAATTTCTGTTCATTAAGTTCTTTTTTGCAAATTTTCTAAGTTTTATGATGTGGTTTCAGTTTGCTGTATAAATTTATTGAAAATTCATCTTCCCTGTGCAGGCCAAAATAATAATAATAATAAATATTCTTACTTACAATTTTGGTAAATAAGAATATGCTGTAAATTCATATCTTGTGGCTGTTTTGAAATTAATCAAAAGTTTTATGTGAACATTATTTTCCAACAACGCAGGAAGAAGATAAGAATATGTTTTAAATATTAACTTTTTTAATTTAACATGAAATTGTTTGAAGTTTTGTAAGGTTAGTAATAATATGCTTTATTATGTGTTATGATAAGCATATTTGTTTGGGGGAATTGGCTTGCATAAAGGGATCAGATTCCATTGAATATAAATAACAATCCTCTGTTAAAATTTAGAAAATTTTGAGGTGTCCATGATCAGCAGCACTTAATGAATAAGAATATGAAAACATCTGCTCTTTGAAAATTTATCTTCTGTCTTCTTGATTCCTATTTTTTTTTATTGTTCTCACTTCTTAATAATGTTTTCTTTTCTCAAGTCACTCCTTGCGTCTTAGTAGCTTTATTGCCTTGCTTGGGGTGAAATGATTAAAAGCAGTCAGGTGCCCAGCTGTGCAGAGACCAATACAGTCATGAGATATATTTTATCTTAATTTGTTTTGCGATATATTTTCACTTATTTCCATCCATTAGATCAGGGGTTCTCAACCACGGACCAAATGAAAGTTATTTTGATAAATGTATCACTTATCCAAATAATGAAGAATCCAAGTATTAGAAATGAGAGGTTACAGAACCATTCAGGTCATCTTCTACATAGATTGTATAACAAATGATGCAGTGCATGATGACATTAAGCAGTAAACAGACCCATTGGAAGACTTCTTGGCCACCATCACAAATAGCAAGTTGAAATGGTATAGACACATCATAAGAGCCAACAATCTTTTCACTGCCATTCTACAAGATTCTACTTCAAGCAAAAGAAGAAAGGCAGACAGAAAGAAAAATGGTCTGACAATGTCACTGAGTGGATTGGAAGATAATTCACAGAAACTAAGATGCAGACAAGACATATGGAGGGAGACGGTCAGGTGCCCAGCTGTGCACAGTGACCCATACAGTCATGTGATCTTTTATCTTAATTTGTTTTGTGATCCATTTTCACTTATTTCCATCTGTTAGAGCAGAGGTTCTCAACCAGTGGGAGTCCTCCCAGGGAGATTTCAGGGTTTCCGGGGGTGGGGTGGGATTAGGATTTTTTACATTTTCTTGTTTTTTATTTATAGAATTTGGAGCCAATTATGAGTATCATACCCCCCCCATAAAAATAATCCATGCAAATGTATATGTACTAATATGGAAAAGAATGAAGATTTTCAATAATATATGCATATTATTTTAAACGCAGCTTTTGAGGTGGACAATCTTGGAAATGGTGAAGAATGACATTCTGACATATGGTGAAAAGGGGTCATTGGGGAAAAAAAGGTTGACAACCGTTGTGTTAGAGCAACCTCAAACATAGCATGTTTCATTGATCTCTGTGCGTTATATATTATTTAAAAGCACACTCATGCTTAGAATTAGAAAGAGTTGTAATAAGGAAAGAGGGCTTGGAAAATTTGAAGGCCAGAGGGACGGATAGAAACAGCAAGTAATGAGCATGTGAAAATCAATGACAGAATAATAATTGCAAGGGAGAGTAAAAAGAGACAAGCATTGCTAAGAACTGCAACAATTATGAAGACTCATGATGGTCAAATGTCCAAACTGATAGTCACTATACAGTGTTGAATTCTATGCCCACACTGTCTTTCGCTCACTCTCTCTATTTATTATGGACTTCCCAAAATCTAACCAAACAAAAGAATTTTTTTTATTTCCTTTTTGATTCGGTTGACAAATTTCAGCATCCCTTTGTAGAGACTGTAGCCTAATAAAGAAAATTGATTTATTTCACACAAATGATTATTGTTATTACAGAACATTCAGCATATCCGTTGTTGAGACTGTGGCCAAATGAAAAAAAAATGATTTATTTTACCCAAACATTTATTTTTCAACTTAATTTCCTACCTTCTTAATGCACTTAATTCTTTAATAAATACATAGATCAAAATTCAGCTAATAATCATGTCAGCAATTGACTAATTAACCTATCTTCTTATAAAGACACATGCACATAGTCTTAGCTGTATATGTGCAGAAACACAAAAGTGCACAGTTCATGTATTCTTGCTATTTAATATCAGATAGAAATATTTGACCAAATCTGAAAAAGCTCACAACTTATTGTATAGCAATGTGAATACATGTACATACTTTCCCCTTTGGATATTTCTATCATAAGGTAATTTCTAGTTCTGTAATCTTTTTTATAAAACAAGACCAAGTAAAACAAAATGTTCCGATGCTTTTTATGAGATGGAGAGTAGGCATCTGGAGGTGATTTACCAGTTGTTCATTTCCCATGCAGGCATAGGGAAGTTTCAAGATCATTCAAAGTTATTTATAGAAGTTAATATACTTTTGCAATAAAAGATAGAATAAGAAAATTTACCCAACATATTTCTTAATAAACAGATCACCTATTTATCTTGATATTTGTTGCTTAAGCAAGCAAATTAATGTGAAACTTTTAGGGATGATGCCTATTAGTGCCCATCAACCAATCAGCTTTTACCACACCCATTACTCCAGATCAATCAGTTCTTGCCATTTTATTTTGATCAAGTGGACACCATTGGGTTGACAATGAGCGGATTTCTTGAGAAGACACAAATTTGGATTCAGTTTGAATCTTCAAGTCTTTTCTGACTGACAAAATAAAAATTGTGTTTTTCAGGACATCTACTGTTTTGTGTACAGCTGTAATAAAAAATCAAGTTATAGCAGAAATGTCTGAATTTGTTCCTATCAGTATTATCATCTTATGTGCAAGTATGAGAGAATGCATACATATATACACATAGCAATAATTTTCTTGATACTAAAGTTAATCCAATAAAAGACTCAAAAACTTAATAATTAAATTTGAACTTTATGAGTTGCATTGTCTCATAGTAAAGCCAAGGGAAAGCAACTCTTATATTCATAAATATAGTGCGATGACAATTTTCCTTTTATCAATTAAGACCATTCTTGGATCGGTGTGCAAGAATTATGGCAGGAAAACCACAACCATGAAATTGGCAAGGCTTGGAAAGTTAACATAAAATATAAAATATACTTCATGAATTTAAGTTCAGTAAGGACACATTCCAAAAGCTGGGCAGAGTATTGCAAGACAGGAGGATTTCTTTGATAATGAAGAAAAAATACTGAGATGTTACATGACATCTCTCCTGCTTTATAGCAGTGAATTTTGGATGATTTTCTCAAAGATGAAGAGACTTGAGGTGATGATGTGGTTCTACAGAAGGATGCTAAGGATATTATAGACAGAGTGTGTGAGCAATGATGAGGACTTTAGAGAGGATGCAAACAAGGAGAAGGCTTATGCTTAACATCAGGAAGAGGCAGCTGAAGTTTCAGGGACATGTAATGAGGAAGGAGAGCCTGGAGAATCTGATACTCATGGGTCAAATAGCAGGAAAGAGAGACAAGAAAAAACAATGCATGATATACATAGTGGGCTTAAACAAGTGGATGACAGTGTGGTCTGGGGGAGGTAGCAGAAGGAAGGAACTTGTTGAGAGCTGCAAAGGATAGAGGGAGGGGGAGAGCTATGATCATCTATGTCCTGAAAGGACACGGCACAAAGACTAGATAAGTGACAAGGTCTCATCAGTTTACACTTGAAATGGTTAGATGTAACTTATTAGCTGTCCAATACTAAATTTCATCCAGTAAAATACCCAAGAACCACTCGAGATAGAGGATTACTGTGAATGAAGAGATGGTAGGAAGTGAAGATTATGAATATAAGAAGGACATATAATGATTGACACATGACTTGAAGACGTTAAGATTATAATGTTCAATTCCATGCAAGAATTTGTTTCACAATGTAACTGTTTTTCTCACATTTGGAATACAGAGGAAATTAAGGTAATTCAGATCTGTGGAAATATTATTGTATATCCTGGTGGTAAAGGTCTGAACTGGTAGAATTAAAGGATAGAGCTCATCTATTTGCTATGAAGCAATAGACTGGCATCTGTGGGCAAGATGTCACAGAATAAAGAATACAAGGGTCAGCTGAAAATTTCAACCAAGATATAAATGTAAGTAGTTGGTAGACTAAAAAACATGCACATGTCCCAGAATACAACAACTGCTGGCTGACTAATCTGGCACACTTGCATGTCTTTTAATCTACCAACTGGTGTGTCTACTTTCATTTATATCTTGCTCAGCCTATGAACTTTCCAGATTAATTCTTCTCAGAAAAAATCTGCATTAAGGATTCTGAATTATATCAAGACAGAATACCTAGCCACAAATGCCAGAAATACTCCATTTTTTGTCTAATATGACTCTTGTAAAGATAAAGCATGGTAGAAGGAATCAAGTACTTTCTGAGCAATAAAATGTGCCAAACATTTTTCCAGTATCTTTTGCCTTGGATTGTATATATGAGTTTCACATGAGACCTAAAAGACATTCAAACCATAAAACAGCTAAAGTACTCATCTATACTTGGTAAGAAATTAAGACTTAGATTTAAGCTGGTGATAATCACAATAAAATTATTACTTAATATTGCATACTAATTAGGATCAAATGGGAAATGTTTCCATTGAATTTGAATTCTTTTGAAAAATAATTAACAATTAGTTGCCAAGGTAGAATGAAAGCATAAGGACTAAAAGTGATATTTTGATTGAATAAATAAAATTTTTCCTTTTTTTTTTTGGTTGACTTTTTAAAATGAACTAAGTTTCTTGTCAAAATCTGTTTTTTATTTGACTTGAGTAAAAATTTGTCAGGTGTATATTTGAGTGGGTTGATATTCATGTAGAAGAGAAGATGACTTACCTTATAGGAGAAAGCAAGCACTTATATGCCTGGTGTGCAAAACAAGTGAAGGAAAGGAAAAAGAAATATGGCTACCCTGACAGCTTAATTTATGAAAGACCTGGTCTCGGATCTAGGAGAATTCATGAGAGTGAGAGAATGTATGCAAATTTTTTTTGAGATCAGCTGGGCATAAAAATCATGACGTGAGAGAGTATAGTTAAGTTGGTTTTTTGAATGCAGTGCTACTTGTATGGAGAGACTTTCAATTGGAAAGAGATTACTTGGATCACTTTTATACATGTCGTTAGGTGCTTGGAACAGGTTTGTGCTTCTGGGGTCCTTTGTTGAACTGATGAACCTGTCTGCATTCTTGGAATGTGCTTCATGCCAGGACTCTAGAAAAAAGTGTCTGAATTCAAGAAACTGATTCAGGACAGATTATATTACAGATCCTTCTTTGGATTTTGTTGAGAACCTCAAGATGAATAGCAGGAACACCAGATCAGATATGCAACAGTATCCAATGCAAGGACAAATGGTAGAGATGTATATATATATATATATATATATATATATATATATGTTTGTGTGTGTATATATATATATATATATATATATATATATATACACACACACACACACACACAGTTCAAATGTTTGAGGACATTCTTGGTAATTTTTTAAATTGGCCCAAAAAGTAATTGTTTTGTACTTTAAGAGAAAATTATTATACATTGTTAAAAAAAGTGAGATATTTTATGATTAAATTTTGCTCTCATCAAAATATCCTCCTTTAGCCTTGATTACTGCAGTACAAATTTTTGGCATTCATTGCCAATGTTTCTCAAAGTATAAGTCTGATAATTGATTCCATTCTTTTTTCAATGACCCTAAAAGGTGTTTTATTTCAATAGACAGAAAAGTCAGAATTTTATATGTACTGACAAGAAAAATCGTATTTGATCATTATATGTGTGTGTGCATGCATGTTCATGCGTGTAAGTATACATTTTTTTCTTGTGTGTGAAAAGTGTATATGAATATATAAGTTTATAAATATAACCTTCTTTGACCATCCACATTAAAGTACAAGTCTACAAGAATGTGTGAGCCTTATTAGTTTTATATGAACATTGTCCTTGACCCTAGATGCAGTGTTAATTGTTTGCATAAACTTCTGCTTTTTTACCTTTGCCTGGCCAGTATTCTCATTTCTCTTTGTCCATCTGCTGGTCAATTGGTCTGTCATTCCATCCATCCATCGACTCCCATTACTCTTCTCTATTGGCTTCAGTCCATCCTCTTACATCATTTTTTCTCAGACTCCTTATCCCAGTCCCATTGCATCTGCATTCTTTTAACTTTAACCTACTCTGTTTATTTTTGTTGTTGTATTATTTTTTGTGATAATATAAATTGGCTGCCATCAAAGTCGATTGCATTTTGACCTTTGTCCAATCATTAAATTATGTTTATTTTTCAAATCATTAATGATATCATAATCAGCAGCATCAACATATCATACATTATAATCATTTACCTATTTTTTCCTAAAACCCATCATTTCTTCAAAAGCTTTCTTTTCATTTTACCATTATAATTTCAAAATGGTAATTTTCCTTGTCTTCTGATTGATTTCATCTTTCATATTGCCATTACATCTTCATCTTTCTAACTTTCAGTTTCTTCTCACTTCCCTTCCCACTATTTCTTTCCAGTATTTATTATCTTTCTTCACAGTTTTTTTCAACTATCATCATCATTGTCCTCATCTTGTTCAGTCATTACTGTCATCTTCTTATGAGTGTTGTTGTTTCAATTATCTGTGGGATTATGCCATTATTCATAATCAAAACCCTAACCCTGTATTAATTTTTATAATCATCAGCATCTCACAACTGCAGTTGCTTATATCAGTTCTAAAATTTCGGTCATTTTTTTCATCTTCTCTTTCTTTTCTTCCACATTCCAATTTACCATTATCAGGGAGACCATAGGTGCCAATAGCTTCCTTTGATTTAGAATAATTTACATTTTCATAATTCTTAAATTATTTGTCATTTTAGTCATCCTTGGATTACTTGTCATTTTCACAATCCTTAGATTATAATTTTCATAATCCTTGGATTACTTGTCATTTTTATAATCCTTGGATTACTTTTTATTTTCATAGTCCTTAGATTAATTGTCATTTTTATAGATTCATCATCTCTAAATTTTCATGATCATTAATTCATCATCCTTAAATTAAATATAAGTTTTTTGTCATTCTTAAATGACATGTCATTTTCATCATCCTAAAATTGTCATTTTCATCATCCTAAAATTGTCATTTTCATCACGTTTAAATTACATGCCATTTTTGTCATCGTTAAATTCCATGTCTTTTTTGTCATTCTTAAATTACTTGTCATTTTCAACATCCTTAAGTTACATGTCATTTTTGTCATCCTTAAATTTCATGTCATTTTTGTCATCCTTAAATTTCATGTCATTTTTGTCATCCTTAAATTACATATCATTTTCATCATCTTTAAATTCCTGATTATGTTTGTCAACCTTAGATTGTCATTTTCCTTATCCTTGGATTGTAATTTTTATAATCCTTGGATTACATGTCATTTTCATCATCCATGAATTATCATTTTTTTCATACTTGGAGTATTTGCTGTTTTCATTGTGCAAATTCCCTCCTACTACTTTATCATAGAAAATATATTTCTATTACATCATTCATCCTCACTCTTCTTCCTTATCAAAAGGGGTTTATATTTTTCATATCTAAAAAAATCTATATATTTTATTTTTTATACCTTTTTCCCTAAACATTTCCAAGTGTGTGTATATATATATATATATATATATATATATATATATATATATAAATTAATTGATTTAAAATGTTTTTTTTCGCTACACAGTTCCAACCATGTTTCAAAAATAGAAGCTAAAAACCCTAATTTAATTTTTGCAATTAAATTAAAAAGCATTCGTTCCATTTCATCTTCAAGCGAATTTTGGAGTAACTTTTAAAAATTACCGGGTTTTAAAGACACAGCTAAAATCACGTTTCCATGGTTACAGAATATTCTACTTAAATTGAACAAGGGATGTCTAGATTTTCCTTATGTCAGTATCATTGTATCAGTTATTAGCTACAATTTGGTAAGGGGTAGGGATGTATTTTACAAAACATGGTTGGAACTGTGTAGTGAAAAAAAAACATATTTTAAATCAATTAATTTATAATATTAATGCTCTGTAAATTTACATTGAGCACTATTTTGTAAAAATAAAAATATCTATAAGAACACCGGAGTTTATATCTTACTGTTCTTTCTTTTTATTTATATACATATATATATATATATATATATATATATATATATATATATATATATATTTTATATTCGATATATTTTTATTAAAAAAGGGATTGTAGCATGCATTTTTGATGTAATGGAATAACCTGTCACCCCCATGAGTGACTACACTATAGTAGCTATCTATAAGTATCTGTAAGTCAACGGACTAGAGTCTAGCTGGGATCTGTTGAGAATGACAGACTTATATGAGAACTACCAACTTACCAATAGTAGCACTCACTACTGGATTGATTTGCGATGATCTTGTGCATAACTGTTACCTTTATTCTTATTGTATTGGTTTTTACAATACACCTTTACTTATTTTATCCACTATGTTTTTCAAGTATATATTCCATGGTTAGCATGGAATATAACAATTTTATTGATTGAAAAAAGTAATTTAAAAATCCATAGTTAAAAAGTATACACATTGTGGACAACCTCTTATAAGAAACCTAATTTGGCCTTCTGATTATAATATAGAAGTAATGATTTAAGGCATGAGAAATGATTTATTGAATGCAGAGAAAAGAAATGAGGGATGCATTAAAAGTAACAGAGAACACTGTGAAGAGAAAAGTAAGAATTTTGAAACTGTCAAAGGAGTCAGGGTAAAAATTCAAAAATACAACACTTGGGAATAAATATGGATACTAAGAGCAAAGACTTTGTCATGTAAAAAAAAAAAATCTCTTTCTCATCTTTCATTCATTGTTCCACTTCCAAATGAAAATTTATTCTTCCAGAAGAGGGAACCCAAGTATATATGCATAAATATATACTGCTGTATATTGCTCTCTTCATGAGGTGATAAAACTACCTCAGTGTTATTTAACTGTAATGGGGAGGTACTGCAATGGAAGCTAATGCAATGTTCTCTTACTGCAATAGGGAGGTACTGTAATGTCCCTTTACTTCAATGGCGAGATACTGCAATGTCCTTTTACTGCAATGGGAAGTACTGTTATGTCCCTTTTACCGCAGCAGGGAGGTACTGCACTGTCTTCTTAATCCAGTGAAAGGTTCTATCTGGGTGATAGATATCCAGGAACTAAGCTTATACTTTATTTCATTAACCCTAGTTCTTCATGACTGGGCAATTGGAAAATGTTCAGTTGGTTATGTTGGCTGATTTTACAAAATACCAACCCTTGTTAAGTTTAATGTCAAACTCAGAGATTTCTTTCATAACCAATTAAATTGATATATTAGGTTGATATATAATTTCTGTTTTTGCAAAGAAATTGTAATGACAAATGTATCATCCTAACTACTAATCATACATAGCACTTAAGAATAATTTTGCATGGCAGTGTACACAATAGATTTTTTTAAAATCCCCAAGCAAGGTAATAAAGCCACTAAGATGCAAATAATAGTAGGGGTGCAAAGAATGGGAAAGAATATAAGAAAAAGAAAAAGCATTATTAAGGAGAGAGAACAATAAAAGAACAGGAATTAAGAAGACAAAAGATAACAATTGACATTGCATTTAAATTTTGAAGATCAAAGTTTACTGGAAAGTAAGAAGCCAGAAGAGTGTTCCACAAGTGAGAAGTGCAAGAGAAGAAGCTGTTAGCATAGAACTTATGTTTACATCTAGCAATTTCAAATATAAAATGATGAGACATTTTACCAATCTAGTAGTGCACTTAAAATCGTAAAGTCGCAGTATCAATGGGAAAAGTTTATTAGAACAATTACCATGAAAATATTTTTTAAAAAAGGTATGGGAGAGTTACTGATGTTAAGATGCCAGGTCAGGATTAATAACATTGCAGATTCTTGTTTGTATTTTATCAATAATCTGTAAATACATAGTAGAAGCACCAGACCATATGTGTCAGTAATATTCAATGCATGGGTGAATGATAGACTTATAAATGTGTAACACAAATTCTAGCAAGAAAAATTCTCTGGCATGACACAGAGAATAAACTTTACTTTGTGATGAAAATTAGGATTAAAGAATAGATTTCTTAACCCCACTAATAGGGGGTGATTGAAAGTGCATTTATGTCACATAATATTATAGGAATTCAAAGCAATTGATTTAATATAATCTTTCAATTTCATATCTGCAGAAAAAGTTAGCTTGAGAAGAAGCAAGGAATTACTCTCATGGTGATTAGCATCAGCCATCTTGGTGGAAAGCAAAAAAGGTTCTCAGTATAATTAAGAGAGAAGTTTCATTTTGGAGGTGTTGTAGGTCGCTTTTGAGATCAGCCATCATTTTGATCTTATTGAATCAGTTAGACTCACCTTTAAGACAGGGTGTAAATAGTTAAGCTATCAGCATAGATACTGGGTTGAGAACTGATGATATTGGATAATGTGTTGATGAAAATTAGGATTAAAGAATAGATTTCTTACTCCACTAATGGGGGGATGAAAGTGCATTTATGTCACATAATATTATAGGAATTCAAGCAAGGGAATAATGTTATGGAGGCATGTAGAAAAATATGTAGTATTTATGGCCAGTGAGTTATAACTGGTGGGCAAGTATATAAAGAAGGTCTTTGAGTTATGTCAGACGTAACGTATGGCAATTCTTGTTTACAGAGTCATCTTCCATGTTATCATGTGGCACTGTATGAGGAAGATGGCATTGTTTCTTCGCTGGCTGTATGCCATATTGGATTGTGCTACATTCACCATCTCTTGTTTGTGTCATTTTTTGGGAGAAGTTTTTGCCCTTCGTTATGGCTCCCAAGTGTCTCATAGGTGCTTATGTATGTGAGGTTCAGCCTATGTTGAAAATCAGGTTACGTCACACCATAGGAACGGATCTCTGATGTAAATCGAGGAGCCCCTGTAATTGATTTGCAAGGTTTAATTCTAGAGAAATGTCACTGGAAGATCAACCCAAACTGATCTATTCATTACACTTTGGTGATGAAGCACTAAAGACATTAGTGAAAAGCAATCTACTGCAAAGTATTTGGTAATTAGCAAAGATGATAAACAGATTACAATCTACCATATACCAACACTTAGAAAAGTAAACAACCTGGATGTTTTGATTCTACACACTTGTAGCAAACCATTTACACATAGGGACTAGTCTCCTTCCACAATAAAGAAATAAACTGTTCCTTAAATATATCAAAACAGGCAATGAAAATTGGTTCAGGTTAACATTTTTGGCAGACATAAAGTGGAAAGACTATATTAAATGCATTGCTAGGTCAGCTGCTAAGAAAGTTGGTTCATTGTTTTGTACTAGACTATTTTTCTCTCCAGAATCTTGTATATCTCTACCATTCATCCATGCTGCCAAATATGGTCTCATGCTCCTGCTATATATCTAGAGATCCTTGATAAAATCCAAAAAGAATCTGCAATATTACTGGTCTTGATCTGGTTTCTCAACTTCAGTCATTTTTCCCACCAATGTAAAGTTTCCTTTGCTCTTTCTCTAAATATTTTCATGGCAACTGTTCGAATGAACTCTTCACTATGTTACTTAGATTTTAGTACTAGACTGACGAAAAGGTCTCACCAATTCACGGCTGAGTTGGTTAGATCTAACCATAAATTCTATGATAACACTTTTTTTCTCACACTTGTGGAACTCTTTTCTGGCTCTAGGTTTGTTTTATTGTTTCCTGATTACTTATCTTTTGTTCTTATTCCTTAGTAATGTTTCTGCTTTCTAATTCTTCCATACCCAGTAACCCCTTGAGTCTCAGTGGCTTTACTGCCTTACTTGGGGTGAACTCAATTAAAAAAATAAAATAAAATAAAGCATACAACACTGTTCAATGCAAAAAGCAGTGGTTTGGCAAGCATGACTGCAACTGACACCAAAAGTTGAAGAAAGGTAATGTTGCATGTGATCATAAGGATACTATTCATTAACAATTCTTAAAAAAGCAATGCAGCACTAAATTTATTATAAGAGTGTCATGTGAATGTTCAGTGACTCTAATGTGTTCTTAAACGTTTGGTCAAGAAATGCTATGCATGTATTAGTAGGGTAGATGTTCTTTTCTACAACAACACAAAGCTGCATACAGCAGGAATAAAAAATAAAATTTTGGAACTTGGTTGGTCTGTTCTACTCCATCTGTCATGTGTACTTAATCTTGCAGAAACAGATCATTACATTTCTCAATGGCTGCAACAATCTTTGATGAGGAACATTTTCTCCAATGAAAACCATAGTGTTCATCAAAAAGGTTTCACATCAAACCTGTGGAATTTTACTGAAAAGAGTGCTGTCTGATAAGTGGCAATAAACAAAAATGGAATTTATTTATTTATAACACAATTATAACTCAAGTATTTTAGGACCAAAATAATAAAGAATTAGCATTTTTAATGTAAGTCTTTCTGGGTTAATTACCATCAAGTATATTTCTATTTTTCAGAGAAATAAAAACAGACATAATAAAAAGCATTTCATAACAAACAAGAGAAGTAAAAATATAACTTATCATAAATTGGTAATACTGAAATAATGATTAAAAATAGCTAAATCAGTTTATCTGTCTTCTCCCATCAGAGCAAATATTGAAGACAAAAATGTGTACAGGAACTAAAAAATATACCATGGTTGGCATGATAGAATCATGAATGTTTGAGCTAACTCAGCTGAATAAAAATAAGATGAAGAAAGAGGGCATGTACCCATCCCTGATATTTCTACAATCTTATGTAAATGTAGGATGTGTTTTGCAGGACACTGCTGGTGAGCAAAACAAGAACTCCCAAGTGACCTATTACTCTCAAAATCTAGCCATGGAACAAGAAGGGTTGATCGCCCAGCAACCACCTTCATTGATTAGCTATGGTATGATGCAAAATGTCATCCTAATGACTTTCTGATCTTGAAGGAGGATCATGATGGTTGGCATGATAGACTCATGAATGTCTCAGTTAGCTTGACCGAAATCAGTCCTATCTCAGAGCAAAAATCAAAGACAGAAGATATGTAAAGTAACTAAAAAATTATACAACCCCAGACTAATTTTATATGCAAAAATATATAATATGAAAGGCAAAAACAAAAGTAAAGGATATATATATATTTTTTTAATTTTTTTAATTGGTATCAGTCCATGCAGGGCAGTAAAGCCACTAATGCACAAGGGGTTACAGGGTGTGGAAGAAGGGAGTTTCACAAGTGAGAAGTGTGAGAAAAGTAACTGTTAGTATAGAATTTACAGTTACATCTAGCTAGCTCAGCTGTAAATTGATGAGATCTCAATGCCAGTATAGTACAACACTTAAATTAAAAAAAGTCTACGTACCATAATGAACAATTACCATGAAAGTATTTATAGAAAAGACACAAGGAGGCAACTTTTATTGCTCTAATAAAATTTTGTACCCCTGCTAAAATATTTCCATTTTTTTAAAATTTGATATAATTAAATTTTTTGTAAAATTTAAAATTTGCTATTTAAACTTGAAATTAAAAGTAACATAAAATTTAAGAGTTAGCTTCAACAGGTGGAAATATCAACTTTAAAACATTTCTTTGCTTAGTCTAGGAAAAGAATAAATGAAGAATATTAAGACTTATTTTAAGAGTGTTATGTGAATGTCTTTCATCCTCTTTTGAAATCCTCTGAAGAATTTGGGGGATTTAGTAAAATTTGGTTTGACATTTTTCACATTCCATCTCTGCTTTGTTCATGAAATATTCCATATTCACGGGTTTGAAATAATACCAGCTTGTTTTTCTCTTTTTATGAGAAATGTTGCATATTCCTGTGAAATAATGAAATATCTTTGAATGTACTTTGGAATTATGAAATAAAAGCAAGCTCAATCTGAATGCTTTCCCTGTCTAAAACGACATCATTTTTTTGTTTTACTAAGAGATATTTTGTCTATCGTTTTTTTTTTTTTTTAGACCTGTGAAATAAAAATATTGCAAAAACTGATTTCAAGAATAAAATAACTTGGACAAAGTTACCTTTCCATAATCCTCATTGATCTTTCCATGGTTTTGAGACTAAATCATCAGATATAATTTGAGGAAAAAAAAATCCAATGTCTCTGTTCGTCCAAGCAAAGACTACAAAATTGCCTCCTGCCATGACGACTGCTTCTCCAAATGGAAGATCAAAAATCTGATTTGTGGCTGTAATGTTCTGATTGAAAATTTCAAAGTGAACAACTTTTGTGCCTTTTTTATTTTTTATTTTTTCCAAAGGAAAGTTTAGACTTGTTGGACATTAATACCTTTTGTTTAGTGGCACAGATAGGTATATTTATGTCTATGATTTGTTTCATCTTCAATTCCTTTGAGTACTTAGAAATCTGAATTGCCAGAATAATGTTAACTTGCAAACAATATCTTTTCAAGCAAAACATTGAAAAAGACTTATTTCATTAACATTGAATGGCTACATACACACACACACACACACATATATATATATATATATATATATATATAGGATTGGTTCCCCCTGGTCTTTTGAACAGGAGGAGAGGTTTATCCCTTCTTTCCTATTCATGATTGGGTTTCTGGTTTTTTTTTTAGTAACCCCTTGTTAGTAGCACAATCACCTTGCTTGGTGTGAAGTGATTAATATATGATAAGTGTGTGGTTGGTGTAATGGATAGTGGCTTTGAATATGAAATTGGAGAGCAGAGTTTAAATTCCTGTCCAGTTTGTTACAGTCATTTATGTTCAAATACCCTGTGAAATAGTATAAATTCATCGTCCCAACCCAGGCTATGAGTTAAATAATAGGGTGGGTTGGGCTCTTTAGCCTTGGTTATCGACCAGTCTAGAAGGAGGCCAACTCTGACTTCAAAACATGTGGTGGTTTGTTTGGAGACCTTGTCGCACACTATGTGCACAGGTTATATATATTTGGTTCATTCAAAAGTGTGGTTGGTTCTGCACAAACCTTCACCACTTTAATCAAATGATATATCCAGGTAGTCTGACTGTTTTGTTCTGACCACTGGGCTGCTGGGCTGACATATGCCAAAGTGGGTGTATATATATATATATATATATATATATATATATATATATATATATATATATATACACTGCTCATTCAAGAAATCTTAATAAAGAAAAATGCATTCCCCAGCATGGCTTGAACCTGAATCCCTTTTGTAGGGGAAACAAGTGTTTAATCCTGTGTGCTCTACTGCTTAACCATAGAGAATGACACAACAAGCAAGGTTTTATTTTCTCTTTTCCAAAATTGTAGGTGAGCTCCCTGAATGAGTGAGGTTTTCTCTAAATGTCATCATGTCATATTTATGATCCCTGAAGGGACAGGTTTTAATTTTGACATTGTGTCAGTCATGGAAGTTTTCAAACATCATGTAGTGCATGTTGAGTAGCATGGGCATCATGTGAGCAGGCATTATTCTGCTGGAAGATCAAAAATGACTGCAAAAGAGGTTGAACAATGGCATTGTTCAATGACTTCTCTACAAGCACCAAAGGTGAGCAAGTGTTGTAACTCTTTGGTCACCATGTCATTATGCCAAGGATTAGGCCTATCCAATGTGTGAGAATATATTCTAGAAAATATCATGACACAAAAATCTACATTTAAACTTTCTCTGTCAGACACATATTCAGTTTATATGAAATTTTTCAATAATAAGGTGTTTTAGCCTGAAAAGATAGGACCTAGAATATAACAACTGGGGATGTGGAGACTCAAATATGAACTGCCAATATTTATGTATAGTTGAACCAAATGGCTGAAATATGAACTGCCAATATTTACATATAGTTGAACCAAATGGCTAAAATATAAACAACCAATATTTACCAATTCCCCAAGCAAGTAAATGATTAGATTTATTTAACAACATATCAACTCCTTATGGAACATTAAATGCCAAAATTTAATTTTCTTGGGAGCTTTGAAGTAATAATTATGTTATTCTGCTTTCACAATTCAATACATGGTAGCTGATACTCATCTTTTGTGCATATACATATCAGTATGAACATAATTATTAGAAGCAGTAATATGTATGTTTTATGTTGTAGTTTTATTGAAGTTATATTTTGAAATATAATTTGATTTCTTTAACAAATTGTAGAATATTATGTAGATTAATATCATGAAAGAATTCTTTCATGTTGATTGATGTATTTTTGGTAATTTTTTTTATATAAAAATGCATTGCTGGTATTTTTGCTATAAAAATGTATTTTTATACTTTCATAGTGTTCACTATTTACCCATAGCTGGGACCCTAATAGCTGCTACCACTCTGGGTAATGGTGGGCCTGGGAACAAGAGCAATTAAGACTTAGTTCCATGCTCCTCAAAACCTCCAATTTCCTGATCAGAGACCTTGCTGCCGGATGTAGTTAATCATCTTACCTAGGACTAGCAAGTAAATGAATTATAGAATGAAATATAAACAAACAATATTTACCTATTAGTGAATCAACTTCTTTGATATTAGGGCCTAAAATATGTCATCTATGTCCCTCACAAAGTAGTAGCTCTGTCCCAAATGCATCACTTACCATTTAAATGCTAACAGTTTTAAATATAAATGGCTAAGTAAATGTTTATAGACTTAAATCTAAACACCAGTATTTACTTGCTTCATTGGCAGGGCCTAGAATATGCCATCTTCATCACTGGTACAGGATCAAAAGCCAATTAGACCAAATATGAATAAGCAATATTTACATATCCCTAAATCAAAGAAATGTTTATAGTCTCAAATATAAACAACCAGTATTTATCTAAATATTGAACCTAGTAAAAACTTATTGTCTAAAATATAAACACCCAATATTTACCTAAATCTTGAACATTGAAATTGCATATAGTCTCAAATTTAAGCGACCAATATTCGCCTACCCTCAAACCAAGTAAATGCTTTTAGCTTCAAATATAATTTAAAAAAATATTTAGCATTAATTGACTTAATCATTAGCATTACCTTCTCAAAACAGAAACTATGATCTGGAATTGGAATGAAAGCAGTGATGGCACATCCCCTGAATCTATCATAAAAATTTTGGATGTGGAATGAGTAAATACAAAACACTTCAGATACCTTGTCATATGGAGCAGTTATAACAAATTAAGTATAGGAGAAAAAGAAATTGAACAAAGAAGAGCCTGTGTCAGAGGTAGCTTCATCTAACACCAAAAATTGCTACAAAAGCAAAACATCAACTTGAAACCTGAAGTCATGTTCTTAAATAGCCTCATCAAATTGAGACATTCATATGGATGTCATGCATGGCATAAAACCCATTCAGAAATATCTAAATAGTTAGCTGTATACAACCACTTCCTGAGATCAATGGTGAAAAAAGACTTTGTGTGTGTAAAGCTTGATGGTGTTAGCAAAGGTCCCACTCTTTGAACATTGTGGACTGGTGCACAATCACAAACAAAGAACTGCACCAAATAAAAGAAACCATGTAACTTGAGGACTACCAATGGCAGCAACAACTAAAATGGATAGCATATGTAACTCACGATAATAACTGTTGTAACATACCTATGGATGATAATGTGTATGTCCCCATTCACATAAATACAGTAGTAAATACTGTATGTTGATCTGCAGGTGGAGATTCATTGTGAAAGTCACTTGACTCACTTGAAGCAGTTGACTACTTCTTCTATGTGCTGCTGGTGAATCTTATATGTGTTGTTCTTGTCCTAAGTATTATCATTCATTATCAACCTTTGTTTGATTATTCTATTCAGTAACCGTCCCTAGGTTACAACAATAACATTCCAAATCACTTCAAATGAAAAGTTAGAAAGGAAACCGCTATCAATACTGGAAAGAGTGAAACCTATTTTCTTGAAAAATTATTTTAAAAGATTTTATAAATTTCAACTGAAAGCATTACTGGCTGCTCGGTTAATAAATGTCAGATGTTTTCATGTCAGGAAATGGCTAATATTACCATTTAAAATTTAAAAAATCTTTCTCTCAAAAGTTTTTCTCAGAAAAATAAAGCCAACTGTTATCATTCTTTCTAATATTGATGTGTGTTTCCTTCCTTATATTTTGTTTAAGTTAGTGTAGAAAGTCAACATCTTGATTATATCATTATTTTCTCTTTGAGTTAGATGTCCTTTATGTTTTTGTTGTTACTGTTGGAACTCTTCAAGTGATATGGTTTTGATTATTTAGTAAATTTTTCGTGATTCCATAACAAATAGACGGTTGTTACAGAATGACAAAGAGCTTTACCAAATAACAAAAAGCATATCACGCGGTCTGATGAAGGATTATCTTTATCAAACTGCAAAAATGTGGCCATTTGAAGTCATTTTTAATCATTGATTTGAGAATAGTTTAGACATTTCTAAATGGGCTGGATGCCATATATGGCATTCTTTTGAGAGTCTAAATCTGATGAGACTAAGAACATGACTCATCTTCTCAGGTTATTATTTTGGTTTTTGAGCACCTTTTTTTTAATTATTTCTCTCTAAGTAAGGCAATAAAGCCACTAAGATGCAAAGATGTTCTATCAGAATAAAGTGTCACTGCCGATACTTGAGTTTGGGCATAGATTGCCAGTGATGAAACACAGGTGATCCAATTATTGAATTGAGTAGACCATGTGACCAGAGGGGAAACACATAAGTAGGAAGTTGTGTGACATCTAAAGGATCACATTACTATTCTATCCTCTATTACTATACGGATCACTATTCTCTACTTTATTTACTATACCATTTCTCTATCCGGATCACTATATGGATTACTGTTCAAGTGAGTATTATTGAGCAAGTACCATTAGTGTGAGTGATATTTGAAGGCATCTGACAATAGTATTGTTCAATGGCATTACTATAGTTGTAACTGCGATTATAAAGTCTCTACTACAATGAGCATTACAAAAGTGACAACAAGTATTCATTGGCATTACAAAAGTGTCAATGAGTGTTTGTTGACATCACAAAAAACGGGATACTGAATATGAAAAAAATATGAGAAAAAGAAAAACATTAAGGAGCAAGAACTCAAAAAGAACAGTTAAAAGGTAAAGACTGCATATAGGGAAAAAAGTGTAAAAAAATTAGGACCATCTTTAATTTTGAAATGAAAATTACAATTTTCTACAAAGTAACTTTTTTTGCTTTGTTGTTGGTAAATTCTTCAATGACATTGTTGAAAACTATTTCATCTGTCAATTGTCACTCTGTAGACAGTAGATACATCAATATGTATGCCGTAGTTTAAGTTACTCGAAAATGAAAAAACCCTTCAACCATGAGTACTCTCCCAATATTAAAACCACTTTTATTTCAATACTGTCTATACAGGCTTATAGCCTACAGCAGTCAGAACAGTGCAGCCCCAATAAAAGTCCTGCCTACCCATGCCACTGAACACTCCAAGGTATTTGAAGCGCTTAGAAAATTATTAATTCCACCTTATGTACTAACTCAATACATTACTCAATTTTTTCAATTGTTATAGTGGCAGACTAGTCCATTTAATGTAGCTCTACATTCATCACTACAAATTACTTTTGAGAAGTCACTTTTCATATGTTTCTACATTGATTTTACATATTTCTTTTTGGGATGTTTACTTAGAAGTGGTTGTTTTGATATCTTTAACCAATGTCTTTAATATTCCATAATTTTATTCTCTGTTTATGTTTGCAACACCAGCTTCAAATATTCTCTGACATATTCCCTTTTTAGTTTTTCTCAAATCTCATTTTGTTATATACTTAAAGTCAGGTTTTTCTTGTTTTTCTCTTGACAATGTTTTCAATTTCGTTTTTTATTGTTCTTCACTCTTTATTCAACATTTTTTTTCATAAATTCCAACAATGTGTTTCTCTCACTCAATGACTTCATAAAACCTTGTTACTTTTTTGGTATTATATCTTTCTTATGATCAATGGAAACTTTTATATTTTTCTTAAATGTCATGTCCCTTCAGAAGGTAGATGAAAATGACTCTCCACAGATTCCTTTTGCATATCTCCATGGCTTCTTGGGAAAGATAGTTGTATAGTTTTCATTGCCTTCTCCACAATTCAACATGTTCCTTCATTAGACTGACTACCACTCAAAACTAGAAAACGTATTCTACCCTGTTATGTAATCCATTGTTAGGGGATAAGGGATGGGTTCATGCCTTTCTAAAGACCAATCCAGAATTTGAATTTGGTTTACCAGTTCCCCTATCAGTGCTGATAACAATTATAATACCCATATAAATGAAACCATAATCTTTTCCTTGGTTAACTTCTACATCAGGAGTATCTTTGCCTAATTTCCCCACCTAGAATCTCTACTGAGTGATATGTATATAACTATGTCTATGGTTTCTGCTATCATCACTAAACTAGATCCAATAAGCTTTGCAGATTAGGAAGTATCTCTGCAATTGTCTAGAGGAAATGTGCTCTCCAAACTCTACAATAAATGCCTTGCTGGTTCTTGCTTTACAGCTTGTTGGAAATCCTCTTCTGTAGTTCCTGTTTTTAAGAGTTTTGATGAACCTTCTGATCCTTCAAATTATCATCCTACTAGCTGAGGTACCCAGCATTGTCTGGATGTACATGGCTGCAATTGTCTAGAGATGTTTGCCTGTGTTCTCAGTTGCATGCATCATCTGTTGGTATTCAAACAAAAACAGGGATGAAGTGTCAGAGCTTGCTTCAACTACAAGTGCAAATTCATGAATTCCCTCCCTCCTTCTTTGCATGTTTCTTGTAAAGCTGAGGTTAATAAGAGTCTCTTAAACAATCTGTGCATCAAAAGTTGTTCAAATGTCAATTAAGGAGAGAATCATACAAAGAAACTATTGGCTAAATGGCAAAAGCCGATTTTGGATCTAGCTTGCCACAGATTTTGTTCACTGAACTAAAATAATCTAAACCAAACAGTGAGCAGGACTAAAACCACACTATCTTATTTCTTGTATGATGGCAATTTTTTTGTGACATGTTTGAAGAAAATTGGATAAAAAATGAGGAAGTTATTTAAGTTTTTATTTTAAGTAGTACAAAAAAAAACGATAATTTCAGTTTTTGCAATTTTTCGTGTGAAGCTAATGTCATAGGAAAACTATCAAGTACTCTACATAAACTTTGTAACATGAGCTATGTTTTGCATTAAGTGCAAAGAACATCAGCTCATCCAGTAAAAAGTTTGTTTGTGTATAACTTTATCTTGGTTTTTGCAAAAAGTTGTACCCACGTTCAGTTTATCAATTTTTTTGTCAAATTTGACCTATTTTGGTAAATTTGCAGCATGTGTGTACAATTTAATCAAAATCAGTCAAGAAATGTGGGCATGCATAAATAGCACGCACACACACACACAACTTTTGTTTTATATATAGATTAGCTTTTGACCACTTTTTTGCAAAGTATAAGAGGCTCTAATCAATGCCAAATTGGTTAAGTATCTCTCTTCACATGGCCTTCTTTCAGATAAGCAGTATGTCTTTTATTTCTTCAGGTCTACTGCTGATGTGTTAGTTATTACTGAATTTGTCTATCAGGCTTTAGATAAGAACTGTGAGGCTTGGGCAATGGTTTTAGATATCTTGGCAGGATTTGGAAGGCTGACTTTCTCCACAAGCTCAAGGACTATAGTTTCTCTGGATGAATATTCTCACCTGTGAAACTCTTTTCTGGTTTCTTGCTTCCATGCCACCTAAAATCTTCAAAATTTTAAATGCAACACAAATCACCATATTCTGTCTTCCTTAAATACTGTATTTTTATTGTTCTTTCTTCCCCACTTAAGTCTTCTCGTTCATTTTCCCATCTTATATGTATATAAGTATACGAGATCTTGCATCTTAGTGGCATTATCACCTTGTTTAGGGTGAAATGATTAAAAAAATAAAAGAGTTCTCTATAATTTCTACATATATGAAATTAAAAAATAAATATGGATAACTATACTATTATATATACACACACGCAATATGATGAAAATAAAATTTCATATGACTAAAAATTTATTGTAAATATTTCTAAAGCTGAAATTCACATGGTTTATTTATCATGTAAATATCTCTTGAAAATTTTACAAGTATCAGTTGGTTAATATCAATTTTATTGTGAAAACATTGATATACTTAATAAAACCTGACATATTGCACGTAACTGACATTGTGGAATGTACACCTTGATTTCTATCAATGATAATATGTCTGTCTTCAAGTGCAGTACATGCATTTTATCAGAGTTTGAACCAAAATAATTTTAAAATGTATTTTTTTCTTTTTCATTTTACAGAAATACGTGTCTTTTCACTTTTGTCTTCGGAATTCCAGTGAAATACATGAGTAAGATATTTTTTAAAGACTTTTTTCACTTTTTCATTTCATGCTTAAAATTTTTTTACATATAATTTGTATTAATATTCCACTTTTTTTTAAAAGATATTTTTCTTTTCTGTACTTACCTGTTTTTTACTTCAGTACACTTACCTGGTGACTCAGAAAATGAGGGTTGATAATCAAGTCATTCTTAACATACATGTAGCTTTTATTTGTGTGAGGGTATATATATATATATATATATATATATGTAATGTTTGAATAGGTGAATGTGCATGTCAATATATCAATTAATGATAGTGTTGTTATATTTTTACATATGTGAGTGCATATATATATATATATATATATATATATATATATATATATATATATATATGTGTGTGTGTGGATGTCTGCATATGTTTTTGCATATCTGTGTATGCGTGTATGTTGATTTCATGTGAAAGACATGGCCAATATTTAAATATTGATTTATACAAATATATTGTCTGAACAATTATAACTATATGTATTTCTAAATTTTTTATTCTTCTCTCACCCCCTCTCTCTCCCTATATATATATATATATATATATATATATATATATAATGTGTGTGTGCATTTTGTGCTTGTGATTATCTGTGTGTTCATATATTGATGTATATCTCTTCATGCTTATGTGGATCTGAGTACAATGTTTTTCAAATATTCACTTTTCTTTCTATAAACTTTAAAAAGTCATTACATGCATGTGTGTGTGCATGTCACTGTGAATGTATTTGAGTTTGTGAGTTCATATATTAAGGTGTGTATATGTAATGATACTTGTTTTTCTGTATAATGTAAGTGTTTATATCTCTATATGCATATGAGTTTGTTCCCATATTAGTGCATGCGTATGTATGAGTGTGTCTGCATCTCCATGTCCGTGTGCAAACTTTAAATAGCCATTATATACTGGAATGATAGCCTAAAACCAGATTAACGAAAACATCAATACTAAAAATGTTCAATTCTTTTGGGAAGAAATAACAAAACAGAAATGAGAAAGCTGAGCGATTGTTTTCTGACCTCTTTCTTTGAAAAAACGTGACCTTTCATTTTGGTGAACATTTGGCTATGTCGCAGGTTTTTCGTTTTTAAGGTGATTATTTTCTCACTTCAATTCGAAAAAAAAATTTTGCCTTTTGAAGTTGAGTCCATTCCACTAGAAAAATACCTGTCGATAATAATACTAAGACTTTGGGGGTATTTTTTTTAATCAAACAGAGTTTTTTTTTTTTTTTAATTCTGAAAATAGAATTGCATTTTTGCAGGTGAATTTTATTCTTTTTTTACTTTTATATTTTTCATTTTATACGTACTCAATATCTATGCAATGTTATCACCCTAGGTAAAAAATAAAATTATTTGAAAAATATATACGTATATAAGTATACGAGATTAAGGTATCATTATTTAGGAATCTTCAAATTACATTTTTTTTTCTGATTTTGTTTCCAATGTTTCTTACCATTCATTTATTTCAAATTTGAAATCTTAACAGTTGTTCTCTGTACAGAGATGGGCATGATTTTCTGAGATTATTTTTTGGAGGTCCTCAATTATGTTTTATTTGACCCTTAATATTCTAGAACAAGAAGAAAGAATAAAGCCATTATGCCTTTGTTTTCAGCATCATATATCCTCGCAAGTGAAACTAGAAAATAATTTCAGAAGCTAAATTTTACATCTGGATAAAGTTCAGTAGTATTAAATTAAATACATCACTAAGGGTTTCAATCTCAGCTTCTTCCATAGTTTGAGAAATTATAACTGTGAAACTACCAAGATTAAAATTTAAATTTGAAAATACTACTGAAATTTATCCAGATGTAAAATTAGACTAATGTAAACTAATTAAAAAAATAGCAAAACTTCAAAGCTGACAAATGTTATATATCTTCTTTTATGTGGATGAATATGGCTTCCCAGAACTTCCTATTTTTTATTGTACAGATCTATGATTGTCCACATCCTTTCCCAGAAAGTTACTAACTGCAACAAACACCTTTCCACTGCCTGACCCACTTCTCAAAATCTAACCAAATGATCAGACATCAGATTTTAATTTGTTTTTTTTGGGTCAAGCTGAGAAATTTATTTATATATGTATAATATAAATCAGACAGGGGTAATTTTTTTTTATTAGTTTACCCAATACAAAGCCTAAGAGCCACTCAAGGTAGAGGGTTATTGAGTGAGATTGTTGTAAAGGTTGGGGAAGGAAGAAGTGAATAGTGCATGCTTTTCAGCATACATCACAATATTTAGTCCACATACTATGGGCACTGCTCTAAGATACATTTAATTCTGAATAAGATAATAGAATATACAAAGATACCCCCACCTCTGGAGGATAAATATAACAGATTTCAATTACTTTCTTCCAATATGGAATTGGAAAGTTGGCTAAATGGTTAACAGCAAATAAAATGCAATTGGTGAATCAAGTTCAAATTCTGGCTAAGATAGACGGTATTTCTTCTTCTATGGTTACATGATCCATAAATTATGAAATACACAAAGTCTGATAGTTATTTTAATATATTTATTGTTTATACGTTATTTATATAGATACAAATATCTAAGTAAATGCTCTGTTTATAATAAACATTTACTGGCCTGAATGTCTGAGAAATTTCATAGAAAATATGTCCTCTGACAGGAATTGAACCTGTATCCGACACAGAACTGTCATATAGCCTGAACAGCCTGACGTGCTATTCCATTTAGCTACAGAGGAAGCATCTGGTTAGTAAGATTGAATTATTGCTTTTAAACTATAAATTTTCCATGAAAAAAATTCTCCAAGTCCTCTTTCCTCATTATGTGTTCCAGAATTTTTAACTGATTTTTTTCTGATCTCAAGCATACGTATCCTATTTGTCCCCATTTTCCTTAAAAGTTTTCTCATTGACTTTTTATGAAGTTGCACCTCATTTTTTAAAGAAAATTTTGTATGCTGAGTTTGCAATTTTTTTCTTATTTTACAAAAACTGCTCTTATGCCCTTAATTTTTTAGATTCTATTAGTTTTCTATTTTAAAGGCACCATTTTGTTTTTAGTATTCATTTGTTTACTAACATTTTTTAATCTTATTTTTATTGATATTTTTCTCCACAATAAGTAAAAATTTATGAAATCTTATTCTAATAATCTGCATGATAAGCTTAGTTAATCATAATAATAATCTTAATCTGTGTGAATTTCATAGGGAAAGTTATCTCCTTAGTACATTTTTGGCATTTTATTATTATAATTTGTATTAAAATATAATAATTAAGTATATAATAATCTCTCTCTCTATATATATACACTACATACATACATACATACATACATACATACATACATATATATATATATATATATATATATATATATATATATATATATATATTTTTGTGTGTGTGTAACAATTGAGAAGCAGTGTGCAAAATAACGATGATTAACCCATTGCCATGCTAACTTGGTCATGCTGATATAATATGCTACAGATATCTTCAAGAAAGCTTTGTTATTTTAGAAATTCAATCCAAACTTAAAAAATTATAATTAAAAAAAGATGGTTGGGGTATATTTCTTGTAATAATTCATAAATCATCAAAAGGGTTTTTTTTTATTCACACTACATCCTTTATTTATATTATTTATGATAGCAATTAAAAGCTTATACAATTAAATAATTGGATAGTTTTAATGCAGTTTTTATGATACGATTCAGAGCATATCTTGTGGAATTTGGTAATAGCTTGAGAAAAAACAAATGAATTTAAAACAAAATATCTGATGATACTTTGCTCTTAGTAGAACAACATATAAGCAGACTCTGAAATTACAGATTGAATCTATGGACTGTCAAGGATTACTCAGATCTTCCAAAGTTTACACAAAAAATATTGTGGGTTGGGAACTTTTGAAGTAAACATAATTTTCATTGTAAATATGTAACATTTATGAGGATAACATATGAATATCTTTTCTTAGGTGTTTATAAATTGTACACTGTTCAATTATTAACGTTAACAAACTATTTTAAATTATGAAATTGTACTTAGATTACTTACAAAATAATATATATTATATACATTCCTTCTTAGCGTCAATTTAGACAGTAAAGGTAATCTAGTTATATAATAATTCTAATCATTATTATAAAATAATTTATATTATGATAATAAAAATATTACATTTATATAATAATTATTTAATGCAAAAAATTATAAGTACATTGTAATTCTAATCATTATAATCATTGATAATTTTTAATAATCAAAATATATAATAATTTTATAATAGACAAAAGTTTAAAGAAAAAAATTAATAATAATGCTTTAGAAATCTAAACTATATTATTATTATACATTTTTTTAAAGAAATTGTATTCTTGGCAATTGGATTTAGGTTATCTTTGTTCTTTGTAAAAGAGATAGACAGAGTTGAACCCTGAAATTAATTGAGTCTTTGAACCATCTACACTGAATTGTCGGTTTTGTTGCCATTATTATTATGATTGCATAAACATCATCTTCCTAGGACTTCTGATGAGTTCCTAATGTATCATTGTATGTGTATATGGTTATTAGTTTTTCTTTACTTTCACATCGTTCTTTTTGATGAATATAATATGCAAAAGGTCATTTCTAAGTCTTCTCAATGACAAACACGGAAAATGTTCCATCTCGAATGTTTTTGAAAACTTTGATAAACAGGAAAGCAAGAAACCAAAAGAAAAGCTTTTCCAGAAAAAAAAATCCTGTATGTTTTGATCTGACAGGTCAGTTTAATATTTTATCTATCTATTTCGGGAATTTTATATTATCCGACAGATACATGGATAGAGAAGGGTAAGAAATAGATAATTATAATTTTGTTGGTATATTTTTATTTCCCTGTGACATATTAAGCATGGCAAATAAAAATAATGTTAATAATGGTATTATGCCCAGTTGCATGAAATGCAATAACATGCAAACATTGTTAAGCCAATAATAATAGGATTATAATGATTAAATAGTAAGGACAATATTTGTAACCCATAACATAAATGGTTTAATATAACCCATAATATAAATGACATAATATAGTCTAACCCATAATATAGTAAAAACCATAAATAGGATAATATAACCCATAATGTAAATGGCATAATAATATAAGGATGTGCAATTAGCACAATGGCTACTTGCACAGAAAGTGGAATCAAAGATGAGAGTTCATATTCCTATCTTGTACATTGCTTTCGCTTTTGCACAAATTCCATTAAAAAAGCATGAATCCATCTCTTCTTCCTTCTACTATGGGTTAAATAGCAGGTAGACAGGACTCTGTAGCTTTGATTGATAACCAGTCTAAAACAAGAAATTAAACAGTTCTTGAGAAGCTGAGTGGAGCTTCCTCTTTACTAATGGAATATGAAGGGAATGAAGATGAGTTGACCATGTGAATGTAGCATGGCAGATCCTAGCTGTGAAGATCTGAACTGGCGAAAATAAGAAATGTAGCTCATCTGAACATTTGCCATGAAAAAAGTGAGTAATGAGAGGTTAGCAATATTTTTTCTGTGATGAAAGAGTTGTAGAGTGGAAAATACTTCCGTATTTGCTGATCTACAGTGGGTGTTTCATTAACCTGACCTTGTTATGAAACTTGGTATCAGCAAATATCAATAAAGGTTGGTATTTTTAATACTTTTTTGTTCTAATTATAATGTAAAATTTTCAAATGATCTAAATAGTGTATATACAAACAGACATAAAGTTGATAAAAATACATATTTGTTTAAATTTAAAAGAGGCTAAAATGAAGACAAGGTATGAATTTCAAAATGGAGGATATTTGGATGGTTAACAAGTGAAGTTAATGAAGATGTTAATGTCCTTTGGTGTTGTTGAACATCCTGAAATAAAAAGTTGCTAGTGTGGAAAGTATTTGAAAGTTGAAATGATACTTTAATTATAAGGTAAAAGTTATATGTGTTGAGAATGTAGGTGCTGAGTATCAATATATTTCTTGCTGGTGTACATACAGGAAATTTTTAGTTATTAGTTCTTTTTGGCATTAGTATTGCTACTAACAATAGATGAGTATTTTGAGTGAGATTATAAGTTTTCAGGAGGTCTGTGTATGCATTTTATTGATTGTTACTTTGTTGATATTTGCTGTTCGTTATTTCTTGTCTCTTTTGATTAGCTGGGATTAAAAGAATACATAAAAAAAGTAGTGGTGTTGGTGGTAGTAGTTTTAATGATGATGCTAATGTTAATGACGATGATGACAGTAGTATTGATGATGGTGCTGCTGATGTGTTGATGATGATGATGGTAGTACTAGTGATGAATATAGTGAAGAATAAATCTAAAATGTTAATATCCCTTTTGGAGACATGCCTGTTACTTGTTCATTTTTTTTTTTAATATTTTTAATTGTTCCCATGTCTCAGACCTTCTTCAGGTATAATACCTGTATGAAACAAGTCCCTTTTTTTTCTCCAGTAGTGTAAAGAATGGATAAAAAGAAAAGAAAAAAACACTGCAAACAATAAAAATCTCACAGAACTAAGAATGAGTTCAGTTGTTTGATAATCTCTTTGAATGATAGACATTACCTGTCAGATATATTTTTTTCATCTGTTCAGGTAATAAAAGAAAACAAAAAATATATCTGATTAAAGCCAACTTGACTGGCTTTTAGCTAATCTTGTTGCTTAAAGCAAAGTCTCAAGATCAATGAAAATCAGTCTGCATTTTCTATCAGCAGAACTAGAATCAAAGATAGAACAGACCCGTCAATTTCAAAACTAACGCTCTATTTTAAATATTTTAATAGGAATTAAATTAATTCTTAATTTATTATTATATCTGTAATTAACATTAAGACAATGAAATCAGGCATGGCTGATCATGTATGGAGGAAAAAGTCGCCAACTCCTATGGAATGAATTAAAAATACTAAACAGAGAAGAAAACTGGAGAGTCAGATGTCTGAAAGGATCCACACATACACTAAGCTATCAGGACCACCTTAGTAGGCCTAGCATAAAGATAAATAAAATATGGGAGCCATTAATAAAGAGAAATGACAACAAAGCTTCAACAGGAGCATTAGAAAGAGAAGCCTCAGTGAATGCATTCAATCATGAGAAGCAGCAGTTTCATCAGCAGTCAGATTACAGCTTCAAGTTCTGCACTCAAAATACGTATTTTAGGATTAAAGTTTTGCTTCATTAATTTGGTGATATAGTAACTGTGAGTTCAATCTCTGAGCCATGCAGTGAAAACAAGGTAGGTAATAACTAAGCCTTACTAAGAACTAGATAAGATATTTCTAGTCATGGTCAGCAGAATGAAAACAATCTATATAGATTAAATAAAGGAGTCACTTTGAAGTTCCCTGAAGGTTAGCCAGATCAAAAAACACTGGAGGTCACAATGGCTGAAATTTTGTGAAACAACAACAAAGATCAGGACAATAGTCTGCATGTAAATAATGTAACTAATGATAACTCCTCGTCCCAGAAATTCAAGCAGAAACTAATTTATTCTGTTGGAGTAACTCACCAGGATGTCCAGCCATATGGTGAGATATGCCAACAAAGAAACACAAAGAAGGGTGTGAATTAAACGTCATCACAGGTTTATATGAAGAAACCATTTATTTAATACAATTAACCAAAAGTCAAAAACAAACTATGTGTACAAAATGTTATAAGATTGAATGTACTTACAGACATATTTCTTTTGTGGCAATTACTACTCAGTCAGTTATGTGTCATGCGGGATACATGCTTAGGCGATCATGTATCTTTTGATACATGACTGACGAAGCAGATTTTTTCTCACAGTAAGTTGCCATTTCTTTCTGCAGTAGACCAGTTGCCATCCAAGGCTATAGAACCCAGTCTGTCCTACTATTTACCCATAGCTGGGGGGGTATTAGCACATAAGTGAATGTAATGGATCTGACTGGAATTTGAACTCAACTCTCCGATTCCTCAATCCGAGCTGTTATCCATTACTCCGCCATGCCTCTTCTACTACAGTTTCATAATCTAACAAAACATACTAAACTAAGTTTTACACATTAGAAAGAGCTGCAAAGGTGCTCTTAACTTATGTACACATGTTATTCTTTAGCTCTCATGTCCTCAACTAGGATTTGGATGAACTCACGTGATCAGATTTGGCAGCAAAATGTGAGCTGCTTTGATATTTCATGTTCCTACAAATTCATTTATTTTTAATTTATATTTATGAACATTGAATATAATTTTATTCAATATTAATTTTAGCATATCTTTCATTTTATTATTGTTTCCTTTTTGTCTCAGTACTGAAGAGTTTCCTTGGCCAAACTTGTAAGACATTTTTGAAATGATAAAGATGAAAATTCAAACCTTCTCAGGAAGTATTCCTCTACATCTAAACTATGCTGGTTGTTTAACAGTCATAGAATGTAAAACAATGTTGATAAAAAAAAAGATAAGAAAATTAATGAAAAGCAAGGCAATAAAGCCACTAAGACTCAGGGAGTAATTGAGTGTGAAAGAATATAAGAAAAGGAAAAGCCTTATTAAGGAGTAAGAAGAATAAAAGAACAGGAATCAAAAAGACAGAAGATGGAAGATACAATTAATATTGCATTTAAAATTTTAAAGATCAAACTTGATTGAAAAGACCAGAAGAAAGTTCCACAAGTATGAAAGAAGAAACTGATAGCATAGAACTTACTTTTACATCTAGCCATTTCAACTGGAAAAATGATGATACCTAACTGCCAATCTAGTACTGAAGATGGAAGCTCATCAGAACAATTACCATAAAAATATTTAGTGAAAATGCTTAGGGAAGCTATATTACTATATTTGTTAAAGTGAGATGTCAGCTCAGGGCCATTAACATTGCAGATATCCCCAAGTGGGAGGGCATGTAACCAAGTGGTTAGAATGTTAGTATTCCAGCTGGGTTCAGACCTCAAGAGGGTCATTTTATTGGAGAGTTGATTCTTGATGATATAAGATTATCTGATCGGGGAGATGATCCCAACTTGCAGCACTGTTTTGATGTACCTGAAAACCATAGTATGAGTTGACACAAGTCTTGTGAATGAAAGTGGGTTGACGAAACTGTTCAGAAACTGTTGATGGTTGTGCTAGCATGGTTTGAATATTCTGGCTTTCTTCACATTGCTGATCATGCCAGATTATACATTCTCTCCCAGGAATAAATCAGCCTAAATGCAGTATAAACCACAGGTTAACTCTGTGGGTTTTGAAGAAGCGAAAATCTACCTGAACACCAGTCTCCAATGGAGGTGAACTAGCCACCCTAGCAAATGGACATACTTGGATACAAGAGGCTAGCTATACCATAGCAACCTAGAAAGTGTGTTATTCTTTTGCCATTAAAAGAATGTTATTTTAATGACATATCTCTTCATGACCCTTTGTGATTATAACTCTCCACAGACTCCTTTCTTTTATTATGTACAAATTTCTATGGCTCTTAATTAAGACCAACCTTCTTTGAACTTTGGGGATTGGTGCTACAGAACTGCATTAAATAACCGAAAACTCTTCACTTGAAGGCTTTGAACTGCGGCAACAACTAAAATGGATAGCATGTTTAACTCAAAGTGAAAATAATGACATAATCAATATGCTGATGTTCCACACTACTTCAAATAAAAGTTTAGGAATGAAACCCTTTATCAATAATGGAACAAGCCGTAACAGCTAGTGGACTTGAGAAACTATTTTCCTGAAAAATTTTTTAAGAGAAAGATTTTATAAATTTCAACTTCAAGTAATACTTGTTGCTCAGTCAATGAATGCTGAATGTTTCCTTATAAGGAAACGGCTAATATTATGATTATGGTTACCATAACTTCTTGGGAAAGATAGTGTAATAGTTTCCTATTACCTTCTCTGCAGTTTTGAATTCAGAGTAATCTTTTTCTTCCTGTAACTGAAACCTCTGACCGATCTAAACTGTTATTTAACCCATAGTTAGGGGAAGAAGGGATGTATTCATCCAAAGAAATTGATGTTAAGTAATATAATGAAATTATTTATCTTTTGTGTTCTATTACCAGAGAACCAAGTGATAGATTCCAAGTACTGCTCCAAATTAGACCAAATGAAAAAAGCAATTGATGAAAAAAATGTCTGGAATTAGTTAAGAGAAAGGCATAATAATCCATCAAAATAATGCTTGAGCACATTTCTTTGTTGACTGAGTGAAAACTGTTGCAGGTTCACTGGGAATCTGCTCATCTTTTGAATTCACCAAATATTGCACTTTTCAGAATACCATTTAATCTAGTCTGCAGAGAATTCCTGTATTGAAAAAAATGTAAATGGTATGTAGATTCATTTCTTGCTGAGAAAGATTAAAAGTTATTTGGGGATGGAATTATGGACATAGTTGGTTGAAATGATAAATAACTGATTAAATTAATTTAAAATCATAAATAGGTGATTACATCAATTTAAAATGGTAAATAAGTATTAAATTAATTTAAAATCATAAATAGGTGATTACATCAATTTAAAATGGTAAATAAGTATTAAATTAATTTAAAATCATAAATATGTGATTACATCAATTTAAAATGGTAAATAAGTATTAATTTTAAAATCAAAATCATAAATAATTTAAAATACAATCAATTTTTAAAATCATAAATAAGTATTAAATTAATTTAAAATCATAAATAGGTGATTACATCAATTTAAAATGGTAAATAAGTATTAAATTAATTTAATGTAAATTAAAAATTATTTTATTTTTACTTAAAAAACAAAAGTTTGTGTGCTACTCGCTATAAATGCAGTTTATACAAGAATAATATTATATGAAGAAAATGAAGGAATTCATTAGAAAATAAAATAATTATATTTTCAAAACAAATTACATGCAAAAAAAAACAAAACAAAAAAGGTTATTTATTGAAATTGTCTTAAGACATGAGGATGACTTCATTCATCTTTTAAAGTAACTGTTTGGCTGTGTCATGTCATTTTTTTTTTTCAAATAGGCTATCATCTCCAAGTTTGCAGCTTTTAATGAATTCTTTCAATTGTAGAGATCCAAGTTTCTGTGGTTGACACTCCTACAAATGCAGTATTTTCTGCATCAAACTAAAAGATGCTGAATTAATGCCCTTCATCTGTCTCAAAGAGAAAAGAAAATTTTAAACTTTGGTGGTTGTTGATGGTTGTGCTAGTACAATCACCAATGGCTTTTGAACAGTTTTGCCACCTAATTTCACTCACAAAACTTAGGCCGAACTCATACTATGGTTTTTCAGGCACTTTTTTTTATATATGTCTCATGAAATATTATGGAAAAGAAATATTTTAAGTATTTTTATTCAATTTGTCACATATCCTTACAGTTTCTCTTTTTCAAGGCTTAAACATGTGAAGAAATTGTATATCATGTTTACTGTCTCAAGTGATTTTAGCTAATAAAGTGTAACCCGGATATAAGAGAGATTTTCTCTGGTCCCAAATTAGAGCCTGTGTTAATGTATATATAACAGACCAAACCCGGATATAAGAGAAACCCGGATATAAGGGACTTCTTCTCCGGTCCCGACAACTCTCTTATATCCGGGTTACACTGTACTTTGAACATTTCAAGTGGGGTGGTAATTTTTGAAGAAATGTGAATTAATATATGTTAACAATTCTCATTCCACAAAAAACCAAACATTTTCTAAAGCTTATTTACAGGTTATTTAAAGCTAGAAAATATTTTTAGATTTTAAGAATTTTATTGAGATAATAATGGTTTAGTGATACAAGCCTTACAAATTAACCCATAGCTAGGGGAGGAGAGGTGGATTTATACCCTTCCGAATGGTATTTGCATGTAAGTGAATATAGTGAAAGCAACAGAAATTGGAACTCTACTCTCCAATTAACAATTCTGTGCAATTATCCATTATACCAACCAACCACACATCTAACTTTACTGCAACTGATAGTTCCAAGCAATCACTCATCTAGGTACTGACCTGACTTAAAATTGCTTAACTTTGGTGATTGTACGGGATGTTTCAGTGTAATGTGTTAAAAATGGCTAAAGAGTCAGCCAAAAGTACTTGGGACAATAGACATTATGGAAAATTTATTGCAGCATCTGTGTGTAATATATGTTAAGCATTTATATAGACATATGTATACTGTCAAATATCTATGCATTAGTAAGTTATAAAGGTAGATATTTAGAATAAGGACAAAATCCATTCACATATATATATATATATATATATATATATATATATATATATATATGTAATAAATAATAAATATTTGTAATTCTGAGTGAGTCTACATCAGAAGTTTTCAATATACAAGCTTTTTACAATGAAATCCTCATCAACCACATGTTGATATACAAGTAAATCTGTGTTTCAGCTTGTTATGAAAGTACACTGTCAATCCTATATCAACTGTTAACAAATTCCAGATATGGTAATAATACCCTTGTGTTAATCCTTTTCTCTTCTGGGAGGCCATCATTACTTCAACATCCTATCGTTCATGTCCGAAAACTGTCTCAGACACTCTTGCATGTTGGAGATTATTAGAAAATTCCAGAAATGAGAAAAACAGAGCAATTGTTATTTTAATTTATATATATATATAATATATATATATATATATATTCTGTGTTGTCTGATTTAGTATGAAGGAACGAAAATGGGGAAAAAAATCAAATATATTTTCTGAATTCCCTGAAGTCTCAGTAAGGTTTTTATGATGGGAATCTCATCTTCAATAAAAAGCTTTCTGTAAACACATGCATTATATATATATATATATATATATATATATATATATATATATACACACACACACCACTTTTCATCTATATTCTTATATATAAAAGTACGTATTTATATCTTCAAAAATATTTCAGATGTATTAATATATATAATGTCAATAAGTAAAAATATATTTACATGTTAGCCTAAATAATATTTTATATATATATATATATATATATATATATATATAAACTCAGTGGTCAAACATACAAATATCATACATATATGAGAGACCTATCCACATTACCTTTATAAACCTGCTTTGTATTTTTATGTATATTTAGAGGCAAATGATAAATGTAAACTGGTAAATGTTGCTTTTTCAGATAAAATAAACCAAAAAATTCTTCAGGGAGACAAAGTTTATTAGGGCAGAAATTTTCCTCCAAATAACCAAACATCTATGAAAATAGAGGGGAGGAGGAAGGGAAAAGGAGGGGGAGGAGGAATGTGGATGGAGTGGAGAAAGAAAAGAAAAAAGGCAAGGAAAACAGATAACAAATTATAAAATTGCAATAAGAAACAGAAAAAATGGCTGCTGGGACAAATGATCAGTGAATAAATGTATATAAGAAGGCTTTAATTTCAAGAAAGAAGATAAAACAAACTTTGAATAAAAAAATTAGAAGAAAGGTAAGGAAGGCAGAAATAAGAAAAAGAAGGAAAAAGTTAAGGAAGCTTAAGGAAAGAGAAAGAAGAAAAGAAAGAGGAGGAAAGATAAGAAAGGAGAGGAGGAAAGATCCTTAGAGAAGGAAGAAAGGGAAAAAAATGAGGGAAAAAAAGAAAAGGTAAAGGAAAGATAGGAAAGGAAGGAAAGAAAGAAAATGAAAATGAGTGAAAAAGGAGAAGGAAGATAGAGAAAAAAAAAAAGAAGGAAAGAGAGAAAATAGAAAGTAGTAAAGACCAGAAATCAGGAAAGGAGGAAGTAAAAATGGAAAGAAGGAAGGATTAAAGAAAAAAAAGGAAGGAATAAATAAATTGAAATAAAAGATAATAGTTGTTTTTTTTTTTTTAGAAAATATGTGCAATTGAAAGAATAGACAAAATATCTCAAAAGAGTTCAAAATTTCTGTTTGAATTTCTGGGATGAGTAGTTATCATTATTTACACTATTTACATTTGGACTGTTGTCCTCATCTTTGTTGTTGTTATCACAACATTTCAACCATTGTGTCCTCCAGCCTTCAACAGGTGTATATAAATCCAGGTAACTTACAATGAAATCAAAACTGTCTATATTTCTGAGATGAGGGATTATGTACACTATTTACATTATTCAGACTATTGTCCTCATATTTATTTTGCTCGCTGGGGTAGACTGTTCTAGTTCCACGTGCCGTGTCTAATGGATGTCAGTTGTCAGTTATCTCCTGTTAATTCCCCTCTCCAAGTTTTCCACCACCTTAACCAGGTATTGAACTCACACTCTTTGGGTCCTGTCACTGGATCTAACTAACGCCTTTATCCACTGTCCTCAAGGACACATGGCACAGTGGATAAAGGCATTAGTTAGATCCTCATGGAAACATAAAATTTCATGTTAAAATTCAGCTAATGAAATTCTCAACATTATGAAAACAATGCCAAGTACAGTGAAGAATATAGGACACTGTGCAAAGAAATTAGGAACAAATGCAGTGAGCTAAAGAGGAATGGATCAACAAAAAGTGTGCAGAAATAGGAAGACTGCATATAAAAATAAGAGAACTAACAGGACAGGAAGTTGTGGAGAGCGACAATCGCCAATATTTTGAAGGAACATGGCACACAGAAGAAGAAGAATAACTACATGTTAGGACGCAGACTTATTGACCCACTCTCATTCATTAAATTTGATTGATATTTGATTATTTTAAAATAGGACTTATTGTTTGCATTTAATTTCTGTTTGATTTATACCCGGATGAAAAATACTTTAGGTAGTCAGCAATTGCTTTCATCTTGAATTGGTTTTCTGTGTTGGCTGAAGTTGGAAGATCTAAACATTTATGACTATTTTAGAAATATATAAGATTACCCTACTTTATAACTATCAACATCTTTCAATCCAGAATAAGACATTCTGGAAATTTGTAGGCACGTATTTCTGAGGTAACTCATTCTTTAAAATAACAAATGGTTAATATTATTGAAAAATTCTTGCTTTCATATTTTATGATTTGTATTGATTTTGTGTTTAATTTTAGCATTTAAGAATTTCACTTAATGCCAAGAATGCAAATTAATTTTAATTTTAATTAATTCTAATTGTGTAGTAACACTGGGTAAAAAAAAATTGTATAATTAAAATGTCTAATTAATTTTAAGTTTTTACAAATTTTACTTTATGCCACAACTTCAAATTATTTCTAATTCTAATTAATTCTAATTGTGTGATAGATTTATGCAAAAAAAATTGTGTAATTAAAATGCCTAATTTCTACTAATTAATTTTTAGCTTTCAAAAATTTCACTCTATGCAAAGAATGCAAAATTATAAATGTAATAACTAAATATTACAGATTATTACAATTATTATTATTACATTCAAACTATTTTCATTATCTTCGTTGATTTTTTTTGTTAACAACAACAATAACAAAGATGAGGACAACAATCCAAACAATGTAAATGGTGCAAATAATCACAATACCTCATCTCAGAAATATAGACACAAGATTGAATTTATTTCCCAATTTCTTTAAATTTAAACACTGATATTTTTTGTTAACTTAAACTGTATTTTGATGAGGCAGATATATAATTCTTTCTTATTAAGAAATATAGACAGACTCTAAATTCTTTCTATAGAAATGCAAGGAAAAAACTTTATCAACAGACACTTTGTTTACATATGCCAATTTTCAAAAAAATTGACTTAAAAAATAAATAATACAGATGAAAAATTTATTAAGATATGCTTTGGAAAAATGGAATTCAAATTAAATGTTCATTATTTACATTATTCGGACTATTGTCCTCATCTTTGTTGCCATATTTATCACAACGTTTCGGCCATTGTATGCTCCAGCCTTCTTCAGGTGGTTGGAATATCAAACCGAACCCTTTATTTCGCTCACTGGGGTAGACTGTTCTAGTTCCACGTGCCATGTTTAATGGATGTCATTTATCAGTTATCTCCTGTTAATTTTCCCTCTGAAAGTTCTCCACTGCCTTAGCCGGGTATTGAACTCACACTCGAAGGCAGTGGAGAACTTTCAGAGGGAAAATTAACAGAAGATAACTGATAAATGACATCCATTAAACATGGCACGCCTACCCCAGTGAGCGAAATAAAGGGTTCAGTTCGACATTCCAATCACCTGAAGAAGGCCGGAGTGTACAACGACCGAAACATTGTGATAGATATGGCGACAAAGTTGAGGACAATAGTCCAAATAATGTAAATAATGTACATAATACCTCATCTCAGAAATATAGACAGAAATTAAATGTTACTGCTAATTATGTGAATGTAATATGTTAGTAATACATATAAAATGCAGATAGCTAAATCATTGTATATATTTTAATGATGCAAACTGTTTATTCTACTGATGTAAGGTGGGGGACATAGACAAAGTTTAGCCTTATGTGAATTTATAAATGGTTATATATTATAGTATTTATATGAATTTATAAATGGTTATATATTATAGTATTTAATTGAATTTATTATAATATTTATGTCAATTTATAAATGGTTATATATTATAGTATTTATATGAATTTATTATAGTATTTATGTCAATTTATAAATGGATATATATTATAGTATTTATATGAATTTATTATAGTATTTATGTCAATTTATAAATGGATATATATTATAGTATTTATATGAATTTATTATAGTATTTATGTCAATTTATAAATGGATATATATTATAGTATTTATATGAATTTATTATAGTATTTATGTCAATTTATAAATGGTTATATATTATAGTATTTATATGAATTATAATATTTGTCAATTTATAAATGGTTATATATTATAGTATCTATATGAATTTATTATAATATTTATGTCAATTTATAAATGGTTATATATTATAGTATTATATGAATTTATTATAGTATTTATGTCAATTTATAAATGGTTATATATTATAGTATTGTATACAATTATTATAGTATTTATAAATACTAAATGTAAGGCAGGGAAGCATGGTGGAGTAATGGATAGCAGCTTGGATTGAGGTATGGAAGAACTGAGCTCAATTTCCAGTTTTCATTACATTTACTTATGTACTAATATGCTTCAGGAAGGTATGAATTCATCACTTCTCTCCTTGGTTATGGGTAAGTAGCAGGACATATTGGGCTTAGTTGACAACCAGTCTAAGAGAAGGAAAACTAACCAACCAGGTTAGCAAGGTTAGCTTTTCTCCCCCAGGTATGGGCTGAATAGCTTTAGTCTTGGTTGACAACTGGTCTAATTCAGAAAGAAATGGCAACCTACCATGGAAAAATCTTCTGCCTAGTCAGTCAGGAATTGAAAGAGACATGATCATACAAGAGTGTCTCACTTAACTGACTGAAGTTGAGGACAAAGACAAAATTTAACATTGCATGAATTTATAAAAGGTTATATATTACATATTATATTATTGTATATAATTATTACAATTACTGAATATAAAGTGGGGACACATCAGCAACCATCCTGGGTATGATGATAAACTACATCTGGCAGCACAGCATCTGATCAGGTGGTTTTGAGGAGCATGAAACAATCTCTTAATTGCTGTTGTTCCCAGGTCCACACTGACCCTAACTATAATCAAATAGTAACCCCCTCACACAAGCTGGGGTCACAACACTATAAAAGTATAAAAATTTTGATAGTAAAAATACCAGCAATACATTTTCATAGTAAATATTTATCAGCAATATATTTCTGTAAAGAAAAAAATATTACCAGCAATACATTTTTATAAAAGAAATTACTAATGCTCCCAAGAAAATTAAATTTCAGCATTAAATAAACTGTAAGTTGATATGCCGCTAAACAAACAGATGGAAAAATTAGCCTCACAGGAATTTATAAAAGATTATGTATATTATAGTATTATATATAATTATTACAATTAGTGATGTAAGGTGAGGATACACAGACTAAACTAGCCTAATAAGAATATATAAAATATTATGCATATATTATAGTATTCTATATATTTATTAGAGTTATAATAACTAAAACTACCAAATTTTAAAACTATTCTTAGTTCAAGTTAGTTTAACGTAATACATTCATCTCGTTCGCATTTCTGTCCATTTTGTCTTGTTATCATAATAATCTTAACTAGTAAATATCATATCAGATAATTGTTTTCCAAGCAAATATTTCTTATGTTCTCACCTGAAAGGTCAGGTCATTTGACCAAACAAACATCTTTATTATGTCAATATGGAAAAACATAGATTTCATATTAGTAGATGCTGTGTTATTCTGAATTTTTTTTACATTTTCTTATAGATTCCTGAAAAGCTTAGAATCTATTATGGTATTACAACACAGTAACAATAAAACCTAATTTAATTGAAGAGAAATTTAGATATAAACATGGAACATTCTTTAAGAATATTATGTAAAAAATGATCTATAAAAAATTTAAATCAAATCATTCATTAAACACTTTTGATGGAAACAGCTTTTTTCCAGTGTTGTCTCTTTAATGAATTAAAGCTTATCTGAGTGAATACTCATATTTGAGTTGACATTCTGTTTATTTATTAACAGTATATTTATTTGTCTTTCTCTATGAGATGAGGTATTATGATTATTTACATTATTTACACTGTTATCCTCATCTTCATTTCCTTTTTCACAATGTTTCGGCCATTGTATGCTCTGGTCTTCTTCAGGTGATTGGAATTTTGAACCAAACCATTTATTTCATCTATCAGGGTAGATTGTTCTAGTTCCACATGTCATACCTCATCTGGTTGTCTCAGTTATTTCCCTTTAACTCAACTCTCCAAGCTTTTTGGTTCCCCACTGCTGTAGCCTGGTATTGAACTCAAAACTCTTTGGGTCTAATCACTGCATCTAACCAACACGTTTATCCACTGGGCCATTTGCATGACAATGAAAATGAAGATAACAATCCAAATAATCTAAATAATGTAAGTCTATTTATTTTTACCTACTGGCCTGAATATATGAAAAATCTTATTGAAGAAAAATAGATAGATGCATATAGTAATGTTACTTGTTTCCTTATAAGGAAATATTTGTCATTCATTGACCAAGTGCTATCATTGGCTAAAATTTATAAAATCTTTGTCTTAAAACAATTTTTCAGGAAAATAGGTTTCTCAACTCCAGTAGCTGTTATTGTTCTTTCCAGTAGTGATGGGACCTTTCTTCCTAACTTGCATTATATCATATGGCCACCTCATATTAAAACACAGGTTCCTTTAAGATCACCAAAGTTAAGCAACATCGATCCTGGTCAGTACCTTGATGGATGACCATTTGAAAATACCAGGTTTGGATGTGCAGGTGGTGTAATGGATAATGGCTTGGAATTGTTAATCAGAGAGCTGAGTTTCAGGTCCAGTTGTGTTCATTATATTCACATGGTAAAGGTATGAATCCACCTCTTCTCTCCTAGCTATGGATTAATTAGTAAGACTTGTATCACTAAATCATTATTATCTTGAAAAAAAATTCTTATAATCTAAAAAAATATTTTCTGGCTTTAAATAACCTGCAAAAGTTGATAAGCCATACAAAACAAATCAATCAATCAATAACTTTCATTATGCTAAAAGCCTTTTTTAGCCATTGATCAGAGAAAGCAGTTGTATATGGCTAACCGTTTATATATTTCTCAATGGGTTTGATCTGTACACTTTTTAAAAAAGATAAATATCTTCCTCAAAAGCAAGCAATTGAATGAAATTGCCAAAAAGAAAGATTCACATTCCTGCCTAACAATCAGATCACATGACTATTTTTAATTCTTGTGAATATTTATAATTATTTTTACTGTTATTTTTGTTTTAGTCAAGGGGAGATAACTTTTTGCCTCACGCTACAATGTCGTGCTTTGCATCTTAATTCTATACCTGAGTAACAATTTAACCATTATTATCCATTTTGTTTGATTGAATTTGCAAACTGTTAATTATGTCATTATTAGGAGACCATCCATTGAACACTGTATGATATGTACCAGTGAATTATATTATTGATTAATTCGTTCATTTACTAAAGCTTATCAATACTTTCCAAGTTATTTAAAGCCAGAAAATATATTTTAGATTGTTCCTGCATAACACCAAGAACTTCACTTCTTACCCTTTCTTATGCTCATACGCCACACAGTAACCCGCTACCTTGACTAGCTCTTGAGCCTTGTATTGGTTTAACATTAGTTTAAAAAAATCATTGATCTGAGAAAACAGCTGTATATAGCTAACAGTTTAGACATCTCTGAACAGGTTCAATGCCATGCATGACATTCATATAAGTGTTTACATCTGATGAGGCTATTTAAGAACATAAGTTCTTAGACATTTTTATGTTTAACATTATTTTTATAGATACAAGTATTTAAGTAAATGCTCTGTTTATAATAAACAGTATTAAATAACATTTACCAGCCTGAATGTCTGAGAAATTTTCATCGAAAATATTCGTCCTTCGACAGGATTCAACCTGTATCCTATATGGATATTTTTTTGAATCCTGTCGAAGGACGAATATTTTCTATGAAAATTTCTCGGACATTCAGGCCAGTAAATGTTATTTAATACTGTTTATTATAAACAGAGCATTTACTTAAATACTTGTATCTATAAAAAGAATGTTAAACATAAAAATGTCTTTAAATAATTGTCGGACTTTGTCCATTTCATAATGTGTATAAGTTCTTAGGTTAATGTTTTGGTTTTGTAGCATCTTGCAATGTTGGGCCAAACTACCCCAAGTGCAGTCAATTCTATGTTCAATTCCTTTATCCTTTGTACTATGTTTGTCATAACTGATCCATACGCCAAGATATTTGAAGTGCTTAGAGTTTATTAATTCTGCATTCAAAATATGATCATAGGAGGCACGGTGGGGTAATAGGGAGGCATGGTGGAGTAATGGGTAGCAGCTTGGATTGAGGGATCGGAGAGCCCAGTTCAAATTCCAGTTGAATCCATTGCATTAACTTACACGCTAATACACTTGGGAAAGGTATGAGTCTTCTTCTGCCTCTCACTCCAGCTCTGGGTAAATAGCAGGACAGACTGGGTTCTCTAGCCTTGGATAGCAACTGGTCGACTGCAGAAAGAAATGGCAACCTACCACAGGAAAAAACCTGCCTCGTCACTCATATATCAAAATATACATGATCACCTAAGCATGTATCATGCATGGCACAAAAATGATTGAATGTAAAATCACATACCCTCGGTTGTTGTGAGTTTATTTTGTGATGTCAACAAAAACTCATTGCCACTTTTGTGATGCGAACGAAGACTTGTTACTTTTGTAATGCTCGTTGTAGTAGAGACTTTGTAATCATAGATACTACTATAGTATGCTGTTGAACAATACTGGTGTCAGATGCCTTTGAATAGCACTCACACTAATAGTACTTGCTCAATAATACATGTTTGAAATGTAATCCGTATAGTGATTCAAATAGAGAAATAGTATAGTGAATAGAGTAGAGAATAACAGTTCGTATAGTAATAAAGGCTACACTAGAATGGAAATCAATCTAGACATCACGTGACTTCATATATATGTGTTTCCTCTATGGTCACATGGTCTACTTAATTCAATAATGGGATCACCTGTGTTTGCTCACTGGCAATCTATGTTCAAACTCAAGTATTTAATTTGAAAGCTAGACACTTTATTCCTATATAACAGTTTAACAATCAAAATTAATATACAAGTCTGAATGGAAAGGCATGTAATAATCAATAAGAAGTATAACGTATTTTTATCACCCCCCACTCTGATCAAACTTTACAGATGCCCCAAATTTTGTAAACTCTCTAAAGTTTACGAAGAGATTCTGACCTATCAATAAACAGAAAATATTTTAAACAAAGAGATGTTTTCATAGCATTCATTTCAGCTACAAACAGCATCTGGCTCTGACATTAGTTCTTTAAACCCAATCTTTAAAAAAAAGTACTATGCTCATATGCACAGACAAAGGAACAAAGACGAAGCTTCAGGCTCTAAATTTGAGGCTATATTCTCACATTTTGTATATCGACATGTCTCTTTTCCAGATCTATTATTTTCTGTCATTTATTTATGACTGTAATTGCTACTATGAGTGGCATCTTAAAAGATCTAATATCATTTTCTTCAAGAAATGGAAATGCATATACTTATACACATGTCACTTTCTTGGATCAATGGCTAGAATTGGCTTTGAGCAAGTGAAGACTGTGGGTCTTGGTGTAGACCATCCTTCTTCCAACCTTGTGGACTGACACTACAAAATCACAATGTACCAAATTGCAGAAACCACTTCATTTGATGAATTTCAATAGCAGTAAAAGCTAAAATTGGTATGACTTGAAGATAAAATAATGTCATAATCAAGAGGATGATGCTACATGCTACTTGAAATAAAAGTTAGGAAGAAAACACCCCATCAATACTGGAAAGAGCAATGACAGGTATTGGACTTGAGAAGTCTATTTTTCTGAAAAATGGTTTTAAAAGAAAAATTTTTTTTATATTTCAAACAAAAGTAGTACTGGCTGCTCAATCAGTAAATGCTGAATGTTTCCTTATAAGGAAACAGCTAAAATTACCACTACCATTTATGAATTTGCAGTGTAAGTCTTCATTCTTGAAATATGAAATGAATTAATTTAAGATTCAGTACATAAAGAAGGGAAAATGTTGTCTTTATTTTTTTTCGTATTAGTTAAGAGCATTTGATGATTTCAGATTTCCTAGATATTCAATATGTTAGTACTGTTTTAAAATTATTGTTTTAGGGAAAACAAAAGTAATCATGTAATCACCTATTTAATTTGAAAGCTAATATTCACCACCTGTTTAGTAATCAACTGTTTAATTTGAAAGATAGTAATCATGTAATCACATTTAATTAGAAAGCTAGTAGTAATCACTTGTTTAATTTGAAAGCTAGTAGTCATGTAATCACATGTTTAATATGAAAGCCAATATTCACCACCTGTTTAGTAATCAACTGTTTAATTTGAAAGATAGTAATCATGTAATCAAATTTAATTAGAAAGCTAGTAGTAATCACCTGTTTAATTTGAAAGCTAATATTCACCACCTGTTTAGTAATAAACTATTTGAAAGCTGGTAGTAATCAGGTGTTAAATTTGAAAGTTAGTAATCATGTAATAACCTGTTTAATTTGAAAGCTATTAGTAGTAATCAGCTGTTTAATTTGAAAGCTAGTAATCATGTAATCACCTGTTCAATTTAAAAGCTAGTAGTAATCACCTGAATTTTGAAAGTTAATAGTAATTACCTGTTTAATTTGAAAGTTACAAATTTAAATTGAGAACTAGTAGTAATCACCTGTTTAATTTGAAAGCTAGTATTAATCAATTGAAAAGACAGTAATCATGTAATCACATTTAATTAGAAAGCTACTAGTAATCACCTGTTTGATTTAATAGCTAGTATTAATCACTTGTCCAGTAATGAATTGTTTAATTTGAAACTTGTAATCATATTATCACATATTTAATTTGAAAGCTAGTAGTAATCACCTGTTTAATTTGAATGCTAATAATCATGTTATCACCTGCTTAATTTGAAAACTAGTAATCATGTAATCACCTTTTTCATTTGAAAGTTAGTAATCATGTAAGCATTTGTTTAATTTGAAAGCTAGTAATCATCTAATCATGTTTCATATGAAAGCTAGTAATCATATAATCACCCATTAAATTTGAAAGCTAGTAAGCATGTAAAAACCTGTTTAATTTGAAAGCTAGTAGTAATCTGCACTTTAGTAATCAAAAGTTTAATTTGAAAGCTAGTAATCATGTAATTACCTGTTTAATTTAAAAGCTAGTATTAATCAACTATTTAATTTGAAGGCTAGTAATCATGTAATCACCTGTTTAATTTGAAAACTTATAGCAATCATCTGTTCAACTTAAAAACTAGTATTCATTACCTGTTTAGTAATCAACTGTTTAATTTCAAAGCTAATCATCATGTAATCACCTTTTTTAATTTTAATGCTAGTAGTAAGTATGTGTTTATAACCTGTTTAATTTGAAAGATAGTAATCATGTAATTGGTTGGAGACATGGTGGAGTAATGGGTAGCAGCCCAGATTGAGGAATTGGAGAGCTGAGTTCAAATTCCAGTCGAATCCATTACATCATTCACTTACATGCTAATACCCTTGGGAAAGGTATGAATCCTCTTCTCCACCCCTCAGCTATGGTTAAATATCAGGACAGACTGGGTTCTCTAGCCTTGGATGGCAACTAGTCTACCGCAGAAAGAAATGGCAATCTACTGTGGGAATGAATCTGCCTCATCACATGATCACCTAAGCATGTATCATCCATGGCACATAAATGACTGACAAAATCATGTAATCACCTGTTCAATTTGAAAGCTAGTAGTAACCACTTGTTTCAAATAAAAGCTAGTAAGCTGTTGAATTTGAAGTCTTGTAAACATGTAAAAACCATTTTTAATTTGAAAGCTAGTAATAAGCTGCTGTTTAGTAATCAACTGTTTAATTTGAAAGCTAGTATTCATCACCTGTTTAGTAATCAAGTGTTTAATTTGAAAGCTAGTAGTAAGTATGCGTTTAAGTTGAATGCTAATAATAATGTAATGACTTGTTTGAAAGATACTAATCATGTAGCCACCTGTTTAGTTTGAAAGATAGTAATCAGGTTTCAAAAAGTTTGAGTAAAAATTTAAGTAGAATTTTATTTTTTTTCTTATTTGGAAATCCTAATGTTTTTGTAGTGGAACTAAAATATTTCTTGAATTTTGTTTTTTAAAACTTGGTAGAATTAAAAAGCATAAAAATTTGTAAATAGAACTTAAATTTCTTGTTTTCTTTATACAACCAAAACTATGATTACTTCAAACTTTTTCCCTTACTAAAGAAGCATACATTGTGCTTCTTTTTTTCTAATCATTATTAAAGTACCAGTTTTTTTAACCATCTTCTATGACAGGAAGAAAACAGCAGTGAGTTTATCAAGATCAGATTTTTATCCGGTGAAGTATAAAAATTTACAAGTAGTGCTTAAATGCCTAGATAATAAAATTGTTAGAAAATAAAGACTTCAAAAGCTTGGACCATATTTCTTCCAAGATGAACTCTGGACAATTTCTGCTAGAGGTTACAAATTTTCTGGGAGGGATCATTTGCAGTTTAGAGAAGTTAATCAGTAAAATTAATTGACACAAATTGTCTGTCATAACTAATAATATTTGCCTTAAAATAATATACATTCAGTTGCTTTAAAAATTTATCTGATCCCAAAATTTAGAAATTATACATTATTTCAATAGCATATAATATAATTGAAACTTGTTTATGTGTGCAGTTTTGGGGTCTTAAACATATGAAAGTAAAAAGAAAAAGTTATTGACAATATCTCGTAGGAAATCATTTGCAGCAAAGTCAAGTAAAACCCTTAGCTGTATTTTAAGTATATTCATTGGTTATTATTCTGATTAATATAGTGTCTTGAAAGAACAGATACTACTAAATGATCATATTTACTTTCCACCACACACTTGGCAAGATGTGTTGCAAGGTCATTTTAATGTGGGGAATCCAAGAACATGCTCCCGGGACAGGTCCCAAAATGGCAAACCATCCCGACAACTGTTGATTACACTGGCATCAGTATTACTACCAATGACCCCTCTTTAGTGCATTGAGGGAGGTACTGCTATGGGCAGCCATTCCACAGGACCAGGCACCTCTCATTATAGTTGTTCTCTGCCCAAAGAGAGAGACATAATTGAATTGCATTCTGTCCAAAGACAGAAACATAACTGAAAGATAAAATGTAGTTTGCCTGCCTTTAGGCAGATACTACACTTTGATCCCAAATGAAGTCTTTAATTTGACAATAGACTTATGAATGTCTTCATACCATGAAAACTAGAAATCAAAGAATGAAAGTAATTTCATTATTTATATGGGACTGAAATGTTACTTCTTGACAGCACCATAAAAAAATGGAAAAAGCAGAGCAATTTCTGAGATGCTTTTCTGAAAACAGAAACTAATTTCTATTCTCTCCATAACACGTATCTGCATGGCTTGCTCAATCCTAGTGACAATGGCTACTAAGATTTTATTTGATGTTTTTCTTTCTGACTTCATTATTCACCAAGACACTTTTTTTTCATTTCATTTTGCATATGAGAAATTTGATAATTAATAATGACAAAATTTTTGCTGATTCAAGTAGTTTTAATCTTAGAATCTAATCTAATCTGATTTAATCTAATTCAATAATCCCTTGGTTGATAAAACCATTTATGAGTTGAAGGAAAGAAAACAAATAAACTTAAAAAATCAAAGACAGAAAAGTATACGCAACATTGTTTAGGCAATTTATGAATGCTGAAGAATAGATAAACCAAAATGTAGTCTTAACAGCAATTATATGCAAAAGTGGTTTGATAAAGTATGGCACAAAGAACTGTTGGAATTGCTTAGTAACCCTGACATATTTGGGAAATATATTAGAATAATCAAGAACCTATACTAGCAGCAACCACCTGCATACAGATAGAAAATTAATTCAGTAGATATACAAAAAGAGAAATGGGTGTAAGACAAGGATGTGTCTTTCCACCAGACATATTCAACCTATACAGTGAGGCAATTCTGACAGAATTAGAAGTCCTACCAAGATTTATTATTTGCAGCCACAATCTTAACAACATAAGATATTTTAATCGTTTTCACCCCAAACAAGGCCGTAGAGCCACTAAGACATAAGTGGTTACTGGGTGTGGAAGAATTAGGAACAGAAACATTAATAATGAGTGAGAAGAGAAAAGAAGTAATCAGGAGGACAAAAGATAGTGATTAACATTGCATTTAAATTTTTGCAGATTAAAGTTGGTTGGAAAGCATGGAACTGGAAAAAAGTTTCACAAGAAATGTGAAAAAAGAAGCTGTTAGCATAGAATTTACAGTTACATCTAGCTAAGTCAACTGTAAATTGATGAGATCTCAATGCCAGTCTAGTACTGTGCATAAATTAAAAAAGGCTAGGTACCATAGAGAAAAGCTCATCTAAACAATTATGCAGTTGATACAGTTTTGATAGCACATACAGAAAAGAAATTACAAGAACTCCTACAGAAAGTAATGAAGGAAAGCAAGAAGAAAGGGCTAAAACATCAATTTGCAAGAAGACAAAATGCATGGTTGTTAGCAAAAGGACAGCCCAACAGGCAAATTACAAATTAAAGATACCAAAATCAAACAAGTACAAATAATTTGAATATCTGGGAAGTGTTTTAACAAAGGGAGGAAAGTGTGACACTGAAATCCAAAGGTGTATTGAAATAGCTAAAGATGCATTTCAAAAAATTAAGCAGTGTATTAAGAAATAGAAAAAGTTCATTACAAAACAAGCAAGGCAGAAATGCCACTAATATGAAGAGGGTTACAAAGAGTGAAATTGAGATAAAAGATGAATGGGATTCAAGAAAATAGAAGATGATGAATGACATTTAAATTTTTGAAGATTGTAGTTTTCAGGGAAGCAAATAAATGGAAGGGATTTCCACAGGCAGGAAGTGAATGAAAAGAAACTGTTAGAGTAGAAGTGGTGGTTATATTTAACAATTTCAACTGTAAAAGGGTGGGACCTAAATGCCAATCTTGTAGCATGCTTGAATTCACGTAGTCAGGGCACCAGGAAAAAAAGCTCATCAAAAGTTGACACAAAAAAAATTGTAGAAAAGACAGAGGGAAGCCACATCATGTTGGTGAGAAAGTAACTGAAGTTGAAATACCAAGTCAGGATCAGTTACATTGCAGATTCTTCTTTGGATATTGCCAAGAACTTTGAGATGAATAGCAGGAGCTCCAGACCAAATATGGCAACAGTATTCAATGCACAGACAATTGGTAGATTTATATATATGCAAGATGGACTCTGATGAGAAAAACCTTCTGGTATGACACAGAGACCCAAATTTCCTTGCAGTAGATGCAGCTATTGATTCAATGTAGTCATTCCACTTAAAGTCTATTGAAAATGTGAGGCAAAGTAGGTGCAGTGTGCTGCTCTCCTGGAGTCAAGCAGTTTTGTTTTGGAGGCATTAAAATTTATAAGACATTTCCTGCTCCAGATAACCACTGATTTGGGGTCCTGTTCAGCAGCCAGGTTAACTTTTGTCAGCTCTGACAGATTTGCTATTGAGACAGTAGTGAATGGTAGGGTCATCTGCATAACTGCCTACTTGGGAAGTGATGACATCTGGAAGGTCATTGATGAAAATCAGAAACCACATAGGACCTAGGATAGAGCCCTGGGGACAGCCGTATTCATGTGCAAGGATCTGGAAGTGAGCCCATTCAAAATGACCTTCATTTCATGATTTTATAGGAATGATTGAATTAAATTAAACAATCACCCTGTAATGCCATAGCCCTGAAATTCATGTAGAAGACCAGTATACCAAACCCTGTTAAATGCCTTTTGAGATATCTAGAGCCACAGCTCAAGCTTCACTGTTCTTATCAAAAACTTGATATACATATTCAATGATGGCTGTCAGAACATCAGCGATAGACATGGCAAAATGGAAGCCATTTTTTTTTGTCAGAGAGTAAGTCATTAGAGAGGTAAGATGCTTAACAACTTCAGCATTGATTAAAGCCACAAATACATTGCTGAAAAGCAGTAGGAGACTAATAGGTTGACAGAGGGGCCAGAAAGTTCTCCATAGTTTTTAAAAACAGGAACTACAGAGGAGGAATTCCAACAAGCTGGAAAGCAAAAAGCAGCAAGGCAATAGTTGTAGAGTTTCAAGAGAACTGGAGCCAGCTCAGGAGTACATTTCTTTAGGACAACAGCTGGGATCATATCACCTGTGCTCCGCTTATGAGAGTCTAATTTAGAAATGATGTTTGAGACCAGTGACAGTGTTATGCACATATCACTCATTAGAACCTCTGTTCTAGTAGGGAAATCAGGTGTGGGTACTCCAGATGAGTTGTGCTGAGTTGGACTTCAAATTAATTGAATATAAGAGGGATTGAGGATTTGCTATTGTTCTGCACACTCTTGCAGAGCTGCCAATAATCTCTGGAACCAAACTTGCAAGATGCTATACATTATTTCATTCTATCAGCAAAGAGTAACTTTGCTTCTTTGAGGACACACTTGCACTTATAATGATCAGAGATAAAGAGACTTCTGTTGCAATCAGGCATGTCACTCTGGTACAAGTGGAAGAAATGATTCCTGTGAGATATAGCTGGGCCTGCGGGCAAGAACTAAGGTGATGAACATGATTTAACTTGGTATTTTCTTGCTGAAATGAAAGCATCAATGCTGGCTTTCATTCAGGAGGAGACCTCAGATGCACGTTTTGGACGGGATGATTAAAAACTAAGCAGCCTGGCATGGTTGGCATTAAAGTCACCGAACGCAAATATATTTACAGATGGATATAAGGAGATGGTCTTGTCTATATTATCAGAAATACTATCTAATATGCAACAGTCATGAGAGGAAGGAAACAGTAGAGAAAGAAGAGACAGCTGACTGAATTTAGTAGGGAGAGACAGAGACACATGTAAGAATGGTCTAGATGTGTTTGCAAGGTCATTTTTTTAATGTGGGGGAATCCAAGAACATATACCCGGGACAGGTCCCAAAATGGCAAACCATCCCTACAACTTATGATTACATCAAATCAGTATTATACCAATGACCCCTCTTTAGTGCATTGAGGAGGTGTGCTACTGGGCAGCCATTCCACAGGACCAGGCACCTCTCATTATAGTTGTTCTCTGCCCAAAGAGAGACATAATTGAATTGCATTCTGTCCAAATATAGAAACATAACTGAAAAATAAAATGTAGTTGCCTGCCTTTAGGCAGATACTACACTTTGATCCCCAAATGAAGTCTTTAATTTGACAATAGACTTATGAATGTCTTCATACCATGAAAACTAGAAATCAAAGAATGAAAGTAATTTCATTATTTATATGGGACTGAAATGTTAATTGACAGCACCATAAAAAAAATGGAAAAAAGCAGAGCAATTTCTGAGATGCTTTTCTGAAAACAGAAACTAATTTCTATTCTCTCCCATAACACGTATCTGCATGGCTTGCTCAATCCTAGTGACAATGGCTACTAAGATTTTATTTGATGTTTTTTTTTTCTGACTTCATTATTCACCAAGACACTTTTTTTTCATTTCATTTTGCATGAGAAATTTGATAATTAATAATGACAAAATTTTTGCTGATTCAAGTAGTTTTAATCTTAGAATCTAATCTAATCTGATTTAATCTAATTCAATAATCCCTTGGTTGATAAAACCATTTATGAGTTGAAGGAAAGAAAACAAATAAACTTAAAAAATCAAAGACAGAAAAGTATACAGAACATTGTTTAGGCAATTTATGAATGCTGAAGAATAGATAAACCAAAATGTAGTCTTAACAGCAATTATATGCAAAAGTGGTTTGATAAAGTATGGCACAAAAGAACTGTTGGAATTGCTTAGTAACCCTGACATATTTGGGAAATATATTAGAATAATCAAGAACCTATACTAGCAGCAACCACCTGCATACAGATAAAAAAATTAATTCAGTAGATATACAAAAGAGAAATGGGTGTAAGACAAGGATGTGTCTTTCCACCAGACATATTCAACCTATACAGTGAGGCAATTCTGACAGAATTAGAAGTCCTACCAAGATTTATTATTTGCAGCTACAATCTTAACAACATAAGATATTTTAATCGTTTTTCCCCAAACAAGGCCAAAGAGCCACTAAGACATAAGTGGTTACTGGGTGTGGAAGAATTAGGAACAGAAACATTAATAATGAGTGAGAAGAGAAAAGAAGTAATCAGGAGGACAAAAGATAGTGATTAACATTGCATTTAAATTTTTGCAGATTAAAGTTGGTTGGAAAGCATGGAACTGGAAAAAAGTTTCACAAGAAATGTGAAAAAAGAAGCTGTTAGCATAGAATTTACAGTTACATCTAGCTAAGTCAACTGTAAATTGATGAGATCTCAATGCCAGTCTAGTACTGTGCATAAATTAAAAAAGGCTAGGTACCATAGAGAAAAGCTCATCTAAACAATTATGCAGTTGATACAGTTTTGATAGCACATACAGAAAAGAAATTACAAGAACTCCTACAGAAAGTAATGAAGGAAAGCAAGAAGAAAGGGCTAAACATCAATTTGCAAGAAGACAAAATGCATGGTTGTTAGCAAAAGGGACAGCCCAACAGGCAAATTACAAATTAAAGATACCAAAATCAAACAAGTACAACAATTTGAATATCTGGGAAGTGTTTTAACAAAGGGAGGAAAGTGTGACACTGAAATCCAAAGGTGTATTGAAATAGCTAAAGATGCATTTCAAAAGTTAAGCAGTGTATTAAGAAATAGAAAAAGTTCATTACAAACAAGCAAGGCAGAAATGCCACTAATATGAAGAGGGTTACAAAGAGTGAAATTGAGATAAAAAGATGAATGGATTCAAGAAAATAGAAGATGATGAATGACATTTAAATTTTTGAAGATTGTAGTTTTCAGGAAGCAAATAAATGGAAGGATTTCCACAGGCAGGAAGTGAATGAAAAGAAACTGTTAGAGTAGAAGTGGTGGTTATATTTAACAATTTCAACTGTAAAAGGGACCTAAATGCCAATCTTGTAGCATGCTTGAATTCACGTAGTCAGGGCACCAGGAAAAAAAAAGCTCATCAAAAGTTGACACAAAAAAATTGTAGAAAAGACAGAGGGAAGCCACATCATGTTGGTGAGAAAGTAACTGAAGTTGAAATACCAAGTCAGGATCAGTTACATTGCAGATTCTTCTTTTGATATTGCCAAGAACTTTGAGATGAATAGCAGGAGCTCCAGACCAAATATGGCAACAGTATTCAATGCATAGACAAATGGGAGATTTATAAATGTGCAAGATTGACTCTGATGAGAAAAACCTTCTGGCATGACACAGTGTCCCAAATTTCCTTGCAGTAGATGCAGCTATTGATTCAAAGTAGTCGTTCCACTTAAAGTCTATTGAAAATGTGAGGCAAAGTAGGTGCAGTGTGCTGCTCTCCTGGAGTCAAGCAGTTTTGTTTTGGAGGCATTAAAATTTACAAGACATTTCCTGCTCCAGATAACCACTGATTTGGGGTCCTGTTCAGCAGCCAGGTTAACTTTGTCAGCTCTGACAGATTTGCTATTGAGACAGTAGTGAATGGTAGGGTCATCTGCATAACTGCCTACTTGGGAAGTGATGACATCTGGAAGGTCATTGATGAAAATCAGAAACCACATAGGACCTAGGATAGAGCCCTGGGGGACAGCCGTATTCATGTGCAAGGATCTGGAAGTGAGCCCATTCAAAATGACCTTCATTTCATGATTTTATAGGAATGATTGAATTAAATTAAACAATCACCCTGTAATGCCATAGCCCTGAAATTCATGTAGAAGACCAGTATACCAAACCCTGTTAAATGCCTTTGAGATATCTAGAGCCACAGCTCAAGCTTCACTGTTCTTATCAAAAACTTGATATACATATTCAATGATGGCTGTCAGAACATCAGCGATAGACATGGCAAAATGGAAGCCATTTTTTTTTTGTCAGAGAGTAAGTCATTAGAGGTAAGATGCTTAACAACTTCAGCATTGATTAAAGCCACAAATACATTGCTGAAAAGCAGTAGGAGACTAATAGGTTGACAGAGGGGCCAGAAAGTTCTCCATAGTTTTTAAAAACAGGAACTACAGAGGAGGAATTCAACAAGCTGAAAGCAAAAAAGCAGCAAGGCAATAGTTGTAGAGTTTCAAGAGAACTGGAGCCAGCTCAGGAGTACATTTCTTTAGGACAACAGCTGGGATCATATCACCTGTGCTCCGCTTATGAGAGTCTAATTTAGAAATGATGTTTGAGACCAGTGACAGTGTTATGCACATATCACTCATTAGAACCTCTGTTCTAGTAGGGAAATCAGGTGTGGGTACTCCAGATGAGTTGTGCTGAGTTGGACTTCAAATTAATTGAATATAAGAGGATTGAGGATTTGCTGTTGTTCTGCACACTCTTGCAGAGCTGCCAATAATCTCTGGAACCAAACTTGCAAGATGCTATACATTATTTCATTCTATCAGCAAAGAGTAACTTTGCTTCTTTGAGGACACACTTGCACTTATAATGATCAGAGATAAAGAGACTTCTGTTGCAATCAGGCATGTCACTCTGGTACAAGTGGAAGAAATGATTCCTGTGAGATATAGCTGGGCCTGCGGGCAAGAACTAAGGTGATGAACATGATTTAACTTGGTATTTTTCTTGCTGAAATGAAAGCATCAATGCTGGCTTTCATTCAGGAGGAGACCTCAGATGCACGTTTTGGACGGATGATTAAAAAACTAAGCAGCCTGGCATGGTTGGCATTAAAGTCACCGAACGCAAATATATTTACAGATGGATATAAGGAGATGGTCTTGTCTATATTATCAGAAATACTATCTAATATGCAACAGTCATGAGAGGAAGGAAACAGTAGAGAAAGAAGAGACAGCTGACTGAATTTAGTAGGGAGAGACAGAGACACATGTAAGAATGGTCTAGAGATTCAAGAGAGAGCTCCTAAGCCAGCAGGAGATGTTTGCAGACATAAACACCCAGTCCATGCATGTGGACATTAGAGTCTTTCCTAAAGAGAGGAAGATACCCAGGAATCGAGAAATCAGAGGAGGAGATTGAAGAGTTAAAATTAGTTTTGCAGAGAGCTAGGATGTTCAGGGATGTTTTGGAAAGGAACAATTCAACACTGAAGAAGTTGGTACGAATACCACTAATGTTGGAGAAAGAAAGGGTTGTTGAGGGGTTTAGGTGGTTTTTGTTGATCTAGTTTAGTTTTATATCTTTGGTTTCTTATACTCATGGTGTGTTATTTTGGTATGGTAAGCCCTAGGTTAGTAGTAGCAGTTGGTCATCTAATGTAACATGTGTGGAAAGGGAACTGGTGCAGACTGCGTGGCCTCGAAGTTGCCCACCAGAGGTGCTTGCAGAGTCACCCTTTTGTGCGTGACATGGTACTGCAAGAACCCTGATATTATGCAACTCTCAAGGCACTATGCAAGAGTTCAAGCTTCTAACTACTAGTCGAGAACAGCAACCAAAAAACTGCCAACCCAGTACCCTCAGTATGAAGAGATGTTGCTACCATCCACACACTTCCCAAAAATTCATGGCAGCACTACTATTAAGGCCTGAGAAAAGGAAAGGTACCCGGGAACCCATTCCTGAACAGGAAATAAGGGATGAGCCTCTATTACTGTTCAAGAGGAGTGAGAGGAATATGGATGGGCAATAGGAAAGTCTATTTACTCCTATTTAAAAAAAAAAAAAAAAAGGTTTAACTTAGTTAAAGTCAAGGTATCCATTAGAAATTTAACAAAGAATTAAAACTGGCAGAGATCTACCTCTGAAATAACTTTTAAAAAAACAGTCCTGGGTTTGACTTCCAGTTATTTCAAAGAATGAACATTCAAATAAATTATTTTGAGAGTTGATCTGCAGCCCACAGAACTTTTTGGCCATATGATGCTTAACTGATATTCTAAGGAGGAGAGGAGATAATAGGTAGTAGGGGGGAGCCCTAGAATCATGAGTGAATGGCCAGTTAGCCAACTCGATATCAGCAGGGTAAAAAAAGAAAACAAAAACAAAAACATGATGACTGTTAAATACTAAGATTATAGTTTTTGTAAGGTAGCAGCGAGACGACGTGTATCTGCCAAGCCACTCGTTGCCGTGAATGTCTTGTTTAAGTAGCCCACTCTCGCCTCTCATGTAAGCGGGCGAGTCTACTTCTATGGGGTGTGACGCCAAGACCATTCCGGTCTTGTAATCTGGGCGTCTTAGGTTCGATTCCACCTCTACACGCCCCTCCCTTCCGGGGCCACAAGATACTTGCGTTGTGGTCCAATGTTTTGAGGCTCTGGAGTAGTCGTGCGACGTGCCCCACATCTGTGGGGATAGGTTCCTGGGTGGTCGCGTCACCCTTCTGCTACGACGCCCCGGTTGGTCTTCCTCAACCTCCATCATTCCAGGGATGCTGTGTCATCTACCTCCATCGGTTCTGGTAGAGTGTCGGATGTTTCGGGCTGGTTTTGATCCATATCAGTGGTGGACCATTCTCCCGGTATTTCGGGCCCTGTTGGGTTGTCTATGGTATCCAACATTCCTGGGGGGCACCTCAGGTATTGAGTGGCAAGGAGTATCTACTACTGGGTTTATTTTTCGGAGGAATCTGCGATTGCGACAGGTTACCCGGTTACTCCATCCATGCGTACATTATACTGCCGGTTACCCAGTGTTTCCACCACCCTTCCTGTCTTTGCCCATCGGCGTGGGTATGGACCAACTTGGTTCTGTATCTGCACTGTTTCCCCGATTTTCAGTTCCTGAGGTGGGTGACTTTTTTAGATTGTATTCTCTTTCATTCCTTAAGTGTCTTTTTTTTGCCATCGCTATTTCCTATAATGACTGATTTCTCTCAGCGTTTGTGGATTCGATATCGGTCCTGGAGCACTGGGAGATGGTCCTTTATCACGCGACCGTAGAGCATCATCGCTGGAGACATATGTAGGTCTTGTACCGGGGTGTTGCGATGAGTCAGTAGGGACCTAGCTGCCTGGTCATGGCATAGGCGACCGCAACTGTCCGTGCTATCAACAAGTATCCTTTTAGCCGTTTTAACGGCCAGTTCTGCTCTCCCGTTGCTTTGAGGGTAATATGCCGATGATGTTCGTTTCCTTATGCCCAAATTATCTAGGAACCGGTTAAATTCACCGGAGTCAAACGGTGGTCCGCCATCGGTTGAAAGTTCCTCCGGTACTCCATACGTGCAGAACCAGTTTCGTAGGGCGTCACATGTAGCCTTGGCATTCCCGGACGACATCAGAGTGACTTCTACCCATCCGGTGTATCTATCTGCATATACTAGATAGTTCTTCCCTCGTAAATCGAAGAAGTCCGTCACAGTCTTCTGAAATGGGAACTCGGGGTTCGAGGGCGGCATTAGGGGTTCCTTGGGTTGTGATGGAGCTATTACGTTGCATACTTTGCACTGGGCCCGGGTTTGACGAATGCTCGCGTCCAGTCCTGGCCAAAACAGCCGCTGTCTAGTGTTTGCCAACATTCCATTGACGCCCTGATGCGCTGAATGGAGCGATTCCAGTACCTCTGCACGTAGCTTTCTGGGTATGAGGATTTTATTTTCCATTATCGTCACCCCTTCCAAGCAATATAACTCCTCTTTCATATGCCAAAACCGGCGAATTGTCTCCGGCAGTTCGTGCCGAGATTTAGGAAGCCATTTTGTATGAATTCGGCGAGGAACGGCATTCCTCGTCAGTAGCAGCTGCAGCCACAATCCTGTCCCATGTTATTGCTCTTAATTTAGGGTCCTGCTCATAGGTGGAGTTAAATGACGCTCTTATGGCACTATCCATAGTTTGTGCGATGTCCTTTTCGTTTGCTTCCTCCTGGCTTAACGCCACTGGGCATCTCGATGTACAGTCTGGTGCCGCATTGAGTTTGCCAGGAGATGCTTTTATTCGAAATTTGTACATCAAGGACCGTTCTTTGAAGTTAAACAGTCTTGGGTTCTTTATGTCCTCCAGAGCTTTGTCCGAGATCTTCACCAGGGGCTTATGGTCCACGGTGACTAACAGCTCTGGGCACCCCAAAACGAACATCCGGCATGCTTCCAGTCCGTAGACTAATCCCAATGCTTCTCCTTCCACTGGTGCATATCGGGACTCTGCGTCATTAGTGAATCGGGAGCCGGCCAGGATTAACTTCCAGTGGTCCTCACCACACTTCGGTCCAGCTTCGGTGGCACAGTTGCAGTGCTTCTGGAAAAGAAAATATCCTAAGCCTGTTTTGCTGAAGTCCGTCGACAAACAAGTTGGCCTATTCACTTCGAAGGTTCTTACACCGTTCTCGATTTCTTCTGATCCTTCTTTTCGACTCTTTGAAGATTCGATCGAGTGTGCTGTCCCAGTAGAACTTCCGATTTTTTGTCTTTAGCAGCTCCCGGAACAGGGCCATTACCTCGGCCTGAGAAAAGCGTAGGCTACCTGGTTTACCATTCCAAACCAGGATCTTATGTCAGTTATATTTTTGGTGTCAGGAAATTCCGTATTGTTTCAGTCATTCTTTTGGTGGGTTTTATCCCATCTTCTGTTATCAAGAACCCGGCAAATTCCACCTTTTTTCCGCGAAGTGAAATTTCTGGGGTTGAATACGATACCATTTTTTGCTGCAGTTATTTATGTACTCCATAGTATGCCAAAATGATGATTCAATAGAGTTGTCCCATAGTATCGTATCGTCAATACATCTTGTTTTCCTGGGCATATCTACAGTAATATTGTCGAACCTGCGTGTATATGCGTCTCCTGACGCTTGAATCCTTGTGGTGCCCGAAGATAACGGTATCTACCCCATTCCGTGATGAAGGTAGTTGCATCTCTTGCCGATGGAGAGAGGGTTAGGCTATGATAGCCATTCCATGCATCCAAAACGGTTTTTTTTCTAGTTTTCGCAGGCACCAGCGATGCCTGATTGAAAGGAGACGGTGTATGATGGGTTTCTCGTAGGGTAGCGGTGTTGAGCTTCTGTAGGTCCACCGTACGCCTCGGTGACCCGTCCTTTTCGGTGCAACCACCATTTTGGAGCACCATGTTGTAGGTGTACCCACTGGTACAGGTTCTATGATGCCCAATGCCACGTCTCGGTCGAGGTCCTCCTTGACTCTTTTCTTCCAATGGTGTGGACCGGGATTGGGGTGTGGACAGCTGAGGGTTTGGCCCCCGGGATGAACGTGATGTCCATGGGTTTTCCTTCCATCGCCTGCAGCCGTTGATGTGGGCATACATTGAATGCATTGGACTCAAAATGCTCCTTCATCCATCGTTCCAATCGGGGTCTGTTTTCTTCCATAGAAGCGAAAGGGATACTGTCCGGCTTAGGTGGGACATTAGTTCTTTGTGGGCACCCACATGGTGCCTTTCCGCCATCGCTAGTTGCCACGTTCTGCTGGGAAGTTGGGTCTGGAAAGTTATCTGGCACCAGACCAAGGTCTTTTAGGGCCGACTCGGACAGGCAGAAATCTGATGTATTTTTTGATACATATATAATCTGACGTGTTTCCCGCGATCCTACTCTGACTTTTAGCGAATATCACGCCTTTTATGTTTAGTAGGTTATCCGTGATTCCCCGAATTCGGTGACTAGTCGGTACTAGACATTTGTCTGACACTTCAGAATTTTTGGATTTCTGGTCCGCTAGAGCATGTCTGTGCCCCAGTGTCTGCGATCGCCTCGATCCGGTGAGTATGGAGGCCAGCTTGTCCTATGGATATGTGCCCGAATTCCATGGACCTCTGGAATCAGAGTTATCTCTACCATCAGGGTTGGTGCTGGATCAGGAGTACCTCTTCGAAACTTACTTTTGTTCCAAATCAGGTGCGGCACGGCCTTTGGTTTTGTCAGGTTGATTTCAATTCTCTCCTTTTCACTTGTCCATCTTGGACGATCACCCGGTTACGAACCTTCTTGTGTCTTTGGGTGGTGAGAGTTCTGGATTCTGCTCGACCACACCCGCTGTAGATTTGTTGCTGGACCCCTGCTTCGGTTTCCTGCAAACCCCTTTTAAATGTCCGTTAAGCCGCAATTGTGACAAGTCATCTTTTGCTGCTGGGCAACCCCTTCGTTCATTCGAGCCGTCAGGGTGTGAGCTCTTCCCACACCATTTACAGGGTTCAGTGTCTCTCGGGGTTGATACGGTCTGGTTCTCTCCCGAGGCCGCTGCCTGCAGCCCGATCTCTGTGTGCTCGTTGTAGTAGGGTATACGTTACTATGGAGATGGGGGTAGACTTGTCCGTGGTCTCTAGGCTGACAAGCCTGTTGAATTTTTTCTTCCAGTGTCGTAAGTGTCGCAGCCTCAGACAACACCTTGCTTTGATGCTCCAGGCTTGCCAGCCCAGCCACCATTTGTCCTGCTACCATATCGTTGGAGTAGCTGACTTTCCGACGCATCCTATCCCGTTCGGACAAGTCACTGAAAAGTCGCAGAATTTTTGCGACTGATCAAGTCGTGCCACGAAGTCCGTAATCGATTCCCCTTCTGCCTTACGGAGTGGAATTCTTGCCGGTACACTTTTTGTGTAGGCTTCTGACGGCCTACGAGCTTTATGTGCCGTAACAACTGTTCCTCCGTGACAGAGTTTAGCACTTCTGCTCCCTACCATATCGAACAACAGCCTGTTCACTTCTGGGGCACAGGCCGTTCTCAGCTCGTTTCTTAACGCTGTTGGTTCCGTCAACCCACACATCTCCTTTTGTATCTATTCCAGGAGTCAATGAATATCGCCCAGTCACCATCACTCGAGTCCGGTTCTATATTAGGTCTGTCGGGTCTTCTTGTAAGTGACTTTCTCGGCTGTCCTCCGTCTCTTCGTAGGGTGATGATCTTCTGCTGTAGCTCGATGAGCTGTTGAAGTAATGTCTGCTGTGTTTGTTCGTCCATATTCCAACGTTGTTTGTAGCAGGTTTCCTATATCGGCGATGCCATGTAAGGTAGCTGCGAGACGACGATGTATCTGCCAAGCCACTCGTTGCCGTGAATGTCTTGTTTAAGTAGCCCACTCTACTCTCATGTAAGCGGGCAGTCTACTTCTATGGGGTGACGCCAAGACCATTCCGGTCTTGTAACTGGGCGTCTTAGGTTCGATTCCACCTCTACAGTTTTAAGGTATGCTATATTTGTGGTTCAAAGTGCTCAATATCAGAGATAGAGTACACATAAATATAAAAGTGGACATTGAAGTCAACATAGAGCAGACAACTTAAAAATTGTCATGTCATACATACATACATACATATATATATATATATATATATATATATATATATATATATATATATATATATATATATATGAACAACTTTTCTAAATCAGTATTTCATTGACCAAAATAAGAATATTTATTTTAGACAGTGAAAATTTTCAGCACTCACTCCTATATTTATATCAATATCTTTGTAGAAAAGATACATTTGCAAAAATCTTATACATTATAAGATAAGAAGGTTGTTAAAGAGATAGACAGGTAAATGAATAACTGTATAGGACACAGAATGTGAGCAGATAAAAGCCTCTTCTGTAGAAATTGGATATGCCAAACCTTTTAAGTTTACTGTGTTGGCCTGAGACTTTTTCATACAGAACAAAAGATGCTGAAATCTGAAATCCTTTCTTACAAACAAGAATGCTTGAAGCAAATTCATAGAAACAGTGTTTGGTAAAATGAATTCAAAATCAATCTTTTGTTGGTAAATCTCACCCTAAAAGGTGTACAGAAGAGATGCCATGGAAACACAACAACACATTAAAGAAACTTATGTCCTGATTAAATAATGACATATAAAAAGAAAAATAAACTGTAAATCAGTAACTAAAACTACAAAGAGTTGTGCATCAGGTATTTGATTCGTACAAAAGAGATTCATTATCCACATTGGATACATTCTTCACATATAGTGAATTTCACAAATGATGGCAAACTCATATAGTATGTGGTTTAAAGAAATTTCCATTAGAAACTGATCCCCTATTTTATAAACATAATTAAAATTTAATTGCTTTCTCATGCAACCCATTGCCATCAGTTGGAACATGATTTTATGCATGTCTCCCAGTCCCAAATTTGGGGGATGGAAAAGCTTAAATTAATAAAGATTTATCTCATGAATCAGACTTCCTACTAATAAAGCAAAATTTATATTTTTTTTTCTGGTCATTTTTTAAACATATGTCTTTTGAACAAACTATTTTCTGACAGAAAGCAAATCAACATTGATTTTGTTTCACATAGATCAGTTTAATCTATTAAAAAAAATTTTCAAGATAATTGTTTTTTCATGTTTTTAGCTTATTAGGTGTATGCTTACCAGAGACCATGTCTTCATAGAAGTAGTCTAATGCTATCCAACACAGCATAGCACATATAAATGATAATATTAGCTGTTCCCTTTATAAGCATTCATTGACCAAGTAACCAGTTTTGCTGTTGCTTGACATTTATGAAATCCTTCTATTAAGACAATTTTTCAGAAAAATAGGTTTTATCAAGTTCAGTAACTTTTATGACTTTTTCCAATATTGGTGGGGGCTTTCTTCCTAACTTTTCATTTGAAGTAGTCTTATCTTTTATCATTTATTTTTATTATTTTTTTTATTTTTTATCTATTTTTTTTTTAATTTGAATTTATAACATATACAATGTAGCTTAGTCACTGTTTTTATTTATTTCTCAAGAGTGATCAAGGATTGCAAAAACTTTCTGAAATATATCTGTTTTAACAATAAATTATCCATTGAAATTACAAGTTTTTTAATTCAACTTCACTAATGGAATCAAGCATTTTTACAGTCTTATCTTTTATTTGAAATGTGCATTGAAATTGATTATTTTTTTTATATTTTCAAACTATTATAATTATTATTAAAATCTTACATCTCTATCATTTTCTCTTTATTATTCACTCCTTTGTAATATATTTTGCAAAGAAGTTTTAGTTTCAATAAAAGTTTTGAACAAGAAAATTTGCTAATTGGGGAAAATTATACATTATAGAATTATGTGTTAATTTAAGCTTTGCCATCAATTAGAACTTCTTTTTCTGTTCAAGTCTTCAAATCCACAAATTTTGTTGATGAGAGAAAAGCTTAAATTAATAGAGCAGTTAACTTATGCTTCAGATTTTGATGGCTTTGAAGACATTTAAATAGATTGAATTTTTTTATATTTACAAAATACTGTTCATATTTAAAACTTACATCTATATCATGTTTTCATTAGATTTCCTCCTTTTAAATATGCAAAGAACTTTTAGTTTTAATAAAAGTTTTGCTCCTTGGGTCAACTGCAAATAAATGAAACAGTTGGTGATTGAAAAATGTAAGTTTTTATTCTACTTGTTTTTAAACTGTTAATCTTTTAAAAATATGTTTAATGAAGGGTAGTTAATGAATATTTAGTTAAGGATTTTTCAAACTAATTGTATACTTTTAGCAGAGTTTAAAACTTTTAGAATAAAACTTATAAAAATTTACCATTTAAAATTTAAATGTGCTTCTACAGAAGGAGGCTGAGAATACCATGGACTGTGCATGTGACAAAGTTTTAGAGAAAATCGAAACCAAAAGGACACTTATACTTAGAATCTGAAAAGAAATAGATGAAATTTCTCAGGCACATAATGAGGAAAGAGGACTTAGAATATTTAACTCTTACAGGAAACATGAAAAGCAAGAGGAATAGAGGAAAGCAAAGCATAAGTTACCTAATGGGCTTGTGTAAATAGTTGACATAACAGCAATTAGTAGAGATAGTGAAAAGACAAAATTTACTAAGACCTACAAAGGACAGGAAATTGGGGAGAGCCATGATTGCCAGCACATAGTAGAAGTAGTGTTAGTAATTTATCATAGTCACAGTTAATGTAGTAAATAAGCCCCCAAGAAATGGGATTAAATTTAAAACTGCAATTTACATATTTACAGCAAAGTTTTTGTCAGTAAAAGAGTATGTAAGCTAATTTTTGTTGATGTTTGTTTATTTTTATAATAAATGGTTATATTAGCTATTTCCTTATAAGGAAACATTTATATTTGGTAAACCAAGCAATCAGTGCCACAATCAGTTGAAATTTATAAAAAGGTTATTTTTCTCAAGTTCACTGTTATTGCTCTTCCCAGTATTCCTACCTAAGCTTTTGTTTTGTTTTGCATTGAAATAGTTTGTAGAAATAAACATGTCTTGTATAGAAAAAGATCATACATTTTAGTCAGTGTTATTACTCATAATTTACAAAAAAAAAAAAAGAATTACAATTGTTGTTGAATCATTGATCTCTGACTGCTTCCTTCACTTATATCTTTTGGTAGAGGGATCACTTGGTGTAAATGAGCTGACTAACTTCAACCTGTTGCAAAGTCTCTGACTGATCTGTTAACAGGAGACACAAACAGAAAGATGTTTGAATTTACTCAATCCAACAACAATTGATTGAAAATCCCTTTTCGTATCCTGTGATCTGTTTCATATTTTTTTCCTATCTTCAAATATTTAATCATATTCACAATATTATGTTTGGTAGGTTTTTTTTTTCTCGAGCCTGCCATGTTGATCCTTTTTTATTGTAACTTTTTTATGCTTTATGAATAAAACAAAAATATTCTTCTAAATTTAATTTGTATATAAACTCTAAAGAGTTTATATCCAAGTCAGCTTATAAAAATATATTTTAAAAAGGCTGAAATGTTTTAAATACTTGTAGGAAAAAATCATAAAAAAGAAGTTGTATGATACAGTTTGATAAGATTGTGAAAAATTATAACATTTATTTGCAGATAGAAAACACTCCAAAAAAAGAGATAATATCTTCATTTATTTAATATATCTTACTAAAATAAAATTCATATTTAATTTGTGACAGCAAAATAAGTAATATTTATTAAAATATTACTTAACTATAAATTCAATAAGTTTGTTATTGTCAAATATTTCATTAGTATAAATTAAACATTTTTTTTTAGGTACCACCATAGAAATGCAATACCTAAGTTTTAAAATGAATTTTTAAAAATGAAAAATCTTTCTTGAATCTTTTTAGTTTTAATTTCAAGATAATTTAATATTTCCAATAAGCAAAATACTTTGCTGTATTTTAAAACTAATTTAAATTGATTGGAAATCATTTTTGTTTTGAAATCACTGATTTTAGTGTCATTGCAATTTTTATTGAAAATCTTTCAAAAATAAAATACACTTTTCTGAAACTTTATTTGAGGAATATTAGATGATTTAAACTTTAATTAATCTGATTTGAAACAAATCTTACTTACTTTAAGTTTAAAATATTACAGAAATACATTTTTTAACATGGCATTAGCTGTTTATTTAAGGTGTTGACAGCTTGACAGATGAAAGATTATCTAATTTTTTTCTATGGTGGACATATCTGTAAAATATGCTTTGAGAATATAATGTAAGTGCCTTTTTAAAAAATTTTAATTACCCAGTAATCTTGAAAATTTAGAAAAATATTCTCTGTAATCCAATGATTTATTTAATTCTAGGTACTTTGGCTTTACATTTACTATAGTTATTGCTTTTATCTTCTGATAATCTCATGTATAAAAGTCTGTACTTACAAAAATTGGCACAGTTATAGGCACAAAAGCAAATTTCAAAATGTTTTTAAATATGATTGTCGATAAATTCTATTAAGCTTTTCCATTTATGATTAGTAAATATAGTTTTAACTTAATGATATCACCTAATGTGGACAAAGTAATGCAGAAATTTAAAAGATTTAAAACTTTATAAATTATTCTAATTAAAATTTTTAAAAATTGAAAACAACTCTTGTAAAAATTTGTCATACATAAAAAAAAATTTTAAGATAATAATATATCTTCCTCATAAAAGCAATTAAAAGCTTTTCTAATTAAATAATGTCTTAGTTTTATTGCATTTTTATTTTATGATTCAAATCAGATTTTTTGTAACTGGAACTTCTGTTTTACAAAAAGAAATTCATAATTTAAATTCTCCAAGGAGTTCTGCCTTTAACTAATATAAACATCAGGTGGGAAGAATTAAATTTCTTGAAATTTCAGAAAATTAAATGTTAGAGAGTAGCAGATATAACAAAAAATATTTTTACCAAGATTTTCTAAAAAAGAAAAAAAAACATTTCTAAAATAATTTAATTTATTTATAAATAAGTTCTGAAAGTTTCATTAAAATTTGACAATTGTTTGATTTTTGCAAGAATTTTCAAATCAATGTGTTTTTTCCCACAAAAAGACACTAAAATTTCCTATACTAATTTTTGCAACCACCACCCCTTCCCCACCAACAAAAAAATGATTTTTAAGCAAAATTTATAACGTTCTAAAATGGATCAAAAAATATAATTTAATAACCAAAAAATCCTTTGGTCTTTCCTTTTAATTATAACATAAAATTTTGACTATAAACTTTGTTTTTATTAAGTTTGGGGTATTTTTTTTCATGGTATGCTAATTGTTTTAGCAAATCAGTAGTGGTACCTATTTTTATTATTATAATTTATTATTTTTTTCTTATATTTAAGCCAAAATTACAATCCATTGACTTTTTCCTACATACAAAGCAAAATTTGACTCTCTTTTTTTACCGGTCACTTTTTAAACACCAATATTTGTTGCAGTCCATGTTTTTATCTAAATATGATACTTACATGGTTTACTGTTATATGCTAAAAAAGAATGCACAAGAATACTGTTTTCTGACAGAAGGCAAATCAACACTGATTTTCTTTCAGATAAGCCAGTTAAGACTGCTACTTAAGTTAACTGGTCTCTTGTGAAAAAAAAAAAATGTAAAATTTGGGAGACAATCATTTTTGTTGATTAGCATTCATTAGACCTACCAACATTTTTCAGACTAAAAAAAAAATATTGATTTTTATTATTTTAGAAGTGGGGTCCTTTTCAAAATATAAAGTCACTGTCAAATTGACCCCCGACTTCTTAAAGAGTTATCTGTACTCTGTTTTTATTTACAAATGTCAACTTTAAAACTGTGCTTACATCATTGATCAATGTGTACTACTAATGATATCCTTTTTCCAAATTTGTAATCATAGACTTGAAGAAGTTGGGTATTCATCTGATACTGTATTTATATTTGCTGCCTAAAGATACCCTGTACACATACAAACAAACATATATATATATATATATATATATATATAGGGTTGGACAAAATAATTGGAACACTTGTTAAATTCAAAGAAAATTTATTTAATATGGAGTTGGTCCTCCTTTAGCCTCACTTCTAAAATGATAAAAATTCAATATTGTTTGATTCTAACAAACGTCATATATAAAATAATGTCTAATGAATCTAGAAAAATTATTCCTATCCTCTGTCCAAATCTTTCATGAGTAGGTCAGTCACTTTCAGTAATGCCCAGTTAGGGTTTTACCTAGTGAAAGATAAACATTTACAAATTGAACTTAAACAAATAAACAACAAAACTGATAGAAGATTGAATACTTTATTTATTTAAAAATAAAACTGCAATTCTATACAATAGCAATGAAAATTATCCATTATTTTGTGATTCTTCCCTGCTCTTACCCTTTTGCCTGTGTCTTCTCAATCACTTCCTTATCCCTTCCAATATTTTTATAATGGTTTACTGTTATATGCCCAAAAAGAATGCACAAGTATTTTATGCTGTATCCTCCTATTCTCTCTCTCTCTCTCTATATATATATATATCTCTTTCTCGGCTTATCTGCACATTTCAGGCTTTACTGAGACTCTGTACTTCTGGTCTTGTATCAAAGCTAAAGTATATAATCCCTGCACATTTTCACATGATAACAATTAAAAATATATATATATATTGACTACAAATATTTTATATATATATATATATATATATATTGACTACAAATATTTTATATATATATATATATATATATATATATATTGACTACAAATATTTTATATATATATATATATATATTTTATATATATATATATATATTTTTTTATATATATATATATATATATATTTTTTTATATATATATATTTATATTTATATATATATATAGACTACTAATATTTTATATATATATATATATATATATTGACTACAAATATTTATATATATATATATATATATTGACTACAAATATTTTATATATATATATATATTGACTACTAATATTTTATATATATTATATATATATATATTTTTTTTTTTATCATTTTAATTTTTCTCTAGATTTCATAACTCCTTCACATCCTTCTTTTCCTCACCTATTTTCAAATTTCTTCATTATTATGTATGTTTCTAAGTAAAAGAAAAAATTGGTTCCAGTTCAAAGGAAAACCGGATGATGCTACATTGTAATCTGAGGTAGAAAAATGTAATAGTTGTAATTGTCAAGAAGAAGAGTAATGAACAATTGATATATATATATATATATATATATAAAATATCCTATGATATTATTTTTGTTATTTCTTTTAAAATTTTTCCAAAATAATTCTATACAATTATTAGTACTTCCTTTCTTCATGGGAGCTGTTGGCATCAGTAGACATCTGAAAATTAAAAAGAAAAAGATTATTTAGAAAGTTCCAAAGACCAATCATAAATTGTAGAAAAACACAAAATAACCAAAAGGAAAACTTGGAAATCTTGATAAAACAGAAACGGAAATATTTTATTGGTTAAAAAAGAAAAACTATCAGTAAAATTAAAATATGCTGATATTTTGACCTTAGAAACTCAAATCTGTAACATAAAAAGATTTGATAGTTTTTCTGGAACATCAGCTTGGCCCAGTTTTACTTGAAAAATAAAAATATTGAAAATGTTTTAAAAAGTAATGAATTCAAATATATTTTCACATTCAGGTGAATTTAATTAGTCTATGGGGTGCAAAAGAAATACCTCCCACATAATGGTAAGAAATTAGCTAGATGAAGACACCATTGCCACTAATGGCTTACCATTATGTGGGAGGTATTTCTGCTGCACCGTGTATAAATGAATTTTTCTATCTATGCCTGTATTTGATTGTAAATGCTAAATTAAATTTAAAAAAAAAAAAACACAATCTGTATCCTATAAAATTTTATATGTACACTAATGTAGACATTCATATTTTTTTTATTTGAGTACATTGATATTTGTGAGTAGGTTATTAGTGGGATAAGTGTGTAGAGTTCAAATTCCAGCCAAAGCTAGTACAGTCATTTTTATACCAATACTCTTGGGAAAGATATAAATTCATCTCTTCTCTCCAAGACTTGGGGTTTAATAGCAGGACAGACTGGGTGCCAACCAGAGCTAGAAAGTCCAGTCTAGAAGAAAGACAACATTGAATCAAAAACTGGTGAGTAGAGGAGCTAACATCTCCACCCTACTTGCTGCAGCAGCAGCAGCAGCAGCAACACTTAGTGTCGTGAGGCTGTGGCTGTATATTCTCCAGGGGAGTTTAAAAGCTTAATATATTTTGATGTTTGAATTATAAGATTCTGTCAGTGGAACTGACAAAGGCTTTGCTGCAAAATCTAAGCAAATAACAGAAAAAACAAAACAAACTGAGTCTACCCTTTGATCTTGTCATTGTTAAGAAGGAAATCTATTTTTCAAATAGTCTATACTTCCTTACTTAGACTTTGTTTTAATAAGACATTATGCTAAATGCAAATGATAATCTCTAAAATAAGCCTACAAAGTTATTGACATCTCAAGATTAAGAACTAAAAATCTATTCTCAGATTATTCTGTTTAAATTTCTGATATAACAAATCTTTACCAAAGACTGACATATTCAAACTAGTATCCTCCTCTTAGTTGTTAGCGTCAGTCCATTTTTAGCCATTGTAGTCTATGCTATTTTTATTTGGTAATGTCTTCAGAATTTTGAAATAAGTCCACATAATTGTTAATTCATCCTTGTGATGCTACTTCCGTTCATTCCAAAGTGGACAGCATGTTGAATATGACAGACACCTGAAGAAGACAGGAGCTGAAATATTGTCATAATCTTGGTTATTATTGTCACAATAGCCAAGATGGCATCAACAGTTAAAAAACAAATCAGTGTGTAATAATAACAAGTGCTGTTTTGTCTTTCTCAATGTTCATCTGAAAATAGAATCCTGGATAAAAGCCAGGCAAGTCTGTTTTAATTAACATCTCAGATACCTGAATATAACAAGATGCTTAAGTAAATTTAATGTAACTTGTTGATAATTACAAAGCATATATATTTAGATATCAACTATAGTTACTGACTGGTTTGTATAAATTTGAATCCACAAAGAAAGATGAAACTCATTCAATGATTAGATTTATAAACATTTCTAGCAAACAAGTACTTTTCAAATTTACATTCAGTCTATTCTTTTGTGTGCTATGTCCTTCAGGATGTGGGTAATCATATCTCTCCACAACTTCCTATCCTTTGTAGCAGTAAGCAATGTTTGTCCCTTTACTATACTCTCAGTTTCTGTTCTGCCATCTATTTATGTACATTTTATGTCTTGTGAGTGTCAAATTCTCCAACCCTGCTTTCCTCATTAAGTGTCCCAGAAATTTCAACTCTGATTTTAAGTATTGTATATACTTGTGTATTAGCCGACTTCATGTATAGCGTGACCCCTTAGTTTTTTTAGCATGAATTTTAACCCCCTCCAGAAAAGAGTTAGCTGTGTAATCAGTGCAATCAGTCATTGAAAATGCATGTTTTTAACCTCTTCAAAAAAATTACCTGTGCATAGTGTGACTACCTAATTTTTGTTTAAAAAAACTGATCATAAAATTTCACATAATACTTGAGTATATATGCCCTTTTTATTTATATTTTTCTCAAAACTTCCTTATTGTTCTTATCTTCCGTCCATGCTATTCTTAGGATTCTCTTGAAGAATGACATCTTTGTTGCCTCAGATCTTCTCTTTATCTATGAGAAAATTGTCTAGCCTTCCCTTCCACTTAGGAAGTTTGATATTGCAGTTGAGCACTCTTTTCTTTGTTTCAAAACTCAAACATGGAAGTTGTAAAAAAGAAGAGACATGTGAAAAAAAAATGAGCAGTGGATTGAGAAAGATAATCACATATTCTATCTATAGTATTTTTAGCATCCTTCTTTCAAACCATATTTCTGTTACATCAAGTTTTCTCTTCATTTATGTGAAAATTATCTTGCATTCACTGCATTATAAGAGGACTGTTATTAAATAACAGTTGCATAACTTTTTTTGTTTCTAAAGAAATTTTCCTTTTTCTTAATATTTTGTTTAGTTGTTGTAAGTCATCTTTTACAATTGCAATGCATCTTCAGATTTAAGGGTCACATTTTTCATTATTTCTTATATATCACATTCTTGATCATAAGAAATTTTCCATAAAAACAGACAAGACATCAGGAACATTTTTTCTAATTTTAATAAATTTGAATGCACTTGTTCTTTTTTTTAAAAACCAATAAAATAAAAGAAAAAGTATTGTCTTGATAAAAATTTAATGTTTTGAAAAGCATAATGAAATTTCTCTCTCATGGGTCATGTTTTCATTTTCTTTTCTACTTAAGTTTTAGATAATTAAATGTCTATTCATTAAATCCTTTTTTTTTTTTTTTAATATGGAAAATTTAGAAATGAAAAGTCCCTAAGCTGGATAATGCAGACTTAGATTCAGATCAAATGGGGTGAGCAATAACTAAACAATCTATAAAAGGCAGGATGTGTGTGTGTGTGTAATGAATGCACGGACGTAATTTTCAATGGATTTGCACCAAAATTTACATGTACATGCTCCAAGTTAGTGGGAAGGCCAAGACTGACTTTGCATTTCCCAACTCCCATCGATAGGGGAAATAATCAATTTTTTCATGCTTCTACAGCAGTTTTCATGTAGTTTGCAGCCATTTTCTACTGGCCAGAGTGAGAGCCTATAGCTGGCTGCCACGAATAGGCAGGAAGATTCTATTGGCCAGTGTGAGAGCCAACAGCTGACTGACATGAATGTTAACTAGCATGCAAAAAAAATCGATAACTGCATTCATCACACGTGGGAAAAATTTAAATCTGGATGCCACTTTACTCCACTTGCTTAAACTCAACATTGATTCTGATTCCGCAGAACTGGGTTGGGTGTGAAAAAGTATTTGTTGTTAACATTCTTTTTTTCATTCAGTTTTTCCAGTTACGAGTCCTTTTTTAAAGCTGATTGTTTTGTGTTCATTTTGTTTAGTTCTTTTTTCGTATAGAGCTTAGAAAAAATTTGCAGTGTGAGATGGGCAAGAAGTAAGGCATGTAGCAACATCAGCACGACAAAGGGCACTCCTTTAAAGGCAAAGAAGGGCAAAAATATTTTAAGTCAAGTGATAGCGATTGCTGTATGAGTCGTACGATTTTTGACTCAAGCACGGGCAATGCCAGGCCATGCTGCTAGTACTCAATAAGAACAAAATGAAATTTCCCACAACATGGATTTCAAATCAAGAATGTTCTTTGTGTCCTCCAACCTTCATGGAATTTTGAACTGAACCCTTTATTTAATCTATGTGGGACAAAAGCCTAGTGTTTGTGAATTTGGTGACATAGTAATTGTGAGTTCAGTCTGTGGACCAGACAGTGACGTGATGCCCAGGGCCAACTCCTTCATTTACATGCCCCTAAGACACAAGTAGGAGGGGCTTATAGGGTTTTGTACTGATAAATGTGAGAAAAGAGACAGTTTAAATATATAAAAACAGAGAAAATATGAAATTAACATTTTATTCAAATTAAACATAAACTAAATTTTTTTTTTTCACTATATGATTGGATTCCCTCCCAATATGGATGCCTTGGGTTGTCACACCCTCTGCACGCTACTGGGGCTGGGCAGTGTGTACTTGGACTCAGTGGAAATGGGTTGAGCAATAACAACTAAGAACATGATGAGATATCCTTAGATATGGTTAGCCAAATGACAACAACCCACTCCCGTAGATTAAATAAAAGTTTCAATCGAGATTTCCTGAATTATCCAGATCTGTATGTGCCTGATGAAGGCTAGTGAGCACAACAGCTGAAACATTGTGATAATAAGAACAAAGATGAGGACAATAGCTCATCCAAGAAAGTCAGACATATTTTTTTCTTCTGTCTTTCATTAAATTTTATCAAATCTCAAATTTTCTCATAAAAATGTCATCGAATTCTTTCTGCTAAGATAATTCATAGAATTTGATCAAGTATAAACAAATTCTACTTACTGAATTCCGATTCAACATTCATGAAGCCTGCTTTATTTAATCTATAGGGGGTCAGACCATTCTCGTTCCACTGCCCATGTCTAGGACTATCATGTAGTTCTCATTTATAGTACTGCTCAGTTATTGCTTGCCCCTTTTCACTGAGTCTATGTACACACTGCCCAGCCTAGGGATTGAACTCACAACCCCCATGTCACGAAATTCACAAACCAATGCTTTAATCCATTAGGACATTATCCTCTCGGACAATTTGCTGTAGTGAACTTGGAGCCTAATCTGCCCGCTGATTAATGCTTCATATGATGCTGCTGCTTGTAAAAATTGGCCTTGTTTTTATTAATATTTTACGAAAAGTCTTTTTTTTTTTTAATGGTATGATGGCTTATTTCTAAAATATCTTAAAAAACATTTTTCTTTTTTTATTATTTCGCATAGATGTGAAAAACTTTCAGAAAAATACAAGTTTTTCATGAAAATCATTTTTCAAAAGTCTAGTCAAAAGGGGGCTAAGAATTTTTTTTCCAATAAAGAATTTCATAGGAATTTTGCAAACAAGTAAAACTCTCTTTTCTCCAAGAAAAAAAAAAGAAGCTAAGTGTAAACATAGATCCAGAAACTGAATGAATTGGCATCAACATCTTTACTTATTTTTTTTTTTGTCACCTCCTCTTCCCATCACAACATTTCACATGCACTGTCTTGATAACAGCATCTTATACCGCATTCTGCTAATGTAGATAGACATCTGGATAAATAAACGGCATAGAATTGTTGCTTAGGATATTCGAATTCAATAAACAGTTAATGGGATTTTGCGTTAACAGTGCCATGTAATTATTTGGTGGTGGAATCAGTCATATGATTAGACGAAAAAAGGAAATGGAGCAAAAAAAAAAAAAAAAAGACAAGATATAGTGTCAAGTAAGGGATGTGTGAGAATGTGGGGAGGAGAAATGTTCATTAGAAAAGAAATAGGGGGAGTGGGGTAGAAGAAAAAAAATTTAGAAAGAAAACCAGGAAGGTGGGGAAGAACTTGTCAGCAGATAAAAATGAGAATTGGAGAGAAATAATAGATGAAAAAGAAAAAAAGTAATATTTTATCTTAATTTTTCTTTCCGTAAATATATATATATATATATATATTCGCGTGTGAAGATATAATACAATGAAATAATATCTACATAGAACAAACCTAAATGTGCACATACACATTTTGGTATATTTATTATGTTTTTATCTTGTTGCATGTCTTGATCTTAAAAATATATGCGTACGTGTACTGAGGTCTAAATAAGTAATAAGGAAGTATATTGAAATCATTTAATCTGGTGTATCTTATAATTATACATTCTTGAAGTTATACTTTTTTTATTTCTCTTCATTTATTATTATAACTGATCTATTGCTTGATATCGAACACTATAATTACAAAACTGATTTCCAGAACTTTTTTTTTCCGGTCAACTGTTGTTTTTTTTTTATTTATGAAATACAATATTTGTTATTGTTTTATATGTATGTATGTATGTATGTATATGTGTGCATATAAAATATTGCCCTTGAAGAGTGGAGAAGTTTCTGCCACATTCAAAGTTAGGTAAAAAGTTTTGAACTTTCTATTTCAAATTACTTATAGATACTAGGTTGGGTCATAATTAATTACTTTATGTTTAGTAGTTAGGATATATTCATTGTTACAATTGGTTCACTTGAACAGAAATTTATTGACTCAACCATATATATATATATATATATATATATAATTGTGCTGAAAGTAACTTGACCTGAACAAAAAGGATTTATCTCCATTATACTGATTTTTTTGTCAGATTTTTGTAATTGAGTTGGGTACAAATCACTGTGCTTTAAATATCACATTTAAAATGACAACATAACAACCAAAAAAATGTCTTTAAAAATGGCTAATTATATGAAACATCAAAAAAGTAAATAAAATATAATTGACAAGGAACTTTCATTAGTTTTTAAGCAAACATGCTTATATATATATATATATATATATATATATATATATATATATATATAAAAAAAATGAAACAGACAAAACTTATGTGTTGAATACAACAAAACATATTTAAATATGTATGTATATTTAAACATGTTTTGCTATATTCAACTGACAAGGTTTGTCCATCGCATTTTCCTATTGTATTATTCTAATTTTCAACTAAGACATTTTACCTCCAAATCAAAACTGTGCATAAACTGTCCAAAATTCTTTTGCTCTTTTTTAACTTTGGATAATTTATCTACAATTATTGTTTTTGATGTACAACAATGTATTCAACAAATTAGAAAATACAATAAAAAAATAAATAAATAGACTTTGTTGGTTGGATTGAACAAAACTTGTATAAATGAATCCTTTTTGCCAAAATATGTATAAACAAAGGTTTTTTAAATGATTGATAAGGTTACAAAATGTTGAAAAATGCTTTTATGTGAAGAGGATAAACATATTCTTCCTCTTCAATTTTGATTAATTTAATATTTATTACTCTTAAGTATTTTTTAGAATAATTATCATTATTTTTCATGAATATAATTTACTAAGTAAAAACTGACTTTGTTTTTATTAATATTTTACAGAAAGTCTTTTTTTTAATGGTATAATGGCTTATTTTCCAAATCTCTTTAAAAAAATAAAATTTAATGCCTCATTTTTTTTATTTTATTTTAGTGTGTATTATGCCTCTTGGCCTGTGCACATGAGGAAACCTAAGAAAGAAAATGTGCTCTCTGGCAGGGTTCAAAACTATGTACTCTTTTGTAAAAGAAACTACTGTCTGATTCAGTGTGCTTTAGACCTGTCAGCTACAGAGAGTGTCACAGCCCAACAAGGTTCTATTTACCTTTTTAATGAATGTCCACTTCCTTGCTCATTTTTTATCTAAGTATGATAATTTTTACAACTTTAACTACAAAGGAAAAGAAATTTTTCTCTTGTTCTTAAATCAGACTTTGTGTCCAAGAAAATTTCAAATCTAATGTTATTAACCTGTTAATTATAAAAATTAAAATAAAAATCCAGTATTAATCATAGATTTCTCAAAAAAGCCCAGTATTATAGGTTTATAGAAAATTTATATTAATCACATTTTTCTAAAAAAGAAATCTACTATTTTCTATAAACCTATGTTTATAGAAAATTTATATTCATAATGGGTTTTTAAAAGACATCTGGTTCTCTGGCTTTCAACTGAGATATATGGAGTGACCTGACAACCAAACCCAGTCATATGATTGATCATGTTGACACACTGTTAATGACATTGAATAAATAAACATGTGTGAGACATTTTGAATTTTTGATATAATGTATCATTTAAACATAAAATGCATACTTCCATTATTTAATATGATGTTTATTACTGTCACTGAATTTAATTTAAGGCAAGAAAGAGCAATAATTAAAAACCTGTATATACTGGTGACACCTTGTGTATATAATTAAATTTCAAACAATAAACCTTGTAACCATTTCAGTATTCAGAGGCAAGCAGAGAAATTTTGTTGGACTTGCTAAACTGTAATTAACATAAAAATCAAACTAAACTTCCAACATTTCTGTATGAAAGCCCATCAGCCTTTGTACTCTCCCTCCCTCTCTCTCTCTCTCTCTATATATATATAGGGACATCAATTGAGTGCAGTTTCTGTTGCAAAAGCATAAATTGCCAACACAGCCACTAAAATAAAACACACCATAATTCATTGATTGGAATTGCTTGCAGAGTGGTAAAGGTTAATTAATATATACTTTAATATGATTTAGGTTCAATAATGTTAAATTGTCAAAAATATCCCAGTCAAATAGTTTAGGGACATTACATATATCTTTGATTTTTATTAAATAACAAGTACATACAAATAAATAAAAACACTAAATGACAGGAAAAAATGCTAATACCATTAGACAAAGACATTTAATATGGGATTTGCATCAATGGGCCATCAATTCAATTAGAATAGAATTTTTCCAATACTTTATCATATTACTGAACATAGTATTTACATTTGTGGATTGGGTGTTAATTTTGACCTTTGCTATAATTACTCAGTGGGATTGAGATACAGCAATTGAGCTGGCCACTGCATTTTATTGTCTTTAGTGTAAATACTCCTTAATCTAGCACTGGGTTACTAACATATTGAAAAATCTATGATCAATCTATAGATTATAAGTATATGGTAGCATAACCTTATCCAATATTTCCAGATAAGACTTACTATACATAATTACCTTAATTCAATGCAACAGACAGACACCATTTCCATACATACCATACACCCATCACCCCTTCCTTCTTGTGTAGCTGTTCGAAGTGAGAGCATACAATTTACCCATCCTTTGTCTAATCTATCTCTAAGCGTCAAACCCACAGATGCTAATTCATCCTTCCATGTTATTTTAGACAACAGTTCCCTTTATGATCTTGAATATATGCTTGCCTATTATTCAATAAAACAGTTAGCAAATGCAATTCAGGCTCATGGGATATGTGCCTAACATTTTATGATTGTCACATTTATTTTCAAAACATATTTTTGGCTTGTGTAATTATTTCATATCAACAGCAGTTATTTTCCTATTGTTCGTTAGAAGTTGAGGAATTTATGTAGCTATTGCATGGTGACTTTTCTCAGCTGATCCAAATAGCCACAAGTTGTTAGATTGTTATGACAATGAATGTCCAATAATTTCAGATGTTGCCTTGTCTAACCAGTTACAATTATGTAGCTACACTGTTGTGGTCTCTTCCCTCTATTGAGGCTATTGTGGACTCTTCCACTTACTATAAAGTTAGTAGGAAAAGTAGGCCTCGAGAGAACAATGATATAGACTGAACGCTGGTTAACCAACACGCACTCCCAAGTCGTGTAATACTCTTCTGTTGTCTTTACTGTTCAATACACTATTTATCTGCAACCTTTTGTTTTGTTATTCCTTAACCATTACTTGGTCACAAACTTCACCTTGGTTTCTAGTAGCATACTATATATTTCCCATCATAACAATGTCAATTGTAAGAGAAAGGTATTACCTTATTTCAGCTGCTTATCAAATAATGTAAAAGTTATTGTAATTTCGATCAGTTCCCTTAAACTAAATGACAATATTTATGACAAGATGTAAAAGAAATCTATTAAATTGCTTACATTAAAAAGCATGAATGTAATAAAGAATCTAATTGCATTGATGTCCTCTTTTTTTTATATGTCATGTCCCTTCTGGAACTTCCACTCTTTTGTAACTAAAGGAGAAAAAAGTACTGAACTGTTATAGCAGTGAATGCTGGACAATCTCCTCACAGTTGACTTGAAGTAGCAGAAATGTGGTTCTACAGAAGGGTACTGAGAATAGCATGGACTGAACATGTGAATAACAATGAAGATTCAGAGAAAATGAAAACAAAAAAGACATACTTAACATAAGAAAGAGATAACTGAAATTTCTAAAAAATGAGAAAAGATGGTTTAGAGAATTTGACACTCACTGGTTATACTGAATTCAATTAACACATTAATGCTCAGTGTAAAGTTTGGAATTAGTTATAAAATTTAAAAAAAAATCTAGTATTAACTATAGGCTTCTATTATAACATGTATCCCTTGCTGGACAATTACCTCATAGATGAAGATGAGACTCAAATCAACAGGTATGCTGAGAATGTCATGGACTGAACATATGAGCAATGATGAAGTTTTAGCGAAAATAGAAACAAAATCGACACTTATCAGAAAGAGAGAGTTGAAATTTCTAGGGTACTTAATGAGGAAAGAAGACAGAAAAATTTATACTCATGGGACAGATTAAAGGCAAGAGAGATAGAGGGAAACAATATATAACTTACCTCACATGCTTGAGGAAATAGATGGCAAAAAAGGGGTTTAGGAGGAATAACAAACAAAAAGGCATATTTTATTAAGAGCGCTAAAAAGAACAGAAAATTAAGGGACATGGCAGAAAGAAGAAGAGCTGCAGCCACCACCTCTGTTTGTACTCTTACTATCCCTCCTAGTCACTGTTCTGCCATCCATTTCCACTTGCTTGTTTATTATACTATTCATTGTTCCCCTTCTGTTTCTCAATATGACCAGTGATTGTTAAATTCTACAAGAACTCCATTGACTAATATTTATCCTATACAAGGCCCAAGAGCCACTCAAGGTATAAGGTTATTGAAGAAGATTGTTGCATGAGTAGTAAGAGTAAGAGGTCCTGTTTATGAGGTTAAAATTGTCATGATTCTACAAATTTTTGTTCACATTTTTTTATCAAAACTTCTTTATTGTTCACATTCTCTGTCTATGGTATTCTCAACATCGTTCTGTAGAACCTCATCTCTGTTGCTTCAAGTCCCCTCTTCATCTAGGTGGGAAATGTCCAGCATTCACTATCATATAAGGAGGACTGATATTATATAACAGTTCAATATTTGATTTAATGCAGTGTTAAACATAGTTACCACATGTGATGTTAGCATTTTCTTTTACACTTTTCATTTGTTTGTACATACTAGTTAGTTAAAAATGGCAAAATGTTTTGTTTGTCTGTAAACTGTTTGACTGCATTATTTGTGAAAAATGAATTTTATATGAAGTGGTGCAGAAAAAATCTTGGCCTGACCCACTTCCAAAACCTGAATAACTAAATATAAGATTTTTTTCAATCCCTTCTTGGTCTGACACGTTTCCAGCATCCACTTCCCATATAAATGCATCTCAATCACTTATGTTAAAATACATATTGAAAAAAAAAAGTGATCTAATCTGGATGAAGGCCAGAGTGAACAAATGGTCAACAGTTGAGTGACATCTCAGTTTGTGTAATCAAGTCAAAGTCATGAGTCGACAAATAGTGAAAGACAAATTTTACAGGCCAAGAAATTAGAAGTTTATTGCTGCAATATATCCTAATATGTTCAGATAACAGAATGGGGAAACAAGTGTTGTCCAGTTCAGACTAAGGACAATTCTCTAAAACCTATCTGATGTGAGAATGTTTGCCAATGTTAAACAAAAAAGGCTGGATATAACAAAGATATATAAATATATAAGATAAATAAAATAAGTGCTGAACCACTATGTAATATCAATCCTCCTATATGACTAAATGCTGGACATTTCTCTTATGAAGACGAAACTTGAAGCAACAGATATGTTGTTCTACAGAAAGATGCTGAGAATACCATTGAAGGAACATGTGAGCAATATGGAAGTTTAAGGAAAATGGAAACAAAGAATTAGAAAGAATTGTAATTTCAAAGTGGAAGACACTTGAGGCATCAGAGACGTGGTTCTACAGAACAATGCTGATAATACCATCGATGGAATTTGTTAGTAACAACAAAATTTTCAGGAAAAATGAAAACAAAAAGGACATATATACTTAGAATAATAAAGAGATAACTAATTCTTTCAAGAAAATATGCTTGAAAAAATAAAACATGCCAGGAATTAAATTTTATTGAATCAAATCCAGATCCTTCTCATTCCTTGGCTAACCCCACCTTGACTGATCATTGTTTCCAGAGGTATAGCTGTACTCAACCCACTTAGCCAATTGTGGGTTAGTGAGCCTATTTAATCCAGAGTTGGAGCTTTTGAATACAGAGTTGTCGATCTCCTAGACTGGTTGCCACTTGCTATTTACCCATGGCTGGGGTGGTGAGGAAAGATGAATTTATACCTTTCCTAAGGGTATTTGCATGTAGGTGAATGTAATGAAATTAAATGGAATTTGAACTTAGCCCTCAGATTCCTCAATCTGAGTTACTATCCATTACTCCAGCTTGTATGATAAAAAGGGTGATAAATCTTGTGTTCAAAAGAGCATCCACCAGTTCAGGCCTTCACAGACAGGACCCGCCATTCCTGGTATGCAGTCAACATCCCCTTGTATTCCATTGGTAAAGAGAAATTCCACTCAAATAGCTTCTTCCCCAGAACTGTTAGATTGTGAAACTTACTTCCAATAGGATACTTTCCCAGTCACTACCCATCCTGGGTATGACAATAAACTACATCTGGCAGCAAGGCCTCTGATTAGGAGGTTTGAAGGAGCATATAATCACCTCTTAATTGCTATTGTTCTCAGGTTCACCCTGACCCAGTGTGGTAGCACCTGTTAGTATCCCAACTATGGGCAAATAGAGAAACACAATGAAAGTGTAAACATTTTTATAATAAAAGTACTATTGCTTATAGTAAAAAAAATTACCATCAATACATTTTTATAAAAAAAAAAATAAAAAATTTTAAAAAATTGCCAGCACTTCATATCTGTAAGGAAAAAAAATATTACCAGCAATATTTTATGTAAAATAAATTACTACTGTTCCTAATAAAATTAAATTTCAGCATTAAATGATGTATAAGGAGTTGATATGCTGCTAAACAAAGAAACAAAAAAGACACCCAGTCGATACAATCATAACCTCATCAAATCTCAGGTCAACCATTATCTAGCCTACATATCCTCATGATATGCACCTCTTACTCCTTACTTGATTTGATCTGGATTTGATTCAATAAACTTTCATTCCTGGCATGTTTTATTTTTTCAAGCATATTTTCTTGAAATAATTAGTTATCTCTTTATTATTCTAAGTATATGTGTCCTGTTTGTTTTCATTTTTCCTGAAAATTTATTTGTGACTAACAAATTCCATCGATGGTATTCTCAGCATTGTTCCGGAGAACCACGTCTCTGATGCCTCAAGTGTCCTTACAACAACCTCATTCAGTAACCCTCTACCTTGTGTGACTCTTGGGCCTTTTATTCCTCTACGTTGTGTGACTCTTGGGCCTTTTATTGGGTATCAATAGTGTAAAAAATGTTTAAAACTGTCAGTTTGCTGTCTAGCCAGTGGTGTTCATGCACAAATATATTTTCATTTATCTTTCTCTTTCATTTTTAAGTTGTAAAGTAATATGGAATGGATTTGGGCTTTCTAAATTATTTTGTTAGTACCAGGTATAGAAAGTTATTATCTAATAAAATCTACTACTGTTCTACTATTAGATTATACAACATAATTCTATCATTTACTATCTTTGAGGTGTCTTTAAAAAAGCTTTCACCATTTGGAAACACTGCTAAAACTTTTATAAAGCACCTCCACATCTGAGATGCTCGTTGATAAAGTCATCTGTTCAAAAACAACAGCAAATATTGCTTTTGGGAATTATTATACTTCTACAAAGTCAAAATACAATTATCATGAATTTTACATTTGTGGAATGTCCTTCATGGCACCAAAAACTTTTTAGCCAAATAGTTAGTTATGGAAAACACAAGTGATAATGTATATGTCAAAAATAAAGAAAACAAATCATCCAAGAACTAACAGAATCATTCTTAAAGTGATGGTTTTGGAAATAATTTTTTTTTTTTTAGTTATGTTTTAACAGAGTTATATTCAATTTTGAAATGGGTTTGCTTTTTCAGAATGTAGATAATGGCTTTACACAACCATTTGTGGAAAAGATAGTGGTTTCCCATTACATTCTCCATGATTTTGAATACGGAGTTATCCCAGACCGATAGCCAACCAAGGCTAAAAAGTTCAGTCTACCCAGTTATTTAACCCATAGTTGGTTGGGTGGAGAATAAATGAATTCATGCCTTTCCAAAGTTTGCATAGCAAACACAAAGTAAACTAAAAGAACAACTTTGATTCATTTATTTACAGTTATAAATATTATTTTGAGGGTGAAAAAATTCCCAGCAAGAATCTGGTTTTGAATTATGTCTTCAATATCTAAAGAGCAGTGGAAACAAATATTAGATAAAAAGAAAGAGAACATTGTGCCTTTTCCCTTTAATCATCATCATCATCATTATTATTATTATATTGTTATTCAATATATGAATGAATATATATTGTTAATAACTAATGTAATGTGCAGATATGAACACAATTCTAAATAATGAAGAATGAAAACATTAGAAATGATAATTACTTTGCATGTCTTTGTATGCGTATTAATGAGTATGTTACCGCAAATGTAAAAGTAGCTTAAGCTGCATATTTATATGAATCTATATTCATATGTGTCTTACCAAATATATATATATATATATATATAGTTGTAGCATACCTACAGAGGATAATGGGTATGTCCCCATTCACATAAATAAGGTAGTAAATACTGCATGTTGGTACAAACCAACATTGGAGATCCCTTGTGGAATCCACTTCACCCATTTCTAACAGTTGACTACTACTGCTGGCAAATCTTATATGTGTTGTTCATGTCCTAAGTATCATCCTTCATTACCAACCTTTGTGCAATTATTCTATCCAGTAACCTTCCCTAGGTTACAACATATGAATGAGGTTGTACTGAAAATTTTTCATCTGAACCAAAAGGCCCTTCAAAAAATTTTGATGTTGGTCATTGTGTGTGTGTGTGTGTATATATATATATATATATATATATATATATATATATAAAAATTGTTCAAATCATGTAACAATGTAACTGTCTATCCTACAAAATGTTTAATATCTAAAAACCCACCAACTAATCAAGTTTCTTTTTTCCAACTTTTAAGCCATCTTGGCACCATTTTTCATAAGAATCACTGAAAAAAACTTTGAGTTATTCAGCTAGAAAGAGAACAGATTAAAATAATTTTCTATCAGCCCCACTGTTTTCCCAACTGAGCAATGATGAAAGATCATTCAGGCCTTCAGTAATGGTACCAATATTCTGGCTTCCATCTTCAAATCCATTCAAAAACCATCCAGAGAATGGTGAGTAATTTTTAAAAAGAGGGAACAATATAGAGGTAAAGTAGATCAGCAGATCACAACTGGAAGAGCGATCATCATTTCAACTTAGAGCTAAAGATATCAATTATAAAAGATTGAATTCAATCCATAAGACATTTGGCATATAAGAGAGAAGTTTCAGCTATGACAGTTGAAAGACTTAAAAATGAAATTGTATGTGAAACCTGTAAGGCACCTTGTTACTTCAGGACAGAAAGTAAGAAGGTTAGAGAAGGGAAGATCATCTTGAATAAGTTGGAATTTGATCCTGAAAATATATATATATATATATATATATATATATATATATATATATTTTGAACTTTATTTCAATTCTTCATGAGCTTCCAATCTTTAGCTATGACTAATTAATGATGAATGTCATTTTTGTTTATGATCGATTTCATCACGATCCTTCTGTTAAGCTTAGAGAGTAATTATACATTCTTATTGTTCAAAGTATTGTCCAATAGTGCTATAAAACTTGGAAAATTCCAGTAAAATATCTTTAATCATTTCTAAAATACAATGGTTCAAAGTTTAATTGGACAATTTTGATGTTACACGATTTGAACAATTTTGCTGTTATACCCGGCATACACACACACACACACATATATATATATATATATATATATATATAGAGAGAGAGAGAGTGTCAGTGTTACTGGTATTATGTAACCTAGTAGTATCTGCCACATGGTTTAGTTAATGGTAACTAAACCAGTTTGCTTCTCATGAGACAAGAACGTGTGATAATGTAGGAAAACCTAGATTTGTGTTCAAGCTCATGATAAACCCACTGACTGTTCAACCCTTTAGCCTTTGTCAAGGTATCCAACTTGGAGAAGGAACAATCTGAGGAAATGTCTGTGACTTCACGACATTCAACATTGACTGGTTCTTCTTCTAGATTCTTTTCTTGCTCAGAGACTTGGATTGACTTAGTTTGATATCTTACTCTAATTCAAAACTTTTATGCACAAATATTGCATGATATTGTAAGTCACAATTGACACTAGTAATGATATCTTGGAATGGTCATGCTAAACAACAATGTAGCAGCTAGGGGCTCATGGTTGGAAAACAATGATTCTACATACTCAGCTATGTGTCAATGATATATATAATACAGGTAATAAATCTGCTGGTATATTAATTCAAGTGGATACTAGTAATATCAAATATTAAAACAGATCCATATATATATGCAAGTGTGTGTGTGTGTTTATGAAGGATATAGGTTAGTGTAAATTATATGAAATGAAAAAGAAAATAAATATGAGAAAAGAGTTGAAAATGAAGAGGAGGAGAGACATTGGGAAATACGATGAATGTGGAAGACGATGAAGAAGAGCAAGATTAAGAAGACAGAAAAGAATAAAAAAGGAAGTGGAGAAGGAAAAGTGGGAAGAAAGAAGAGGAAAAGAATGAGAATGATAATAATGTCTTTAAGGTTGAGAGAAATCTTTAATTCCTTCTTTAATATGTTTTTTTAGTCAATAAATCTCATTCTTAACTCAAGAGGAAAAAAGTAAAACATTCTTAGCTAAAGTTTTTGTGCACAATTATCAAAAGGTTTGAGATTTACTAAGATGAAAATTCAAGTTCAAAATACTAGCATTTTACTATAATTTAAACACTTAACCTTCAGTGCCAACAAGAAATACACAACTATCTCACTCACTAAGCAGTCAGTTTATAAATCTGCAGCTATTTACTTATTATTTTAATACAATCTCCTTTCAGGGCATAAGCAATCATGACTGTTAATATTTTCTTTTTCTTCAAAATTCTATAAATTGTTCTGCATTCTTGGAAAAATAGGGAAGTAGTTTCCAATTTTCTTTCTCCACAATTGGAATTAAGTGATTTCTTTTTCTTAGATAGGTTGCCACCCAAGACTATTATTTAACCCCTAGCAAGTGGGGAGAAAAGACAGATTCATGCTTTTCTCAGGGGCATTTATGTGAAAGTGAACATAACTGTCTAGCCTTGAATTTGGACTCGGTTCACTAATTTTAATTTTTTCACTACACTATCTACATAACCCACTATTATTACATTTGAATATTATAAGAATTCATAATGGAAATCTTTGGAAATATCTGTGTACATTTTCAGTTTTAATCTGGCTGCTTAGTTGCTATGTTTTATTGAAAGTGTATTCATAATATGAATGCAAATAAGTGCACAATACAAAGTACAAATTAAATTATAAATAAAGTTGGTCTACAGTTGGGATATTCAGGAAATGGTTTTGGGTGTATTAAAATACAAGTTTATATGATTAAAGTTTGAATATTTTATCACAAAGTGTGTTTATAGAGGAATAGAGAAATGTAGGTATTTTTTTGTATAATGAATTTTAATGAAGTAAAGAAATATTATTATTGGATTAGGTCGGAACAAGAATTATATGTTAGTGCATAATACCAAAATTAACAGGAACCTAATAATGAGGCATTATTATGAAATTTTATATTTTCTCTCATATATTTTTCTTATTTTACACTGTCAGTGTTTTTTTCTTTTGACTAGGTATTGCAGTGCTGATTGATTATTTTCAACCAACATGGATGTCTTTAGTTTTTTTCTTTTTTTACTGATTTTTTTCCCTGATATCAGTTTGTTCAAATATGTCTTTATTTACAAATTGTATTATCCAGGTTTTTTTCGTCATGCCAAATATAGGTATTAAAATAATACATAATTATATATATATATATATATATATATATATATATATATATAAAATTCAAAATAAGTCTCATAAATTATATATATATGTAAAAATATATGGCAAAATGATAACATTTTAAAATTAAAGAGATTTTAGGGAGATCAGTGGGGATATATTAATGTAAAAAAAAAAAAATGAATTATATACTATATTAAATTTAATACAACCAACTTAGTCATAACTCTTCTCTATCAACTGATTTTTTTTACAAAAGACCAACATTGTTTATCAATTCGAATGTTCTTTGGGAGATTGCATCTCTGACAAAAAGGTTAATAATATGTATGTTGCTTTTACTACAACAACCATGACAAGAAGACTTGCATTTCACTTAAATGATCATAGTTCAATTTCAGAGCATTTAAATGAACACTTATGTCCACATTCACATTTTAGTTGAAAATACAACACTACTCCATAAAGATAATAATAAGTATGACTAAAAATTCTAGAAGCCCTTTATATAACAGAATTGTGATCAAAAATAAATAAAGTCAACTACAACATTCTTAAATGTTTATTTAAAAATAAAGTAAATTATAATTATTTAAAACTACAATTAAGAAAATCTTTTAAAGCCATAAAAATATACATGAAAAAAATGGGTAAATATTTTTAATTTTACAGTGATCATGCACACACATCCACAATTATTCAACTCCTGAAGATGATCTCGGGTGAGATTGAAAATACTTGGGAAAATAAAAATTATTTGAAAGAAAATTTTGGAATTTTTCTTGATCAATTTCCTACAGCTACCAAGAAATTATTCTATGGACTTGAAAGTATTAAAATGAAAATAGACATTATACATCTAAATTATTTAACCAAACATGTTTGAATATGTATATATATATATATATATATATACACACACACACATAGGAATTTATTTCTCTCTCTCATATATATATATATATATATATATATATATAAAGTGTGTGTGTGTGAATTTATTACTGTTTAGGTTTTATTAAAATTCTGATCATCATTTTTCCAAACAATAAACATTTCCGAGGTGCAAAGACAATTAAAATAATAGCAGTGGCAAGGAAAAAACTGCTCTTCTGATATACCATTTTTTGGCAAGCACAAAGGTTAAACATTGCCAAGTTTTTAATAGTGAATTAAATTCAAAGATAGAGACATGACAAACAAATTTATGGTTAATTTAGATGTTAATTCTATATAAACTCACATTCCCATTAATAGATGTCATAATTTATTACAAAACATATAAAGTAGATTAAATATAAATTTAGCTATAGCCATTGATACCATTTTTAGTATATGTAGACAATGCACCAATTTTTGTTATTTCAATAATAATTACTATAAACAAAAATTTGGCATCCATATGCATTGTGTGCTTGCCTCTAGTGGCTGTTTAAGATGCTTATTCTTAGAATTTTTAGAATCACAGCCATTTCAGTACATACTTCCAAAAAATACTCATTATATATCACAGATATATAAATGGTGTCTTTACACAGACACACACACACACATATATATATATATATATATATATATATACACACACCATTAGACCAGATGAAAGAGAGAGGTGGAGTATGTCAGTATAAGCTTGATAAAGTGAGTATTTACATATATAGGAAAAAAATGTCTACTCTATTGTCTGACAATAATTTAAGTTATTACATTTCGCAAATGTATAATCATTTATATTTGTTTAATTTTTTTAAATAACTAGACTACAAAAATACAATCTTGCCATTCATCAGAAGTGATTTTGTCAAAACACTGATATGTTGATCTGTCCATCAACAAAACTTTATAATATATATATATATGTTTGTGTGTGCAAAAACTAACTTTCTCTTTGTTTTTCCATGAGAACATCTGTAAAAAGCATGAGAGAGGAGGAAGGAAGAAAAGTAGAGGGTAAGCAAGAAAGCTTGAGAAAAATGAAAAGAAAAAAGATGTAGATAAAAGGAAGACAAAAAAAGCCTTGTGTTTTTTTGTTTTTTTTTTAGTATTATGTGTCCATCAAACAGAAGACAACTTTCTGCAAAGCTCAAATAGTTGTTCACATTTTACTTTTTGTTTGCATATATAATAACTATTGTTTTAGGCATCACTAAATACTATCACAGATGATAATACATGGGTTTTGCTATGAAATATACATTATTTATAGTACAAGTCTTTGTTCAAATGATGCAGACTATTAAATTTACAGAATGAGTGGTTAATATCAATGTCTGTTACATAATATATATGTATGTAAGTGTTTATGGGTATCTTTATATCCAGCATACATTATATATATATATATATATATATATATATATTATAAATTAATTGATTTAAAATATGTTTTTTTCCGCTACACAGTTCTAACCATGTTTCAAAAAATTTTGAAACATGGTTAGAACTGTGTAGCGGAAAAACCATATTTTAAATCAATTAATTTATAATATTAATGCTTTGTAAATTTACATTGAGCATTATTTTGTAAAAATAAAAATATCTATAAGAACACAGAATTATATATCTTACTATTCTTTTTTTTTTATATATATATATATATATATATATATATAAAAAATTATTATTTTAAATATTAAAACAAAAACATGTTGAAATCACTACACAATAGCTTTTGTGTTTTGGTACTATGTTGTACCTCTTCAGGTGAATGGTAAGTGACTGGTGATTAAATAATTTTTTAAAAATTTCAAAAGTAAATGTTACCTCTTTGCAAAAGATAAAGAGGTCAGGGTAAAAAAACACATGGTCAGAATTAAAAATAGATTTTTCATTCTGACCACGTGTTTTCTGGTCTGGTGCTCCTTCTATATCTTTTTGAGTTAATGCAAGAATCAACCAGGGTTCTATCCTTGAACCCAAATTTTTCTTGTCAGAATCCATTTTGCACATTTACAAACTTAGTATTTGCTCGTGCATTGAATACTGCTGCCATAGCTGGTCTAATGGTATTCATCTCGAGGTTCTTGACAAAATCCAAAGAAGGATCTGCAATATAATGGATCCTGGCTTGGCAATCTCAACTTCAATCACTTTTTCACCTACATGACATGGCTTACCTCTGTCTTTTTTACAAATATTTTCATGGTAACTGCTCTGCTTTTTCCCCTGGTGCCTCAACTACATGAATTTACGAAGGTACCATTCACCTGAAGAGTTACAACATAGTACCAAAACACAAAAGCTACTATATTGGCATCTAGATTCCACCCTTTTACTGTTGAAATAGTTAAATGTAACTACCACTTCTCCTCCAACACTTTTTTCTCACATTTCCCGCTTGTGGAACTCCATTCCCTGAAAACTACAATCTTCAAAAACCTAAATGCAACATCATTCGCCATCTTGTTTTCTTGAATCCTGTTCATCTTTTATCCTTTCCTCAGTACCCCGTATACTCACACTTTTCTCTCACTTTCACTCTCTGTAACCCTCTGTGTACTAGTAGCATTTCCACTTTGCTGGGGATGAAATGATTAAAATATATATATATATATGAGGATTAACTGATTAGTATATAATTACAAAAAATATTGTTGAAAATAAAATGATAAAAGGACAAATGGTATATTTTAGAGAAAGATTACGTGTGGTTGGTAACATGTAGCGATTTAAAAAAGCTAAAAATGTAGCCCTATTTATCTATATGCAAAGTTCTCAGCCCAACTAAGGAGTCCTTCCCACAAAATTCTGATTTGGGAGAAAAGCTTCTTGATGTCTAATCATTTGGTCAGATTTTTATATGTGAATGAAACTAAAAGATTTTTCAGCGCTGATTGTATTTGTGTATGTGTATATATATATATATATATATATATTATTCATGAAGGTTTTGTCTGTTTATGTAGAAAGGTTTTGTACTTAAGAAATATATATATGTATGTATGCATACATGTTTCACTGAACGTGACAGATAAAGAAAATTTTAAAAATTTTGTTATAAAACATACATATTGCATGAAATTACTACAACTCACATCCAGCACAGCTTAGAATTACTACTAATTCCATACAATACAGCTTTGTACATAAATGCAGAAAAATATAACAACAACTCATGCCTTGAATATGGCTAATGAATTGACAGAAAACTCTTTGGGCAATAGTCACAATAAGAACATAAGAGAAAAACCCTAAGAACACTATAAAAATTTAATAAGAAAATCTTTAAAAATTTTCTTTGTCTATCACATTCAATGAAACCTGTATGAAAGAAATATTGCTGCATATATACACTGGAATACTGCTGCCATATCTGAGCTGGAGCTGCCCAGCCTTCACTTTCCAGTTTCCAAAAGAATCTACTTGGCTTTGTGGGTGATCAAATGTTTTCAACCTTACAACACCTTTCCCACAAATGAAATGTTGCAAGCCTCTTGCTCATCTATTGCTATTTTCATGAAAAATATTCAGATGAGCTACATTCCTAAGTTCCCCAGCTCTAATGCTCCCAGTGAAAACCCATCATTCCATGTATATTGAAGCAAACCATCCTCATTCTGTTCATATTCCTTTTCAAAGGAGTAAGTTCTAGTCAGATAGTTTTTTCCCTAGCTTTGTAGAACAGAATCCCAAGAGGATGCCTCCCAGGCCACTACAGTATTTAACTTTCAAATCTAGGGTTAACCCTTGTCTTTCCCAAATATCCATAAAAACTATGCTCCTTTCTCTTAGAGGGTTACCAATGTGTGAGCACTATTTTGAGTGACTCTTGGGCCTTGTATAGGATAAACTTTAGTAAAAACATACATTTCAGAAATGATTATCCTATATATATATATATATATATATATATATATATATATAAAAAAATGATAATGGACTCTCCCATCGGTTTTGACGTATGAGGATCTGCCAGCTTATTAATTCAGTTATGAAAGTTTGTGCGATAATCTTAAGTGGCATTTAAGACCCGCTAGTGATTTACAAAGGAGGCCACATATGAAGCAAGTGTGAGGATTGTGAGATGAGATCACTGTTAGATTGGCTGATCTTTTAGATCTTGCTCTCGCTTCTTGAAGATGATTCAGACAAGCAGATTGAAAATTGCTGAGTCCACTAAAACATGTTGATCTCCATTCTACTCGCTCCAAGGCTAAGCGCTCAAGGGTGTTATGTGGTATATTGACTGCTGACCAGTTGCTTTTCAGCTTGTCTTTGTATCTTAGCCATGGGCGTCCAACCTTTACCTGACCCTGTCACCTTCTCTCTCTCGCCAGTGGATCTTTCAAGTGAACTGTGTGGATAAGAACGAATGAAGGTAAACCACCAGAAAATCCACACAAGTGATTTGATTAAAGTGGTGAAGGCTTGTGCAGAACCATCCACACTTTTATTTATATATATTTATATATATATATGAGGCATGGTGGGGTAGTGGATAATGGCTCAGAGTGAGGAATCGGAGAGTCGAGTTTGAATTCCATTCGAATCCATTACATTCACTTATGTGCTAATACCCTTGGGAAAGGTATGAATCCTCTTCTTCTCCCTCCAGCTATGGGTAAATAGCAGGACAGACTGGGTTCTATAGCCTTGGATGGCAACTCTGAATTCAAAACCAGTGGAGGGTCGTTTGGGGACCTTATGGCACATAGTGCATCAGGTCTCTGTATTCGGCCCTTCAAAAAGTGTGATGGTTCTGCACAAAGCCTTCACTACTATAGTCAAATCATATCTCTGGGCTGACAGTTCCTTGAAACTGAGCTGCTTGACCCTCGAATGTAACAGGAGAGTCCACCATATACATGAGTGTGTATATATATATATATATATCTTCAAACATTAATTTTAGTGAATATGTGCTCTCTTTATTTTAAACAGTTTTATTTTGTATAATGAACTGGCATCCCCCTTTGCTGGAGTAACCTCCATCTGATTCAGCATGATTTTACCACTGATCTATGAAGAACATCGCAATAAACCAAGGTGTTCTATTTTGCCTTTAAAACACACTTCACTCATGCAGATTTTTTCTCTAAACACATATCTGCTCACTTTGAAAAATGTAAACAAAGCATTAATGGATTTTTTTAATCTGACATATTTTTATTACTTCAAATGATATTTTTGGTGGATACCCATGTTCCAGTAGATGCATTGTCAATTTTAAACAGTATCTATTTTGTCTTCCAGTTTCTGCACTCAAGAAAATTTAATAAAGAAAATGTGCTCTCTCCTGTAGGTTCAAATCCTGCCAGAAGTCACATTGTCTTCATTAAATAAATACTGTTTAAAATAAGCAGGGTGTCTGTGGAAATAAAAAAAGGATTTGAAAT
>CAHIKZ030002700.1:190000-197500 GCA_903632075.3 Acanthosepion pharaonis | reverse complement strand
TAAAAATTTGAGTGTGCTTAGTTTTTATATACAGTGTAACCCGGATATAAGAGAGATTTTCTCTGGTCTCAAATTAGAGCCTGTGTTAATGTATATAAAATAGACCAAACCCAGACATAAGAGACTTCTTCTCCGGTCCCGACAACTCTCTTATATCCAGGTTACACTGTGTGTATATATATATATATATATATGTCTTCAGCAGACATTAATTATTTATATATTTATTTATTCACCATGCTCTCTTTTTAAGGAAGATGACTTCTTGATGTCATTGGTGAGATCATCTCCTTACACCATGTGGCAGCCTTGGAAAGTATCTGAAAACAAAAATGGTGCGATTTAATCCTTGTAAGTGAAATTGGATAGATGGAACTGTTCGGGAGGTGTCAGTGGTTGTATTAGCTGAAAGTCACAAGTCATTGTGACTGAAGGTATCCTTGTTCAAACTGTTGATCATTACACTCAATCCCAGAAACTATAACGCGGATCTCTTCAGCATATATTTAAATGTGAATGTGTGTTTCTCTCTCTCTCTCTGTCTGTGTATATATATATATAAATAAAAAGAGAGAGAGAGGGAGAGAACAGTAAGTGTACAGAAGGGTGCATATGAATATGTATACAAGTGCTGAGTGAGTGCTGAAATGTTCTTAGCCTGATCCACTTAGAAAAACCTGACCAAATGACCCTTTCTCATAACCCAAGATTCTTTTCAGCACCCATTCTCTTGGATGTCCAAAACTTATATATAAATGTTTATATGTTTATACATACATGTGCACATATTCAAATACTTATAAAAAATAGAGTATGCCAACAATGGGTGTAGACATGAAAGCAACCCAACCCAACCAAACTTCACTAGAGAAACATATAAGTTAGTGAAGAAGTACAAGAAAACTGATTTCTTAACAGTAATCCCAAGTGATGAATATAAAGCTACACTGGATGAACCTGATGACAGGACCTTCAATGGAATAGACAACCAAGATGAAATAGAAGACAACAGATGAGAGATGAAATAATGTTTTTAGGTAATATTTCAGGTAGAACATTTTATGTCCCTTTATAGTTGATTATGCTAAGATAAATTCAGAGAATTATGATAAGTCCTTAGAAAATACATTTTTCTTAGTGTGCAGATCATAGCCAAGTAGTTTTAAGCTAAAGACTATATTAAAGCAACCTGTGGCCACTCATGCATACACTTTCCAAGAAGAACTAACAAATTAGTTGAATAAAAAGTAATGTTAATCATGTTATCATCAATCATTATTACATATACATTGTCTTTTCTTTGGTAGTTATTGATAATCATATCTTCATGCATTGGTAGATGTAATTTTGGATTTTTAAGTATCATTTGTTCACATGTTTTGGGGTGTCATATTTCTTTTCTTTCAAGTATTGTGTCTTCACATGTCAGTTTATGATGTTGGGTCGTTTGTTTTTTTCTAATCTTTTTTTCTTAATTTGAATGAAATTTTATTGATGTTGGGTAATGACTTTTTATTGTTAATACTTCAAGAATTTATAGTTCTTTTTTTACAGTTTATATGGTATGGTCTGATTTGCAAAGTTTTGTTGCAATGTTTGGTGATATTTAATTGAGCAATTCTTTGATGAATGGCAAGTTCTCCAACATGATAATATATTGATTGTGTAACCAATGTATGTGTTTGAACTGCTATTATTAGAGATACATTCTTCAATATCTGTCTATATTTCTGAGATGTGGTATTGTAATTATTTACAAAGTTTGGACTATTCCTCAAGGACACATAGTCCAATAGATAAAAGCATTGATTAAAGTAATCCAATTGACACAAAGAGTTGTGAGTTCAATACCTGGCTACAGCAGAAGTGAACAAAAACTTGGTGAGTTGAGTTAAAGTTATAGGGAAATAACTGATACTGCGATATTCAGAAGCATGGCATGTGGAACTAGAACAATCTACCCCGGTAAAAGAAATAAAGGGTCCAGTTTGAAATTCCAATCACCTGAAGAAGGCCAGAGTGTACAATGGCCAAAACATTGTGAATATGGCAACAAAGATGAGGGCAACAGTAAATAGAGCTTTACCTGTAAACAAGTGAATTGGGAATGACTGGCCTCTTCCTTCCTCTAGTTTACTTAATCCCAAAGATACCTATATATAAAAGCCATCTAAAAAAGTTGTGACACATGTTCTAAAGCTGCCAGTAACCATGCAGGGTTGATTCCTATGTTTACACTGTCACTCTGTGTGTGTGCACATGCAGTGTTTATCTGTAAAAGGAAAAGTTATCTTAACTGATGCTTTTCATCCTCTGAGGAACTTTATCAAGGCAAATGCAAGGATTTTATTTTGTAACAAGTATTTATATACATGAGCAAAAATGTTACTGGTTTTTCAAAATTTTGAAATTTAAGAACATATAAATATTCATCAGGTCAGATGAAAAGTCTAGGCAAAGTATCAAAGACTCTAAGTGACACAATCCAATGTCTAATAAATGAAAGTGAGTAAATGATGTTCTTGAATTTTTTTTATTTTTACTTTTATTTAATTAGCATTTCAGTTATTTTAGTTTGGGATATTTCTATTTACTCTTTTATTATTTTAGTGAATACCTATGTTTGAATACATGCTTTGGCTTCATTTATTAAATAGTGTGTATTGTGTTTATCAGCCTGCACATTCAAGAAATAAAGAAAATGCATTCCCTTGGAGGGACAGAACCTGATTCCTCTTTGCAAGGGAAACTACCATTTGATTCATAGTGCTTGTTGTGATGTTCCTCATAGTAAAGCAAACTGGACACTTTTCCCTGCAAAGTGGGGACAGGTTCATTCCTTGCCAGGGGATGCATTTTCTTTATGAAGATTTCTCAAATGCACAGGCCAACAGATGTAATACACTGTTTAATAGGTAAAAATGGAGTTTCTATTTCAAATATGAAGTACCCACAATAAAAACGTTTGAAGTGATAATATATTCAGGATTAATACAAATATAAAATTTGTCACTTAGCTGATTGATGTTATATTCAGCACACTGAATCCAGAGTTTCATAGTCAAACCTTTTCAGTAATCATTCACTCCACTCATCAGGAGGTTTCAAGAATATATATATATATATATATATATATATAAACATTGTGTATATTTAGGCAGCAATTTTTCATTAAATAATATAGACAAGTTTTGTCTATTTATTTTAAGTAAGTTCCATTCATGTTGTCTGATAAGCTTAATAACATTATCAATGAAAGACGAAAGAAAATCACCATATTGATACATGTTTAAATCCAATCTAAGCTTTCGGCTTACATAAGCTATTATCAAAGATGACAATTACATTTCAATATATCAAACAATACACGGACGAAACAATAGTCTGTTTTTGTTGCATGAAAAATTTCAAAGCAATGAAAATCGCATCACAGCTCATGACATCACACATGACCACGCGAGAGTGAAAACAAGAAGTAAGTATGGGAAGCTGTTGCTATAAACCAATGGCTTCTGTTATCTATTATAGGCATTTAAGAATATTTGTGGAGATTTCGTAGTTTATTTTGTTCAGGTTAGGTTTCAACTGTTTTATGTATATAGCTTCAAGAATTTTTAGTTTTTGTTTATTGTTTTCATATTTAAGTATAGTTGTGTTTTCAACAAGGATTTTCCGGAATTGTGTATGCAGCCAGGCATGTTGTTTTAAATGCCTAAAAATGTTAGATTTATCATTCAAATTGTTTGATATATTGAAATGTAATTGTCAAGTATCGTGAAAGGAAGTTTGTGGTGTGACCAACATAAATACAATCTCCCAAAGGGCATTTGAATTTGTAAACTATGTTGGTTTTTTGAAAATTGCTAACAGGGAGAGGGGAAGAATCATTGTGAATAATTAAGTTGGATATATATATATAACCACTATTATTATGCTGCTTTTCTCTTTTAATAAAAATGATTCTCTTTTTAATTTTAGAAATGTTATGTTTATGCATGCACATTGAAAAAGTGCTTGTAAGTAATCAATAATTAAATAACAAATAAGTGTCAATGATTATCTCAATGTATTGTAGTTTATTCATAACATACTCAGAATTATAAAAAATTCTATTAATCAAATATTCATTATTGATGATTAACAAGTGTTTTTTTAAATTAAGCATCTTAGTTTGATGAACATGTTATATACAGCTTGTGAGTGATGTGCAAGTGCATATATATATATATGTATGCATATATATGTGTGTGTGTGTGTGCATGAACAGTGGGGGAGTGTTGAAAATTTTTGAATTTCTTTTTCTTTCCATTACTTTTGTTATACATACAGATAGATAGATAGATAGATAGATAAATAATAAATGTACCTTACTTTATTGTCTGGTACAACTCTGAGTTTCATACACATTGTAATCATCAAGTATTGATTGATAACTGACCATTGTAAAATCTAAGTATTAATATTTATTTAAGATAGTGGAGTAGTCTGTTTACTTATTAAGATTGCATTCAAATATATTTCTAATTTAAGTAGACATATATCTTATACAAGTGGCATCATGTGTAGACTTGTTTGTGAATATCCATAAAGGGTATACATTCTAAATTTAAGTAAATAAATGTGACATGCAAACTGTAAAAATTTAATAAAATTTTATACAGACAAGCATTGTCAGTAAATTTTTATAAAATTTGTTTGAATTCTTATATATATATATAAGATTAATAAAAATATAAAATTTATCATTTAGCTAATCGTTGTTATATTCATATAAAGGCATATACATATATGTGATATATACACATGCTTACAAATTTATAAAAAGTAACAGAGAGCAAGAATTTGGCAGTGCAAAATGTGTAATGTGAATGTTGATTTCTTCTGTTTTCTCTCAAACTCAGCATCAAAGAATTTGCTAAAATGTTTAGAATATCTGCATAAACTGTCCAAAGTTCATGATTTTTATTGCATCTCCACTCAAGTTATTAAAACATTTGGTTAATAATAATAACTAAGATGGTGAAAAGTCCCCAGACAAAGAACTTTGAACAGCTTAACCTTAATTTTGATCTGAATGTGCAACAACTCATTCCAAAATTGAAAAAAATCTAATACATATATATATATATATATATATATATATATATTAAGAAATGGACAAGGTCCGACAATTTATTTATTAAAGACATTTTTATGTTTAACGTTGTTATTTATAGATACAAGTATTTAAGCAAATGCTCTGTTTATGATAAACAGTATTAAATAACATTTACCGGCCTGAATGTCTGAGAAATTTTCATAGAAAATATTAGTTCTTTGACAGGATTCGAACCTGCATCCTATAATGAACCGTCATATACGTGACGATACAAAAGAACCAATCAGTAGACAAGGTCATTTACCTTATAAACTCCAACTTTCCATGAATCTCGTACATTCATAACTGCTCTGGCGATCGAATGTAAACAAATGACGTCATATATTAAGAAATGGACAAGGTCCGACAATTTATTTATTAAAGACATTTTTTATGTTTAACGTTGTTATTTATAGATACAAGTATTTAAGCAAATGCTCTGTTTATGATAAACAGTATTAAATAACATTTACAATGTCGGTATTCGGTTCTTGACAGGATTCGAACCTGCATCCTATACTGCTTCATTTAAAACCTCTGGGCTACAAAGAACCTTTCAGTAGACAAGGTCAGATTTACTGCTTATAAACTTCAATCTTCCATGAATCTCGTACATTCATAACTGCTCTGGCGTATCGAATGTAAACAAATGACGTCATATATTAAGAAATGGACAAAGGTCCGACAATTTATTTATTAAAGACATTTTTTATGTTTAACGTTGTTATTTATAGATACAAGTATTTAAGCAAATGCTCTGTTTATGATAAACAGTATTAAATAACATTTACCGGCCTGAATGTCCGAGAAATTTTCATAGAAAATATTTGTTCTTTGACAGGATTCGAACCTGCATCCTATAATGAACCGTCATTTATGCTGACGTGCCTAACCTCTGGGCTAAAAGAACCTTTCAGGACAAGGTCCCAAAACTTCAATCTTCCATGAATCTCGTACATTCAGCTCTGGCGTATCAAATGTAAACAAATGGCGTCATATATTAAGAAATGGACAAGGTCCGACAATTTAATTAAAGACATTTTTTTATGTTTAACGTTTGATAGATACAAGTATTTAAGCAAATGCTCTGTTTATGATAAACAGTATTAAATAACATTTACCGGCCTGAATGTCCGAGAAATTTTCATAGAAAATATTCATTCTTTGACAGGATTCAACCTTCATCCTATATCATTTATGCTGACGTGCCTAACCTCTGGGCCCAAGGGTATTAGCAGGTAAGTGAATGCAATGTATTTGATTGGAATTCGAACTCAGCTCTCCGATTCCTCAATCCGAGTCCCTATCCACTACTCCACTGTACCTCCTTATATATATAACATTAATACATATAAAATTTGTTACTTAGCTGATTGATGTTATAATACACACACAAACATATATATATATATATGTGTGTGTGTGTATTTAAAACACATATGAAATGGATTAGATAGTTATTTATATACTCAAATATTTTACTATTTCGTTACACATGTCTATGTACTATTGTTAAAAATTAATAAAAAAATATCTCAAAATAGATTTGATTTAAGTACCTCATCATTTCTGAATGTTTCTAGAAACCAAAAGAATGCATTTCCATTATTTCTGTATAATGAATATTTTTCACTATATTTCCTTTCAAATATTCGGGCATAGTATCATAAGCATGCATGTTTAATGTATCTGGTATCCCTACACCCCTTTTGATAGAATAGACCATTGATGGCATGCCCACCAGATGGATATGTATTGCTGGTATGCATGAGAAGGTGTTAAGTTAGCCAGTGAATAAAAATGATGGTCTATGGTGGAAAATGTAGTGAGTGTTGTGGCGGTGGGTGGGCATTTTTGGTGAGGACAATGGAATTGGCAAGCCAAGTACAAAATCTGACCAGGTTTGTTACATTCATATCACACTTTTGCCTTTGAGGGGAAAAGCATGAATCTGTTTCTCCTCTGCCCCCTCCTAGCAATGGGTTAAATAGCAGAGCAGAGTGTGGTCTTTTGTTCCTGATGAAGAGACAGTCTAAGAGAAGAATAACTGAATTCAAAGCCCTTCCCAAATTCTCATGGGACCCTATGGCATGATAAGGTACATTTCTCCTCATTTTATATATGTGTGTGTGTGTATATCTATATATATATATATATATATGTGTGTGTATGTGTGTGTGTGCAGAAGATAAATTCTCACATACAGTGTGCAAAGGATAAATTCTCATATAAAATTACACAAAAAGGAAAATAACACTAACATTACATTTTAACAGATATATTTACCAAAATTACACAAAAATATTTTGAAATACTAAAGAGTAAGTTTGTTCAATAAAATCACCATTGGCTTCAACAATGGC
>CAHIKZ030002700.1:182500-187500 GCA_903632075.3 Acanthosepion pharaonis | reverse complement strand
GGAAGATAACCACCCACCCTAGACTGGAATAAGGAGGGAATGTAAGTGGAATGGTGGGTCCTATCCATAAGTGTTTGAACTGGAGGAACCAACAAATGCAATTATTCTGAGCGCTTTCCATGGAAGTAGCGATAGAGTAGTGTGAGGCTTGCCACATCCCATCTGTGTGAGAGAGGTTGGAGGGTGGAAAATAATTTGTCACTCACAAGGACTGGGGAAATACTTTTGAACTCTATGGAGACTGGAAAGTGAAGACTGTGCAACTCCATCCCAAATATGACAAAAGTACTAAAGACTAGTTTTAACCAGTGAAAAATTCATGGTTCTCCTATTTTAATATTATGAAGAATATTAATTCTTCAGTTAATTGAATAAGATCATGCAAAGTTCTATGACAATAGATTATCCATAGAGATTCCCCCACTGCATTGTTAAATATTTAACAACTTTAACAAGATATTGCATTAATAATCATAAATATGAATGCTCGTCATTATTTTAAGAAGTGGGTATAAATGAAAAGATTTGAAATTGAAAACTTTTTTCATTTCACTGAAGCAGTTGTTAAACAATTCTATCTTCTCGTCTTTCTTTCATTTTCTCACTGACACTCAATAGCATATGTATTTCTACGTAATCAAAATGGAATAGTCCATTATTTATGTGGCATTGACAGGAGACATTAAACTCTTCTTTCTTTCTTTCATTTTCTCACTGAAACCAAGTAGTGTCTTTTCTCCTCTTTCCACACGATCAAAATGGAATGAGATATTGGCAGGGTATAACCGTTGTGTGAACTAATGAAGAGAGGAAGATGCACAATTATAATAGGATGCTTTTGTATGTAATAATTTTTTTTGTAATCATTTCACCCCAAGCAGGGCAATAATTCCACTAAGATACAAGAGGTTACTGGGAGTGAAAGAGAATGAAAAAGACTTTAGAAGAAACCAGAAACCTAATCCTAAACAGGAAACAAGGGATAGACCTCTACTCCTGTTCAAAAGACCAGGGAGGAGTGTAAAACCAGGCAGTATGTGAACCTATATAGGAGAAGAAAAATAAATAATTAGCAGGTAAAATTTCTAAGTTCAGATGGAGACATTAGAAATATAAACATGAAGTAGACTTCAGAAGGAATCAGAAACCAAATCCTAAATAGGAAACAAGGGAGAAACCTCTACTACTGTTCATAAGACCAGGAAGTAGTGTTATTAATTTTTATTAATGACTTTCCTGATGGCATCAACACTCAACTTGGTATCCATGCTGATGACACAACCATTTACTCCTGTCTCAATGATAAGTCTGATCATTTTGATAAGGTCAAATTGGTGGCTGATGTCAAAAATAACCTTCAGTCTGTTGTTAACTGGGGCAAAGGATGACTTGTTAATTAAACTAAACTGCTCTCTATTAATCATCTGAGAAACCCAGTTCTGCCTTCCATCAGCATGGCTGATGCTAACCTCTAGGAGAGTAAATCATTATGCCTTCTCAGGCTAACATTCTTGACTGACATGAATTGGAAAGACTATATTGAATCCATAGATAGGTCAGTTGCTAAGAAAGTTGGTTCACTGTACCATGTTAGACAATTTTTCTCTCCAGAATCTATCTTATATATCTAGATGTCTCCTATTTCCAATGCTTAGAATATTGCTGCCACATATAGTATGGTACTCCTGATATATATCTAGAGATGCTTGATAAAATCCAAAGAAGAATTGGCAATATTATTGGTCCTGATCTGGCATCTCAGCTTCAGTCACTTTGCCACTGCCATAAAGTTGCCTCCCTATGCCTTTTCTATAAATAATTTCATGGTAATTATTCACATGAGCTCTTTGCTATGGTACCTAAATTTTATAAATTTAAGTGCAGTACCAGACTGGATGGATATCAGCTCCGAGTGAAAACTCCGAGAGCCGAGTTCAAATTTCAGTTGAGTTTGTTGGATTCACTTGCACACAAATACCCTTGGGAAAGGTATGAATCCATCTCCTTTTCTCCCCAGCTATGGGTTGAATAACAGGATAGACTGGGTTCTTTAGCCTTGGTTGGCAACCAGTCTACTGCAGAAAGAAATGGTAACCTACTGTGGGAAAAAATCTGCCACGTCAGTCATGTACCAAAAGATATATGTTCGCCCAAGTGTGTATCATGTATGACACTTAACTGACTGACTAGACTGTTGATAAGGTCTCATTGATTTACAATTGATTTGGTTAGATGTAACGGTAAGTTCTATGCTAACAGTTTCTTTTCTTGCGCTTCTTGATTGTGGAAGTCCCTTCCAGTTTCATGCTTTCCAGCCAACTTTAATCTTCAAAAATTTAAATACAACATCAATTGCTATCTATTGTCCTTCTGATTACTCTTCTTTTGTTCTTGCTCCTTAATAATGTTTCTGTTTTGTAATTCTTCCACACCCAGTAACCCCTTGTGTCTTACTGGCATTACAGGCTTGCTTTGGGTGAACTTGATTAAAAATATATGGCAAGTGAAAGTTCATGTTTTTCATTCTGATTTATTTTTCTTTCTTGTAATATTTGGTCATAGAATGACAATTTAAAAACAATGACTTTTTGATGTATTTTTTAAAATGAATGAGCTTGGTTCAAATAGTCACAATGTACACTGCTACTGTTTTATATATATATATATATATATATAGCATAATGAGAAGCCACGTATACTTTCTTAATATATATATATATATATATATATATATAGAAAAAGTTGCAAATTAAAAAAATAATAATGTTTTATTTTATGAAAGTATTTATTTATTTATATATATATTTGATATTTCAGATTGTCCTCAATCTTTCATCAGAAATAACTGTTTGTTACAAATAAATTAAAATTACTGTTTGTTAGCAAGTAGCGCCCGTCGCAAGATGCGGACGTCGTGATATGGAACGTCACTGTTCGAATATTCCTAAATTAAATCTGTCATAAATATTTTAGATGTTGTTTAAAAAATTTTTTAACTATATCTAAAAAAAATGGCTTAACTATTGAAATATTTATAAAGATTTAAAACACCCAAGTCCCTATTCAACCCTAGTTTACGTGTATTTAATTTTAAAATCCAATATGTTTCTTTTTTTCTGTGTGTGTATGTGTAACTAAAATCGGAATCTATCAATAAACATTTGCAGTTTTCTAATGAGTGTCCTGATTGATTAAAGTGTTTAGCTATGGGGGAATAAGGGTTGTTTTGACGTATGGTTTGTTTATGATTATTGAAACGAAATCTAAAATTATTTCCAGATTCACCAATATATCCACTATTAGGACATAAGGTGCAGAATAAATAATAGATTACGTTATGGCTATCGCAGGTGAGGTTAGGTGGGATAATTTTGTATTTACACTTGTATATAGATATATATCATTTCTATTGATAAAACTATATTTTTATCAAATATATATATATATAAGTTAGGCTATATTTATGGGTTAAAGTGATAAATATCAAGGATATAAATATAAAAGGTCTGACAATTGCATGTAAGCATGACACAGGCTGTCATTGCTGGATGTTGACTTCAATGTCCACTTTATATATATATATATATATCCCACATTTTTATTACTTCAAATTTTATTATAGTTGGTAACTTATATTTGAAATAAACCTACATTTTCATAAAATAAAAATGGGTTGTTTATTTCAAATACCAGTGTCTGCTATAATAATATCTGAAGTTTTCATGTGTGTGTGTGTATATATATATATATATAATTTATTTGTTTGAATGTTATTTTTAATTGATATTTATATTTGACTAGATGCTCCAGGGTGCATATTTTTCTGACAATTTCTTAAATATACAGGCCAGTAGATGTAAATAAATAAATATACTGTTTAATAAATGAATAAAAATGAAACATCTACTCATAGATGAGTATCCACTAAAAATAACATTTAAACAAATAAATTAAAAATATGTCAGATTTAATCCATTTCCTAAAATATATATATAAGTAAATATATGCATATAGTCTTAAAATTACATAAATTTGTAGATATGTACAACTATTTATATCCTTTCATATAAATATCTATACAAACTGGCCTGTGTGTAAGCAATTTCGATTAGATTTGAAACTATTAAAACAATTAAGAAAATCAGAAGTTTGTGCATATACGTAGAGCTAAGAATATAAACTGATACTGTTTTTAGACAAATCTGAATAAAGATACATGTTTATTTATTAATTCATGATTCGTTAACTAACACAGATATATGAGTTGTAGGGGAGGCAGTTACAAGGGGGTGATTCAAAATTCTTGTCCCAATCAAAAAGTATGACATTTACTCATTAGACATACATGATATTCCACATATTCACCTTACAGTTTCATAACACTTAGCACAAGGTTTCTCAAGTTTTTTTCACCTTTCCTTGAGAATTTTCATGTTTGGTAAAGTCAAGAACTTTTCGGCAAATAAATATATATATATATATATATATATAAATATGGACACACACACACATGTAAAGGGTTGCTGTGTCAAGAGTTTTTATATATATATATATATATATATATATATAGGTTAAAGGCCAGAGTTGGATCAGGGAACAGTAATATTAAAAAGTGCTCAATACATGAGAAAAAAATAAAAATAACATGTAGAGCTTTTAAGTTTAAAATCAGGAGGTCAATTAAATTTAAAATATTAAAAATTAGGAGGCCAATTAAAATATATATATATATATATGAAAAGTACGGCATATTGAGTGCTGGTATTAATAGAATGGTAATTTATGTATAATCATGGAGCTAAAATTTATACTAATAATGAATATACATTTTATTACTCTCTCTCTCACACACAAATACACAAATTTTTATATATATATATATATATATATATATATATATATATATGCACACATTTAAAGGTTTGCTTAAAAGTATTTGTGAGTGTCTTTTAACTATAAATACAAATGCATGATTCTAGTTTATAATTTAAAAATTATAT
>CAHIKZ030002700.1:172500-177500 GCA_903632075.3 Acanthosepion pharaonis | reverse complement strand
TCAATTTATTTTATATTTATATATATATATATATCCACACACATATAATGGTTATGACTTTTTGTAGAATAATTGTTTTTCTGTGTTATAATTTGATTAAATTTTGTTAAAGAATTTCAGTTTTTTTTTTTATAAATATCACCCCCAACAGAAAAATTGTATATAAGTATAGTACTACAATGACTTTTTGAATTCGTTTTTTTATTTGTAAGGTTGTATGTTATGCTATAGCTATAAACTTTTATGTGTTTAAAATGTGTAAGCACTATCCAATAACATCATTAGCAAATTGAAAAATAAATCTTCTGAAATATTTTGATATATTGCGTATAAGGTAAAATCAAATTTTCAATCTGGGTGGATGTGATCAGTTTCAAGAACTAAAAAAAAGTTAATGCCTTTTTCATTACTTTAGAACAAAAATTCATCAATTTCTGACACAGGAATATAGGGTTACAAAAAAAAAATCCTAACCTAATATACACACACAAAAATTAATGAAATATTGAAAGGAAAGCCAACATACATGTAGATCAGATCATTTTTACCTACATCTGTTTTCATACCCATTGTTTCTTACAGTATTCCAAGTCTCTAGACAAATTGTATGACTATGTATATTCCTTTACATACACAATTACAGAGTCACTTAGATCTACCTACAGAAGAATACAGTTAGGTAGAGACAAATACCTATATGTATTGGACACTTTGCCTATGGTGAGTACATAAGTGCAGAAGCATATAATTATATGAATCATATTTACTTTAGAAAGCTCCGCTCAAAATCTCAAAGAAGAAAAAGCAAGAGCTTAAAACTGTAAAGAAGCAATGTGTAATCGTATGCACACGGACACAGCAGGGGACAAATGTATCCTTACACAAATGCAGCATTTGTATCAACACGAACACACAGACACATGTGCTGGAAAGGCTGTGCACTGGCCGCATGCAATCTCACACACATTAAATTCGGATAACAACATCTGCATTTCCAATAAGCAAGCAAGCCTTATTTTATATAAAACATAACTATATACATATATATATATATATATATATATATATATATATATATATATATATATATATATATATATATATATATATGTGTGTGTGTGACTATATAAATAGCATATGGATTGTTCAATCTCTCTCACTATATAAATATATATATATATATATATATATATATATATATATATATGTGTGTGTGTGTATGAGATTGTGCTGAAAAGTTCTTGACCAAACAAAAACCTTTATCCAAATGATTTAAAGTTGGGTCATTTGGTCAGATTTTGTGATGTTTGGCATACTGTGACCCTCGCCCATATATATATATATATATATATATATATGAATGAAGAAATATAGTCTTAAGATGTGCTATATTCATGGGAAAAAATGCTCAATATCAGAGATAGTGTGTGTAAATATATAAGTGAACATAGAAATCAACACATAGAGGCGACAGTCTGTTTCATGCTAGATGCAATCGTCAGGCCTGACGATTGCATCTAGCATGAAATAGACTGTTGCCTCTAAGTGTTGACTTCTATGTTCACTTTTATATATATATATATATATATGAAAAGAAAAACACTCTTGTCTTAACTATACAAATATAGAACAGAATTAAATATTTCAGATATAATTTTAATCTAACATTATTCATTAAATACCCTTGAAATGTTAATGTCCTTGTCATGAAATTTAGCAATCAGTCATTTAAGTGCCATACATGATACATGATTGGGCAATCATATCTCATTCAATTTATGACTAAGTAGACAAGATTTTCCTGCAGTAGATTGCCATTTCCTTCTGTGGTAGACTGGTTGCCAACCAAGACTATAGGTCCAAGTATGTCCTGCTATTCACCCTATAGCTGGGAGGAGAAGAGATCATACCTTTCCCAAGGGTATTTGTGTGTAAGTGAATGCAATGAACCCAAGTGAAAATTGAACTCAGCTCTCCAATTTCTCATTTCATTCTGATATTTAGCAATGCTTTTCCTAAAATATGAATGACCAGTTTTACATTAAATATCTTAGGTTATTCTAATGATTTTTTTATAATTATCTTAACTAGAACCACATCCCCACCTATTTTTGTTCAGGTTAAAATGACACAACTTCTATCTTTTCATATTTGTATAATTCTGTACTATCAAAGTTTTCTTTCAATCAATACCGTATCCATTGATCCATATATAAAGGAGAAATCCTAAATCCTGAAAGATTTACAATTTCATTCGAGTGTGTGATTGATTGGATTCACTGTCAGGGTTGACGTTGCAGATAATGGCATTTTTATGCTTGTCTCTCAGCAGGTAATCATAGTTATGGGACAGTGCTTTGCCCAGGTGCTCACTCACCCAGTCTGTCTTTTTGTCAAATACTGCAGAATATTAATGATTAGAAATTTTGTAAAAGATATCTGGCAATAAGACAGGGTGCAGGGAGAAGTAGTTTCAAGCCTTCTCCACCAATGTTTTTAGTGTGAAGAGAAATAAAAATCTCAGACAGAATTTGAATTCATTTCCCAAGCTGATAAGTGTAATGATTCATTGCATTTTAAGTGCATAAATGTGTGTCAAAAAGTTTTCAGCCCAGTCTACTTTCCAAAATTTGATCAAAGGAGCACATATCCAAATATTTTTTAAATGGCTTCATGGTTGAACCAAAAAATTTCACCACTATCTTGTGTGTGTGTGTGTATATATATATATATATATATATATATATATATATATAGTGAGTTGATGTAATATGTAATAAGATGTATGTAAGTGTGCATATATGTATGTATGTGTAGATTTCAGGATGCATACTGGTATGATATTTAATAAGAAATTTGAGCAGCTACACATGTCTTTTTACAATATCATTTCTAAAGAAAATGTGATTTTCATGTGCATTTATTTTATTTTTTTTTTTATGTATAACCTATTGACTACGAGAAAAATAGCTACAACTTGATAGAATTTAGGGAAATTCAGATTCATGCCTCTCTGCTAAGCACAGATACAAAATTGACTGACAGTCAGTATTGGAAATTGCAAGCTTTTATTTTTATCTTCTTATTTAGATATCATTTTATTAAGAAATTGCGCATTCTGCAAATTATTGAGAGATTTATATTCAGATATAGGCAAATAAATTCTACATGTACATATATCAGGAATATTAAGTGGAAAAAATATTTTTGTGTGAGGTATTTTATCCTTTAGGTCTTCAATGGACTAAACTAAAGTTTACATTGATGTAACTAGACATATTCATGAAGGAGAGAGTAATACTAAAATTTGAAACAATTTAAATTAAAACTTTTTTTTAAAGATGTGTTTGGGTATACAAACTAGCTGATTTTTAGTTTCTTTTAGTTTATGTTTTTATACTTTTGTTGTTAAGTATTCTACTTTGTGATAATAGATCTACTAATTTTCCTAACATTGTTCAGGTATATAAATTTTTATATATCATTTCATCACATACACATTTATCAAAATAACCACTGCAATAAATATATGAATAAATTCTTCCTATACAATGAATTACACATGCAAATATACATGCTTACATACACTTATATATATATGTATATCAATTTATCTATCTCTCTCACTATATATATCTATATATATAAACATTATTTATTAGTGGATACCAGTGTTTGAAAAAGACATTTTGTTTGTTTTATTGTTTTGTTTAACAGTGTGTACTACATCTACCAGCAATGGTCCTTGAGAAAACTTAATGAAGATAATGTCCTCTCTGGTAATGTTCAAACTTGCATGCTCCTATGTAGGAAAAAGCACCATCTTTCTTCACACATACACACACTTATATATATATATATACATACATACATACATATATATATATATATATTTGCATACACACACACACACACATGAATGTACATTCTTCAACAATGTGTATATATATATATAAAACAAAAATATATAGATGCATCAGTATAAGGAAATCTTTTCTTCTTGTACTGCTAGATTGTGTGAGGCTGATCATTTTTATAGCTACTTTCACAAACCATCCCACAAATACATGTCAAAACTGAAAGGCTAGCTAAAACCATTCAACTTCTAATTCTCTGGGTACCTTATTGTTTTCAGGTGTTTTCTCATTTTATATTGTATCGTACCAGCAATCTACAACTTGTACGTTTACACTCCTATCATTTTCAGTTGCTCAGCATTTACTCTATAGAAATTGTCATTTGCTTTTTAAATTGTTTTAGGTTCAGTAAAGTTCAAGAAATATGTGTATAATCTTTTATTTTTTGTATGATTATTCTGTTTAAGGATATGGTTGATTTAAATTTCTTCTTTGTTCTTAGAATTCACTTTTGTTTCTGAAGATGCAATATATTTATTATCTCTTAAAGTTTATCTCTTGTTCGGTAAATTTTATTTTGCTTATTTCTACTTGAATTTATTTGTATTTTGGTTCAATTTCTGTAATGCTTCAAGACAGAGTCCCAAAATAGAAAAGTATCATTAATTTTTGCTATTTCATTTTTTTTTTTTTCCACTTCTTCCTTTTCTTAACAGAAAAAAATTAATTCCTCTTTTCTCTTTCAATGAGCACATTGGTTTTAAAGGATTTAGGCTAAACCCCTCTTCTCTCTTTATCTTTTTAAATTGTACTTTCACTTTCATTTTTCTTCCTTTTTTTGCATTGCTTGTTTTTTTTTTTTTTTTCATGTTTTTAATTTCACAAGTATTTTCTTTCCTTCTTCCTTTATTTTTTCTTCTGGTCTTTTATTTTTCATGTTCATTTCTTTTTCTTTTCTTTCTTATTTCGCAATACTTTCCTTTTTCTTTTAATCCTCACTATTGATAGTTTTAAATTCTCTCAATCCACTTTTTTTTTTTATGTTTACTTTTGTTTATTCTTCAAAATAAACAATTGACTGCTCTGATTCCTGCCATAATATTCGCTTGTTTGCAGGCATCACCAATCTGGTGTTGATCAGTA
>CAHIKZ030002700.1:150000-167500 GCA_903632075.3 Acanthosepion pharaonis | reverse complement strand
ACATGACCAGATTGAAATACATACTGACCCTCACCCATCATTAGATACACATTCTGATGTATTCTCTGTGTTTTTCTTTGCCATCTACATTGTTATTATCTTCATTATAAATGAATTCTACATGAGTTATTAAATTACAACATGGTATTTTTATACCATATTATAAATTTAGTAATTTGTGATAATACTTATAGTTTTATGATATAACTGAGCAAGACCCACAGTACTTTCACTTAAGTTGTTTTTTGTACATTATAATTAAGGATTTCTTCTGATTTTATGTTTTTATTTATTTTAAAATATTAATAACTTTTTTAGGATGTGGAATCAAAGTACAAATAAAATTTATAAAAATATATTAGAAATTAAACTATTTAGAATTCTGAATATTTTCAATTTCACTTAACAACAGATACTTTCTTTCATTCTGGAAAAATTTTTTTTCCTTTCATTTATAACTAGTTATAATATTAATAAATAATACTTTTTATATATTATATAATAATGCAGAAAGAAAGAGCTATCATATTAAGAGTTACCGCTGGCCATAACTGAAAATGGTATTATTTTTATTACATATCAGATATCCTAAAGATTGTTATAGATTATTAACTAAATTTTTATCTTGCTAGTGGCTTCCATATATGTCAAGGTAGATTTTTTAAAAATCAAGTCCAAGAAATTAGCTTTTGAAATTTTTCTATTATTACAAATAAAACCTGACAAACTTGGACTTTCATGCCCACCAAAATCAAAGTTTCAAAAGATATTTTTTTCCATTGACTATTTTAACTACCTTCACTCTTTGGCAATGTTTATTGTTTTAAAAAGCAATGATTAAACTTGTAATAAAACCTAAACATATGATGAAAGTGAATTTATATATTTTTTTTTGTTCTTGAGAATTTATAATAAAATATTAAATACTGTTTATTTATTAGATTGTTTATTTACAAGAATAATTTCATATTTACAACATTCTAAAAACTAATACAGTAATTATCATTTACCAATTCATTAATATGAAAATAATTTTTTATTCATAAATTTATAAACATTTACTAAATTATTAGAATATATGAACCTGCTATAAATCCTTGTTAATTACGATTTTATAAAGTTCAAATCTGTTGGCTATGTTTTACCAACCATTACTAATAAACAGTATAATAAATAAATAGTGTAAATAAACAATGTAATAAATAGGGTTTATTATTTTCATTGTAAAGAACAAAGAAAATGTATAAATTCACTTTCATATGTTTAGGTTTTAGGGAAAGGTTTATGATTTTAGCAAAGGTGCCCTTTGTAATAATGGAAAAAGGTGTGCAGAGATGTTATTCTAATCATTGCTTTTTATAACAATAAACCTTGCCAAGGAGTGAAGGTAGTTAAAATAATAGTGGTGTCAAGGGAAAAACCTTCCTTTCAGAGTTTACCTAAATATTTATCTCTTTTTTCACAAATTTCAGACAGAAATTATAAAATAACTTGTCAATTTTAGTAAGGATTTAAAATGAACAAACACATGTTATCTGATATTCAATAAATATCTTCTGATAATTAAAGTCTTGTATCAGGTAGAATCATTTTAGTAATTCTTTAAATAATTGAATCAACTTTAATTAACTATATTTTAGATTTCTAAATATGTTAGGATAATTAATTTTCGAAATTAAAAATTATCAATATTCTGTTCTAAATATTGTCCATATGTTGGTTGTTATAAGTCACAACCAAATTCCCAGAAGGCAACAAACACCTGAAGAATGGTGATTACCAAGACATGATTGTAACAACAAAGGCACAAGTCCAGAGAGATTAATATTTTCTTATTACTATAAATGTTATTTTAAGTTGGTACGTATTTGAGTTGACATTTTTTTTTTATTTTTTTTATCTTAAACAATGAAATTAATATCAGCCAGCCTAGACCAAAAAATCCTAGTAAATAAAAATGTGTCTCTCAAAAGGAATTGAACCTGTATCCCCTTTTCCATCGGGGAAGCCAGGCCATTACTAATTTGACCATGGAAGAGTGTCCTCTCGTCAATAGTTCTTTGAATCTATATCTGTGAGCTTCATTTTCATACCCGCAATGTAAACATATTAATTTTTAATGGATTTTTAAAAATCCGACTTTATTTCTTCTTATTATTTTACTGGTTACATGTGTTTGATATTATAAATGTTATTTTTACTTGGTTACATACCTGTTATTATTTTTTTAAACAGTGATTTTAATATCATAATAATTTATATAATTATACAATAATTTTTACTGCTGTTTGGTCCTAAAATGAATCCATAACAATATTATCTATATAATAAATGCAAATATCAGTGTGTCCTTGTGTCATACTTTTTCAACTTACTCCTAGAGGCCATAGCCGAAAATATCATACCATTTTTGAAACAGGCTGACTTTGTGAGCCAATTAAAAACATTACTGGCCAGATCCAGACCTGCAATCCTGAAATTTGGGATTCCCAAGTTTTCATTACCCTGATTGTTTTTGGCATTTTTTACGTGATTTTTTTGTATGATATAGGTTTTTATAACTTAGAAATAAATTTGGGAATAATCAAAATTAATTGTGAAAGTCACCCATGAAATAAAAATATTTGTTTGTATGGACCTACATACATCAAATTGTCTTTAAATGAAGTGGTGGCAGAAAAATTATTTTAAAAGGTAAGCTTAAGTATTAATGCAATACATAAATGCAGCAATCAATTTTGAGTTCTTCTGTAGTTTATTGTTGATTATCACATCTATTCCTCCCTGCCTATTGTGATGAAAGCTCAATCAAGAGCCCTCCACAGGAACTAGCTTATATGCTGTACGATAAGATGGCTTTTAAGCTAGTATAAAATATAGCTGATCCTTGATTTATTTAAATTAAATTAACTAAATTTTAAAGTTGTACTTTAGAAAAGTAAGTCTATTTTTGATGCTGTACAGAGTTGTATCATGTTTTATAATTCCTGTCTATGGTAATTAGTATATTCTTTGCAATTATGCAACTGTCAAGGGCTCATTCATACACCACAACATTCCCATGACATTTTTATACACCTGTAGTTACAAGCTGGTAAATAAAAATGTCCAAAATTTATATGATTGAAATTTTTCTGTCTGTCTGTCAACTAACTTTTAGAAAACTCAGATTAAGATTTTACAAGCTATGGCAGAAATACTACCCACATAACAATAAGACATTAGCTAGATAAAGACACCATTGTCACTAATGTTTTATAATTTACAATTATTACTTTACCATTTTTGCTGCACTCTGTCAATGCCCATATGTTATCATGTGGGTAAGAAAATTTAAATTTCTTTTGGGGTCAAGACAGAGTCACAACTCATTTTTCTTGTTATATTTTTGGGTGCCATAACAATTTTATATATTCTTTACCTAGGCCTATCACGAGAGTGTTTTGAGTGGGTAGTGGGGTTGCATTACTACGAATTTGAACACTAAAACTGCTTCTAATCATTTTCACAAGCTGAGTGTAGGACAAATTGATTTTTGTGGGGAGACCTGGCAAAAGGCCTGTTTTTATGATATTATTATCATATTAAAGTATAAAACAATTTGAATACTTATATATATATATATATATATACACCCTTTTTAAATATTTCAGTACTGTGTCTGTGGCAGTTCCTACTACCAACTTGATATATGTTCAACTTAATTTGGTATGGCAAAAAGCCAATTAGAAAGAAATGTGTGTAGCAAGATTATGTTGCACCATTCTTTCTAAAGGGATATGCCTAGAAAAATGTTATATACACACACACACACACACAAACATATATGCACAGATATGGTAAATAGATTTTTTGCTAGGGAAACACTTCATGGTTGAGCCAAGAACTTTTCATATTACATGTACGTACACAGACACACATATATATGTGGTGAGGAGACATTCATAAATATGAATGTGTGTGTGTGTCAAAATTATGGCTATATATTCTATACTTATAAAAAATAATGCTGGGAATGTTTGCACCCATCTAATTATATATATATATATATATATATATATATATAGGATTAATGGGAGTAAAAGTTTGTCACTTAGCTGATTGATGTTACCTTCAGCATCCAACTCCAGAGTTTCATAGGTGGACCTCTCTATTCACTCTTCAGTGGGTATAAGCAATTTACTTATATATATAATGAAGATTGTACTTTCTAAAAAAAATGTTTGACTGGGGTACTTCTAGAAGATACCATTTTTAAGCCAAGCAGTCTTTGTATTTATAGTGCTTGATATCAAGAGATAAAATATTAATTTTGCATAATAAATAAAATTAAATCTTCACTTCAATGTAGAAACACAATAAGTGAACATTTTTATATTGTTCATTCGAATTAAAGATATTTTTAATTGATTTATATTTTCATATTCTTATTAATTTTATAATCTATAACAAACAAACACACACATATATTTGCAAGGATTGTTCTGTGTATATTTATACAACTGTTTTAATTTGTATGTATTCTCACATTTGATGTAACTAATTTTAAGTTACTCAAGATGAGGTCATTTAAAAAGTCAAAATTAAATTTATATATATTATACATATATAAAGAAATAAAAAAAATTAATAAAAACACATCCCTTTTTGATTTCAAAAACTATTGAACAGATGATTCAGAAAAAAGATAGAAAAATTTTACTTTTTCTGATAAATATATTTGCTCTATTTTACACTTAATAAATTGCTTATCTTTAGCAATTAATGAGTAATAATAACTAACAATACAAATGTAATTGTTATCACTTTTCCAAGTTTATAATTTTTCAAAGCACCTCCTACCACTAACTGGGTTATTTTTCATAAATCCTTTACAATTACGCATATGTAAGCATTTCCTGATTGAAGGTAAGAGTAGCTTATAACTATGGTATGAAATATTTTCTTACGACACATAAACATCCCATTTTGTAAGTTTTATAATTACATAAAGATAGAGTTCAAACTTCATTCTTCCATTGATGAGATGAATTTCTTTATACAGTAGGAGTTACCTACCCTGTTTCATTTTATCTACTATGAGATATAGGTATTTATATTAACAGTACCTAAGCCTCAAATTTTTCTTTTCTAACTGTAATCTTTGAAATCATTTAAACAGAAAATATGGAAGAAATAGAAAAATAATGATATTGAGAGTAAAAAGATTGCAAATTGATATATATTTATTATTCTTTGCCAGAGTCCTCTATAATATAGTTTATGCAAAACATGAAGGACAATACATACTTGCACTTAAGTTAAAAAGATATGCTATCAAAATTTAAAATAACCTGTTAATATTTTTCTTTCATTTAATGTCTTGGGTAGACCTCAAAAAAATATACAGTACTACTTATTAATAGAATCTGAAATAAAATAATATTCAAGCATTTTTTTGTGAATTATTTATTATCTGACTTTCAATTCTACAGAATTGAGCTCTGATAGCATTAGACATTTTTAAATGCAGTAAAAGTGTTTATATTTCTTTTAAATATAGAAATAAATAAATAAAATTATGCAATATATTAATATTGTATTGTATTGTATTCCAGGTTTATTATTTAATCTTTTTTTATGAAATCTCTATCTTCATAAAAAGAAGGCAGAGTGACAATACATTGACTCATATTGTTTGATGTGGCTTATAATAATTATAATTTCACTGAATTTAAATCTTTCTTTTCATTACAATTTATGAAATAAAAATTTTATTTTCATAAGAATTTATAAAATAAGATAAATACCACATTTCAGAAAACTTTTATCATGGAGGGAACTGAAATAGATGAAAGTTTTGAGATTCATTTTAGAAGCAGCAGTTTTTTTTATATGCAGTGGAATAGGAAACCACAACCAAGAAAGCCTCTAATAGCTAACTTTGATATTATAGTATATATATATATATATATATATATATATATATATATATATAGCATTTAATATTGTATAAACAGAACTACTATATACTGTTAAGGTGATGAGAATTTTGATTAACCTTGCATTAGTCACCTCAGATTTCTGTAAATGGATAGTCGCCTGGTGTCTGCCTTCCACAGCAACTAAGCTACATCAAGACAAATTATATTAAGAGTAATAATTTTGTAAGTATATATATGATAAAAATAGAGTATTAAGATATGCTATATTTACAGGTTAAATTGCTCAATATCAAGGATAGAGTGTGTGTATGTATATGTATATATATATATATAAAAGTGAACATAAAATGCAAATGCAACGTCAGGTGGCCTGATGATTGCATCTAGCATGAAACAGACTGTCGCCCCAAGTGTTGACTTCTATGTTCACTTTTTATATTTACACACACTCTATTTCTGATATTGAGCACTTTATCCCATAAATATAGCACATCTTAAGACTATATTTCTTCATATATATATATATATATATATATATATATATATATATATATATGTGTGTGTGTGTGTGAAATGCACACATAAACTATGCAGGCAATAATAGCTGTAAAAAGTTCTTTACACTTACTACAAAGCTTCACACATCTTAACACACACATTATATATATATATATATATATATATGAATTAAATGTTCTCTTATCTTTTCTTTACACCGCTTCAAGAGACTTGAAACATCTTATCATTAACAAAATCTAAGAAAAATCATTTATTTTATCATTGAGTATAATTTTCAATGTTTTAGATACTTCCTTTTCTTGTGTAATTTACCAGTTATAAATTTGTTATGTAAATTTAATAAAAAAAATATTTTTTAGATAAACCTTTAACTATTTAAAAATATTTTTAGACATCTATTGAGAAAACATATCCATTCCTGCCTAAACAGTAAGGAAAAACGCACACACACAAAACAAAAAAGATTAGGAAATTAGTGAAATAGAATCTTATATTTCTCATTTTACTAAATTTTGATTAAATTAGTATTAAATATCTCATTCAAAATTATTTTATACAATTTAGACATTTTATGCATACAGATGACTTGATTCCAAGTTTAAGATTTAGAAATATGTATTTTATATATACAAGAAAACAGAATTTTATATAAAAGTAATTTTTGTTTTATATTTTAAATTGAATGTGTAAAATTATATATTTATTTAGCATTAATGTACAAACTCATACATATATAAATAGACAGATGTAAAACATTTCAGTGAATGATAAATATTATCGACTTAAGGATGAAAGTTTTATATTTTTTTACCATATTAAGTTGTTAATGTTTTATGTAACAAATGAATAATTGTGTTCATGATGTTTACACATTAAAGAAAATTCCAATTTCTTTCACCTCCATGATGATATGGATATTCTACATAGTTTACTGATTTTTTTTTTCAAAATAAACAATATCATTATCTTTCTTGCTGAACAGCACAGTTCACTTTTACTTTATAAAATCAAAAATGTCAAATCAGAGAATTTTAATAAGTACAAAATTCAAATTCAAATTTATTACCTTTTATACTGATTTCTTAAGCTTTTTTCATTTAAGCAAAGATTATTATCTTTTCAGAAAAAGAAAACCTTTATTTTTATAGTGAACTAGGATTAGAGGAACAACAAAATTATCCTATTCATATGAACAATTTATCAGATTTTTCTACAGATATGTTGCAAATACTGCTTGTTAGCACTCTCATTTATGACTGTTGGCTAACTGGCCAATCAAATGACAGATATGGTTTACTGCATTCAGATCATCTCAACAGCACTGCAAACATTCTATTGGACAGTGTTGATTAGCAACAGGTTGCACTAAGTAAGTAACCACAGCTATGTCATCTTAACCCATTATTTTTTGAATAAGTAGAAATTTACAATTAATACCAGATTCTTATAAACCTATAATCAATAATAATTTTTTTTTAGAAATCTATAATACCAGAATTTTTGGTGGACATTATCATATACAGAATTTATTTCTTGAAAAGAATTAAAGACAAGAAAAATTATTTAAGAGAAGAATTTTCTAAATTTTCTGTAAGGAGATTTATGAAAATTTGTAGAAGAGTTAAAGATCAAAATTTAAAGAACTTTGATTTTGAAAGAATTAAGTAAGATGTTTGTATTTAATCTCTAGTTTCCAATAACGAAGGAAGGAAGGAGTTTTTTTTTATCAATTGTCAAACTTGATAAAGCCCAGTATTTGTTCACACATCATGACACACACACACATTTTATTTATATATATATATATATATATATAAGATAATATCACAAAAAGATAACAAAAGGAAAAGTTTTCTTTATCAATTCATTTTGTCCCCTGTGGAACTTTATCAAGTTAAATAAATAAATATTGAACAACAACATTAAGATTTACTTACTTTCATTAATTACGCAATAAATTACATCACTTATAGTTTATCTTTCCTTACACAGATAGCTTAAAGAATATTTTTAAGTATATTCAAATTTTAAATTTGAAAACTTAATGATATTTTTCTCTGCTTCTGTGTTACAAAATAAAATTTCCACATTTATCATAATAAGGGGACAAAATGCCTTGGTAAAGAAAACTTTTCTTTTTGTTTTTAATTATATATATATATATATGTGCACACAGACTGTGTATGTATGGATAGATTAGAAGGTGCATGTATATATGATAAGAGACTGAAAAATATCCAGATCCACACTTTTGGCTTCTCCTCCAGTGACAGTTCAAACCAAAGTTTTCCTTCTGCTAGACTGGATGCCACTCAAGGCTAAGAAATTTGCTCTGCCCTTTAACCTATGTGCAAGTAGTATAATGTTTATTAGTGGAGAGAGCAAAATCAATGTTGTGTTCATACTAATACACTTAGAAAAGGCATCCATCTCTTCTTTACCTTAGCAGTGTCTATATATATATATATATATATATATAATAAAAAGGCTTAAACACTAATATTCCATGATCATAATTTATTCTAGTACTTTTCAACACCCCATTCATTTATATATACATTAAATGATACAAAAGTAAACTACAATAACATGTTAGAAGACCAAATCAAATTATTACTTTGTATAAAAGCATATATAATATGTATAAATTCATTTGGTATTTATTGAATGTTATATATATAAAGACAATATTAATAAAAGAAATGACAAGAGAAAAACCTTTCCTGTTGTGTTTCATGACTTGAAGAACTTTATTTACGATTCCAATGGAATAAATTATGACCCTGGAATATTAGTGTTTAAGCCTTTTTATTATATCCTTACTCTGTCCTGGAGTTTTACCTGGATTCTATCCTCTTGGAATTTTTTATTCAAAAAATATATATATATATATATATATATATATATATATGTATGTATATATATTATATATTTTTGCATATGTATGTGTATATTTACCACTAATATATATATATATATATATATATATATATATATATATATATATATATATATATATATTTTTGTGATTTGATTTTAAGCACTGTCATTGCTTGATACATCAAAAATGGGCAGTGTAGATTTGGCATTTTAGTCACGCTGGGGTCTTACATTCTCTTGCATAGATGTGACAACATTAGGTGTCTTTTGTAGTAGTTGCCACATTAATGTTTTGGTGAATGTCATTTAAGTCCACATGCTTTTTTTACACTTTCTGTGAGTAGAAATGCCCCATAACATGTAGTGAATGACTTCTCTGTGTGTGTGTGTGTGACATCTTTTATGATTTTTGAAGCCTGTCCTACTTAGGCAGATGTGACCACATTCATTACACATTAGATTAAATACTGTGACAATATTTTCAGCCAAATTTATCTTCTCTTTCAGATATGCCAAGGACATTAAGTACTAGAAAGGTTGGCAATAATCATGCCACTATCTACCAACCACCTGGAAATAACCAAATTCTTGAAAGTTTTCAGGCATGCATGAGGACCGATATGTAGAGGGACCTATGCATATTCATACTAAGTTCACATTATCTCTCTTTGTCCTAGAGATTGTAAGCAATGGGGGCCTTCTATCATGCTTCCTCACTTCTTGCTTGGTTTTAGGTTCAATGCCACCACTTACATCAGTGTACAATACACAGTGGTAAACACTGGGACAAAGGGTGGTCATACTCTGTTTTTTGCTTTTTTCCCACATAACCCAGGAATGGTTTATTTTTTATTTTATTTACTTATACTTATTTTCACCCAATACAAGGCCTAAGAGTCATTCAAGGTAGAGGGTTACTGGATGAGGTCACTGTAAGAGTGTAAAAGGAAGAAGCACATATTATGAGAATATGTATGATAGATAATAGTTGACCCTAGACAGAGAGGTCAAGATGATAGTGATCAGGGAGACATCCTCTTGGGAGTTTGTTCCACAAAGTAAGTTCTGGGAAAGAAGCTATCCGAGTGGAATTTCTTCCTTACCCATGGAATATGAATGGAATGAGGATAAGTAAATCCTGTGTATGTGACATGGCAGGTCCTAATTGTGAAAGCCTGAACTTGTGAAATATGAATGTAGTTCAGCTGAGCATTTATCATGAAAATTGTGAAGAGAGTAGAGAGAGCTAGCTACATTTCATCTTGAGAAAAGAGGTTGTAGGGTGGAAAATAAATCAACACCCACAAGGATGAGTAAATTCTTTTTGTGGAGTTTATTCATGTCACCTTGAACATGCAAATTCCAAGTATTCTTGATTTAAAATTTCCCGGACTGTGAGAGAGAACAACTGGCCACCTCACAATATCAAGGGCATGTTGAAAGCTGCTCTCATGGACATGATGGCCAATATGAATGAGAAACACCTAATTTGGGAATGCAATCACTTCCGTGACCACAATGGTGAGAGCGGTTTTCTTGAGTAACTTTTTTTTATTAATTCTACAAGTTGAACATGTGTACAAATATTTTTGAAAATATACTGACTTTTCCAATTGAATATTCTTACTTTTCTTTATAATTTGTCCTCATTCACTTGGCATATCCTGAATATGTACATGTGTGTGTTTCTGGGTACACGGAGTAACTGAAAAGTTCTGCTCTGACTTTTAGAAGTGGACTGTCACCAGTACTTTTCAACACCCCATTCATTTATACAAAAGTAAACTACAATAACATGTTAGAATACCAAATCAAATTATTACTTTGTATAAAAGAATATATAATATGTATAAATTCATTTGATATTTATTGAATGTTATATATATATATATAAAGACAATATTAATAAAAGAAATGACAAGAGAAAAATCTTTTATGTTATGTTTCATGCCTTGATGAACTTTATCATTGATAAATTTCCTACAGGAATGAAATGAGTTGATGCAAAAGTTTTACTTTTTGTCTTTTCTTGTGTGTGTATATGTATATATATATATATTTTTTCTTATTAGTATAAATGTTATTTTTAATGGATACATGTTGTTAACCCTGTTTTTTTTTTTTTTCAATAAACAGTTAAACTGGCCTACATTGAGAAGTCATACAAAAATTCACCCTATAAAGAATTTTTTCACTCCCTTCAAATGTAAAAATGTAAGAACACTGGAAAAACTAAATAAAAAATTAATTAAATTTTCCTTGTCATATTTAACAAAAGATGTTTAAAAGAAAGGTTGCTGCCCATATATATATATAATCACATTCAATAATAAAGAAATAAATTATATTTGTTAAAATTTATTCATATGTCTAATAGCTTGTTGAGAGTTTGTGATGTGTTAAAAAATTTAGCATGACTATGATAATGGTTAAATATGTATATAAATATTTTTTTTTTCTGTAGAAACTTTTTCCTTTTTGACAAAAAAAAATTATATTCTTTTAAAATTGTTGCATAAGCAAATATTTATCCCAAAATTTGATGATGATAAAACAATGTTTTATACAAAATTATAGTCTTCAAAAACAATTATCAATTTTTTATGATGTGACAAAATGTAGGAATTAAGAAGATGAATTCTTTAAATCCCAAATATAATTTCTTAATGACATTAACACAGTAGTGCATAGAATTAACATTATATATATATATATAAGTTATTAAAGCAAAAACAATATATATATATATTTGTAACATTTTAGAAATATAAATTTCATTTCAGACAATTTTGAATTTCGTAAAATAAATAACGCAAAAATAAGAATTCCATTTTCTTAGCTTGTTGCAATTCTATACCAGTTACTTCTTCTTACCAACAATATTTTTATTTTTATTATAAAAATAAATGGATATAAAAATTGTAGAGTCTTTATGAAATGTGCCTAGGAGAAGGATGAAACGTTTTCTTAGACAAGTTTATAAAACATTATGAAAATATAATTTTGTTCCTTCTATAAAAATTAATAGAAACAATAAAAAAATGACTGGAATTTTATTTTATATTCAAGAATTATCCTTAACTGTTCCTTATTAAAACAAAATAAATAATTAACTTTTTGATTGATAAAAACAGAAAAATAATCTAATTGGATGATATTAAGAATTTTTTTTAAATTAACGACAAAGTGGAAAAAATTCTGTGTAACTTCAGAGGATTTCATCAGACTAAAGTAATTTCACAGTTTCAACAAAATACTGTGTTACTTTAGAGGACATCCTTAGACTAAGTAATTTACATTTTCCAACATCTTCGGCATTTTCCAATTAGTGCAATATATATGGGTTGATGAAATTTTTGATGCATGCATGTTTATAATCTCCTCCTCACCTTCCTACACATATATAATTCCAGCAACAAAAACATTAGTTTCATGAAGTCCTTCTAGAGAACATGTTACACAGAATATTTTTCCACATTTGATATGTAGAAAATAGCATATTCCACCCCTCCTCCCAAAATAAGTAAAGTTAGATTTCAATCTCATTAATTTTATAAATACTTGAAGTTCTACTCAAACAGCTTCTTCCCATGAACCACTGCCCTATGGAACAGACTCCCATAATGATGTTTCCCTAATCAATGCAATCTTAACCTGTTCAAGTCTAGAGTTAACTGTTATCTTCTCCTATCCATATAAACTACACCTTAAAATAACTTCCTACTGTGAGTGGCCCCTAGGTCTTGTACAGAGTGAACCTTACCATGTTAAAAAAAAAAAAAATTGATATTGTTTTAATAACTTTTTGTAACTTAAGTTAAATTTTACATTTAATATATTTAACTCTATGATTCTTTTACACTTACAATGATTTCTTAATTAATAATTTTAACTGAGCAATATTTATTACATATAATTTGAAGTAAGTTTGAAAATATAAATTTTAGGAAGAATTTTATTTGAAAATTTATAGTTTTGCACTTTAATCATTTGACCAAAGTAGAAATTGAACTTTATCCCCAAAATGTCCATAATAATAAAGCTATATGACTATTTTCATCCTCTTCTTATAGTATAAATTGGTAATTGGTTTACATTATTACAACTAATATATTCAGTCTTTATCGATTTGTTTCATTCATTGTGATAAATGTGAAAGTGTAAGAATCCAGTTAGCAATGTAATTAATGTTATTTCTAATTATATATCATCAAATAATTGTGAAATAGGTTAACCACCTGTTGAATGTGAAACTTTGAAAGACTGGAATATAATCCATACTCTTAAATAAATTAAGACTTTAAATTGGGCATCCAAATCATATTTTATGCTTTTCAAAAATGATCTTAAAAATCAATGGGGATCAAGTCTTTTTTTTTTTTTAAAGTTTTTATACCTGTTGTTAACTTTGACACAGATTAGCATAAGCATTAACATAAACACACACACACACACACAGATATGATAGTAATTTTATATGTATATATGGATTGATGAAAGTTTTGGGCACAATTCATTTCCCAAAATAATGACCAAATTGGACCAAGAATTTTTAAGCACCACTACCTATATACATGGTGGGTTTATGTGTGAATATATGTATATATAAATTAACTCATACAAATTTTTTTATTTGAAAGTAAAGATTTAAAAAACAAATTTCAATGCGGAGTTCAAAATACAAAAAGAAAAATATTATTTTGTACAAATCCATATTTGTGCTGGCACACACACACACACATATATATATATATATATATATATAAATAAAATTTATAAATACTTTCATGGTAATTATTCAAATGAGCTCTTCACTATGGTACCTAGACATTTTTTAATTTAAGCATAGTACTAGACTGGAATCAAGATCTTATCAATTTACAGTCGAGCTGGTTAGATGTAGCCATAAATTTTATGCTAACAATTTCTTAAAAACAATGCAAAGATCATTTTCTTTTTGGTAATTATATCAACGAAATTGTAATTATTCAAATAAAAATGTTATTACTTAAATAAATAAATTGGTGAAATTTTAATTTAAGCACCTATAAAGAAAATTTTCATTTCTTTGCTTTAATTTGTTTTTTATTTAAAAATAGCTCAATAGAATTTTACACTGACTCATTGATTTTTCTTTTTATGGCCAATCAATCTTTTTCAGTTTATTTAAAGAAAATATTTTTAGACTGTAAGAATTTTTTTGAGATAATAATGGTTTACTGATTTAAGTCATACTAATTAATCCATAACTGGGGGGAGAAGACATGGCTTCATATCATTACCAAGGGTATTTGCACATAACTGAATATAACGAACCCAACTGTTATCCATTACACCATCTGCACATCCAAGATTACAGCACCTAGTATTTTCGAGAAATAATTGACAAAAAAAGGAAAAATGAATATATAAATCTGATCTAGTTTTGTAACATAAAATTTAAATTCTCCATTGCTTGAAAAAGATCAGAGATCATATTAATTAATGTTTTGCCTGATAAAAAGGAACAAGAATTCTTTATAATTATACAAAATAACAATCTCAAAGTGGAGAAAAATTACTGATACTACCTATCCCAAATGAACTACTATGTAACAAAATTAAATAAGTTTAAAAGAAAAAGTTTGTTGCATAATATATTTGAAATTGTTCTTTAAATATACAAATAGAAACAGATTAAATTATCAAAGATCACAACTTTGATTAAAAATTCCTATCTTCTATTTTTCATAGAATTTATCAAAAAAGTGTAAATTAAAATTTTAAATTATTTAGATTAAATGACAATCAATTGTTTTTTCTTTAAAAAAAAAAAATCTCTTTTTAAAATTTTCTCTTTTAAATAATCACTTAAAAAAATTATTACTTAAGTATTTTTAATTAATTAATTAAGAAAAAAATTGTTTTTTTATTCATACATTTTATCATGTAAGTTTTTTTATAAATTATAGATTTCTGAAGAATTTAACAGTTGAATATTGTGGCTTTTAAATCTATTTTCATCACCATGTAATTAACAAATTTATATTTATATCCAACTTTAGCAAGTAAATTTATAATAACTCAAATAATTTAAAATTAAAACATGTTGACAGATTTTAAAAGTAGGACAGAAAAAAAATGGATATTAACATTAAGGAGTATATATCCCCAAAGAAAAAAGATTTGACATAAATAAATTGATTAAAAAAACCATGAATCCAAAAACTGTTGTTTTAAAATACAGACATGATTCTTTGGGTTTGTCTTAAAGAAAATGTTAACACACATACACACAAAAGTGGATCAATAAGTCAGTAGCCTTGTGTAATTATTATCTAAATTTTGATCTGCAATTTTCACTGTACATTTTGTGTCATCTGTAGGGCAGTGTTGAGTTAAATGAATAGGTGATAAAAGAGATTATATTAAGAAATAGATATTTTCTGTGTAAATTTTTTTCCTTATTAGACAGTATATTTATTAAAGTACACACGCCCATAATAACAATACAGAAAAAAAATTATACCAAGTGTATAAAAAAGAAAAAAATCAAAAAATATAACTAATAAATTGCTGATATCCCCTGATGAGTGGAAGGACAGGTCCACCTATGAAATTCTGGATTTGGGATGCTGAAGGTAACATTAATCGTCTAAGTGACAAACTTTTACTTATATTAGTTCTCTCTCTCTACATACATATATATATATATATATATATATATATATATGCATTGTGGAGAAGTTTCATCAGCATGACCAAGAAAGGATTCCCACAAAATTCTGATGTGTGGTCATTTTTGTCAAATCTTGAAAAGTGGTTAAGTCTGAAAATTTTTAAACATCTCTCTCAACTAAAACACCTCATTATTATCATGATAAGAAATTCAAGAAAAAAAATATCAAAACACCAAACCAGTATTGTCTATGAATTCACTCGCCCACTTGGAGAATGTCTCTCTAATAATAATTCATTCATTCATTCATTTATTTTTATATATATATATATAATGTATTCAGATTTGGTTGAAGACCAGTGAAAGCACTCATAAGCCACTTCTTTTTTTCAATCAATTCACCCCAAACAAGGTGATAATGCAACTAAAATGAAAGGAGCTACTGTTAGCATAAGAAAATGAAAAGACTTTAGAAGGAATCAGAAACCCAATCCTAAACAGGGAATGAGGGATAAACCTCTACTCCTGTTCAGGTGTGTGAACCAGATGATAGTAGGAATAGATATATTTGCCTAAGGAGAAAAAAAATTTGTAAATAAAATTTCAGAATTCAGATGGAGACATTAGAAATATAGAGTTGAAGACTTTATTTTCAAATTTTCTTTGAAATCACAAATATGACCCAAACCATAGAAAATTCTTAAATCAGGAATTTTTGTTGATCGTCAACCAGATCTGTGAAAATGTAAAATTGGTACTCAAATTTACCCAATATATATATATATATATATATATATATATATGTGTGTGTGTGCTTTAATTCTATATATGATTTTACTCACTAGATTAATTGTAGAGAAAAAAATATTGATTTTTTTCTACCATATTGTACTATGTAAATTGTTTAATATTTACCAAAATTTATGAAAGGCTTCCCTGAAAATTATTTTTTAGAAATTTTATACCCATTCTCTGGCCAGATTTTAAATTAAATCCATTATTTATTTTTTTTATTCTTTAAACTATAATTTTAACCTTAGAAAATATTATTTAATCTTAGAAGACATAATGTAGTAATTTTTTTCCTTCATGTTAAAAATCAAAAAAATCTGTAAAGTTAGATATAATTTTTCATTTAAAAATGAAAAAATAGAAAAAAAGGACTTATTTTTCATTAGTCTCATATAAAAGTTTTTTTTTTTTTGTATTCTTCTGTCCAAAAGGCCTGTTCATTTTTTTACCCTCTGGACTAAAAAAAACATTTAATTTAATTTCATTTGAACATTTAATTCTTTAACAATAAACACAGCGTAATTTATTTTCCCTTGGAAAAAAAAAACAGAAATTAAATATAATTATACTGCTTCATTAAATCAAGAAAGGGAAAACTAACAAGTTAAAACAATTATAATAAAAAGGGCAAATGACATTACATGGTAAAATGATATGGTTTCTTCCCTCATGGATGAAAATTATTTTATCGTCTGGCAATTTTCAAATAATAGGGTGAAAAAAAAAT
>CAHIKZ030002700.1:135000-145000 GCA_903632075.3 Acanthosepion pharaonis | reverse complement strand
AATGTGAAAAATGTTATAGTCTTTGGTAAACAAATGCAAAGAATGGTATATTTCTGAAATACATTTTGTTAAAACCTTTTAGAATTCAGTATTCAAAAAATAATTATTATTTAAATAGGTATAATTTAAATTATTTTTAAAAGGTTTTAACATTCTTGTTAATAAATTTTTCCTCCTAGATTGTCCAAAACAAAAATATCAATTTATTAATGTTTCCCTTCCATCCGAAAATATAAAACTACATAAAAATAAACAATATATAATTTAAGATAACATATAATCGATAATAATATTTAAACAATATAAAACCATCCTAATATCATCTTATGTGAAAAAATATTTGAAATATTTTTGATCTAAACATTTATTTCAAGATTTAAACATTTTATAGTATTTCTTGTTAAATAAATTAGTCAGGATAAATTTTACAAAAATTATGTTTTTCTTTTGCAAAGTAATTTTTTCTAAGTTTTAAACTAAAAGAACAAAATAATTTTGTGCATTTTTCATTCTAAATTTCTGCTTTTTAGCATTATACATACTTTTAAAAGCATAAAAATTCTCACTATTGTATTGATTAACAATTTCCAGGCATCATCGAATAACATTAACACACACAACTAATAATTTATCTAAACAAAATGGATGCTTCCTTTTGATGGTCCATTATAGTTGTGGCTCTTAAAATCACCTGACAAACATTTAGAATATTGCCTATGAAAAAAAATAAAAAGCATTTTCCTATCTTTAAGACAAATTTTAGGGCCAAATGCCAATTTTACATTTTGTTTTATTATTTCTTGATACCCCCAAAAATATATGTATAAATTAAAATATAAAGATTGACTTTATTATTAAGATTTACTTTAAAAATTAAAGAAATAAATATTATAACATAAAAATTATATGAATTAAAAAAAATTCCCAAATAAAACTATTCGTACAGCAGACATAAACAAAATAGAGGTTATTACTTACAGTAATTCCTAATTCAGAAGTATAGGTTCATAGCAAGTGAAGATGGGGGAACTGATACCAGAGACATCAAGATTAAAACAAATACTATAACAAACTGAAGTTACAGGTAAAATTGAGTACAGTTTAATCACATTTTGAAAGCATTTTATAACCATTTAGCCAAAAAGATATTTTCAGTGTTAAAAATCAGAAATAAACATTTGGAAATAAAGAAAAAAAGCAATGGGGAAGTTTTAAGGGAAATTGAAACAAAAAGAGAACTTATACTTAGAATCAGAAAAATATAATTGAAATTTATTGGACACATAATGTGAAAAGAAGGCTTGGAAAATTGAACACTCACAGGACATACTGAGGGAAACAGCAAATAACCTAACTACTGAGCTTGTGTAAATGGATGGCTAAATAGTGAGTAGGAGGGATAATAAAAAAAACAACCATTGCTAAAAGCCACAAGGGATAGAAAGTTGTGGAGAGCCTCACATATGAAGAAGAAATCAGAAAGATAAAAAGCGATGGATAATATAGATTTGTGTAATTTTGATAACGAAGATAATACTTGATATTTCTTTGAAATGTAATAAAGAAAATGTCACACCATTTTGCATAAGTTAAGATCTTGTGTAAGAAATAAAAAACTAGAAAATATAGATTCTGGTGTCTTAGTCACTTACAAACAACGATGCATAGTGAGTCACAACACTAATGCTATTATGTTCCAGTTTCAGGTGATTCAACTTTCTCATAAATACCAAATGAAAATAAAAAATAAAAGAATGAAATAGATTTTTATGGATGTAGTTTCTATCTTTGTCAGAAGGCCATCAATATTCTCACTTAACGTTTGTAAATCAATTCTTAATAGATACCGAGTAATTGAGATGAGATTTCCTGATGAGTTATATATATATATATATATTTGTGTGCATCTATGAAAAAATATATATATGAATGAAATAAATATAAAGTACTCAAGTGTTCAAAACAGGTTATATATAAATATAGACCAACACATAAATGTAATTGATTTTGGGAAGATGCATATATCGGTGTGTACATGTGTGTAAGTATGTGTTGTTTCTTTTCATTGAATATTTATATGCTTGTTATAACATTTAGATACATTTAAATGTACACTCACATATCTATGCTTATTTAAGTGAAATTCCTCTCAAAACATCTGTGCATATATATATATATATATATACACACACACTTGTATATTTATAGGTTAGATGAACTGATAGATAATGAACAGATAGACTGACTTTCTGTTAATGTTTATGCCTGATTGAGAAACAGCAAACAAGTTGAAAGGTTTTTTATTTCATTTTCTGATCGAATTCCTTAAAAACAATTTCCTTTCTCTTTAAGAAAATCATGTGAAGAGATGAAACTCTTATTGTCTTTACTTTTCACCATTTTGTTTTTTTCATTAATTCATTTGATTAACTCTGCTGGTTGTTCTCTTTCTCCTTCATCACATTACAAGGGAAGGCTGCCATGCCTCACCTCTCTACCTACTTGATTTATTTCTAATTCCTAACACATTCAATACATACTTGATAAAAAAAAAAGAAAAAAAGGGAGAAATTTATTTATCCATGAGCATCTATTGGAATGTTTATGTGTGTATGTGCATGTATAATTGAATGATCATATATATATATATATGGGGGGGGGGGTATATAATCTGTAAATATAGATACATATAAGTAGAGATATCTATCTTCAATGCAATCTTCAAACCAAGAAGACAATCACATTGAAGCATGAAACTGACAGTCACCATGCAATGCTGATTCCTATGTCCACACTGTCTATATCTACAAATACTCTGATATTGAGCACTCTTCTCATCCATATATATATATATATAGGGTGAACCAAAAGTAGGTGGACACTAAGTTGAATAGGGTTTGTGTTAGGGTTAATTTATAACTATGGTGTGTTGTGTTATATCAAATTTTTTAACCAAATTTATTTAAATTTCATCTTTTTTTCTTTTCAGATAGTTCAGAGAACCCATAATGACAAATAATTTAAAAACCAATGCAAGAAAATGGCTGTTAAAAGAGTATTGGAAGTCTCCAAATGCTGAAACCGTTAGAACAAAATGGCTTGAAACAATTGGTACTCAAATGCCAAAGAGACAAAGTATTTAACACATTTGTGACAAATTTGGTGCCACTGGCTTAATTTTTAATGCTTCAGAAACTTGTCAACCCAAAAGAGTTTGAACAGAGGACCATAAGCAACTTGTTGCTGAAACATATTTTCACAGTCCCAAAAGGTCCGCCAGAAGAGCCGCAACAGAATTGGACATTTCACAAACTTCTATTAAAATTTAATTGCATTAGTATGTAATCTCAAAATAAATGTTATTATTTACTGTTCACCTTGTGTGTGTATATATATATATATTTACTGAGATTGTGTTTATCAGTAACCATGTAAAGATGAATATATCAATTTATAGTGTATAGTATGATTATGAATAAGCATCATCTACTCTCTCAATGGACTTAATTCAGTTCTTTTCAATAAATCAAACAAGAAAAATTAAAAATATTCAGCTAATGTGTAACTATATACTTAATAATGCACTCTTATATATATATATATATATATGTGTGTGTGTGTGTCTAATACAGATAAAATATCAATCAGAAGCCAACAGAATGAGAGGATAAAGAACAAATAATAAACATTTATAAATATAACATGTTTTGCTTTTATTAAAGCTTCATCAGAGAATGAGATATGTAAAAAAATTTCTGGTATTTTCATGTGTGTGTGTGTGTGTGTGTGTGTGTGTGTGTGTGTGTATGTTTGGCAGGGAGGGCTTGCATAAATATATGTGCATATATATGTGAACAGATATCCTATCAAAGACAGATTAGATGACTACAGGGAAGAGTTAAAAAAAATTAATTTTTATCACATTGTTGTATTACACAAGATATTTCCAAAATAATAAAGTGCTTAAAAAATCTCACCACGTTTCTGTTAATTATTAAAAAACAAGATTAAATTTTCAAGTTTTTTTTTAAACATTGTATACATATGGTTAGAAATATTTACACACACACACACACACATTCAACATACACTTATTGATATACTCCTTTTAATGAGTTTTAATTAGATGTACAAACTGAACCATTTTTCTCTTCACATTCCTTTCTCTGGTATTCAAGAAAGTAATTAAATAATTTTAACTAAAATAAGCAGTTGCACTTGTAAGTTTTAAACAGGCTTGCATGACCTTATGTGTCAGTTGATCTAAGTTTTAAGACTATTCAGTACAGGAAGGTAAAATTATTGAAGGGACATAACTTGCAACAAATTTGATAAACATTGTAAATTCACCAACAGAATGTTAATGTTTATAGTTTATGCTACTTGTCTTGGAGAATGTTGAATTTTTTATATATGCATGCCAACTGAATGTATAACTCATTCTGAGATAATTAAATAAGTGTTTAGATTGTAGAGATACCAATAAATAGTTGTTGATATGAAATACTGAAGTTTTAGAGGAATGCATCAAACACTTTCAAATTGACTTTTGATAATTTTATTATTTTTCATGATTGATTGATTGATTCATTCATTTTCTACAGCTTATCAACTCTTTGCAGGTTATTTAAAGCTAGAAAATATTTTAGATTGTAAGCTTTTTTTCATATTGCAATAATAATGATTTAGTGATACAAGTTTTACTAATCAACCCATAGCTGGGGAGGGGAGAAGAGGTTGGTTCATACTTTTTCTAAGGATATTTGTACATAAGTGAATATAAAAAATTGGAATTCAGCTTTCCAATTAACTATTCCAAGCCATTATCCATTACACCATTCACATATCCAAATTTACAGCACTTGGTATTTCCATCCAGGTACTGACTAGGCCTGACATTGATTAATTTCAGTGACCATACAAGAACTGGGCTTTCAACACATTATTTTTCATGATATCAATTTGTAAAATGATTGAATCCTGAATACAATATCATTCAGATTTTTTTCCCGCAGTAGGTTGCCATTTCTTTCTGTGGTAGACCAGTTGCCATCCAAGGCTATAGAACCCGGTCTGTCCTGCTATTTACCCATAGCTAGGAGAGAAGAGGAGGATTCATACCTTTCCCAAGGGTATCAGCACATAAGTGAATGTAATGGATTTGACTGGAATTTGAACTTGGCTCTCCAATTCCTCAATCTTTTTTTTTTTTATTAAGCGTTTCACCCCAAGCAAAGCGGGAAGCCACTAGGACGCAAGGGGTTACAGAAGATTTGGAGCAAGATCAGATAGGAGTGATAGAGGAAAGGATGAAGAGAAGGATAGTGGATAGATCAAGGCAACTGGAGATGTCAACTGACATTACATTTGAATAGTTGGAGATTATAATCTGAGCTGCAATTCATTAAGTTTAATCTGTGTTGTTATACTGTAAGCCATGTATGAATGTTAAATGTATAAATGTTGCATTTTAAAAAATCCATTAATTCTTTAGAAATTGCTTTGTTTATATTTTCAGTATGAAAATAAAGTTAGCAGTTGTAGGCTTCAAAAGGTCTCAAAAGAGATGTGCATTTCTTTAGAAAAAAGGTAATTGAGCCTTGTTTTGCAGTTAGCACTCTCAAGTGTGGGTGGTCAAAAGCACACCTAGATTAAAGGGTCATTTTCTCAAGTTCAGGGGAATGTAGCTATGATCTCTGCTGAGATGTGCATTTTCTTTAATAAAACCTTTTTCAATTACACTGTTTAACAAAAAAACATAACAGGAAAGACATATATCCATGAAATGTAATGATTATACTAATAAGAAATAAACATTTTGTGTGTGTATATATATATATATATATATATATATATATATGTGTGTGTGTGTGTGTACTAAGAAGCACATAAAACATACATTATACTCATATGTATAATATACAGGGTGACTGAAAAGTAACTACCCATTTTAAAATACTTATAATTTATTTATTAACAATAATTTCGCCAAGAAATGGATGTGAGAGGAAAGCATTTAGCATGAGCTTTTATTTAAAATTTGATATGGGCACCAGATTTCACTACCAGATTCTTCAGCCACCAAGGAATTGCATCAACTGATTTCAACAGTGATAATAACGGTGAATTTTTCAATCTTTTATATTACTATTATCCACACTAAACATTCAATTTATTAGAATTGTATATTGAGCACTTTCTTAAAATATCTGTCCTCTGTCTAAATCAAGTCTGGCCAAATAATTTTATATTCTTTTATATATATATATATGTTTTTATTGTTTTGTTTTTTTTTTGAATTTGTAGGTCTCATGAATTGGATCATATTTACAATTCCAATGGAATAAATTATGACTATGGAATATTAGTGTTTAAGCCTTTTTATTATATCCTTACTCTGTCCTAGACATTGAGTTCTACCTGGATTCTATCCTCTTGGAATTTTATTCAAAAAATATATATGTATGTGTATGCATGTATGTATATATATTTATATATTTTGCATATGTATGTGTATATTTACCTCTCTCTCTATATATATATATATATATATATATATAAAATGCAAGTCATCTACCTTTAATATGTTATGTAAAACAAAACATTCATTATATGTACATACATACCTGCATGTATAAAATATATCTTTTCTTTTCTCTCTCTCTCTACATATATATATATATATATATATATATATATATATATATATATATATATATATAATTTATTGTATGCACTATGTGCATTTTCACACACTCACATGTATATATGTACATATGAATGGTGTATCTTTTATATTTATTTTGATGGTTCTTGTGTGTTTTATCTCAAGTAGATAATGAATGGTCAATACATGTTTTTATTTATTTAAACTATTTTTATTTGGTGTTTGACCCTTATATATATATATATATATGTGTGTGTGTGTGTTTGGGTTAACAAGAATCAATACTTTTGGTTTCTTATAAAAAAGGTAGAAGTATATGTGAGTTGATAATCAGTTTGTGAGAAAATCACCTGATTAAAAGGAAAAATATGTGTGCATAAAGAAATAATAGCAAAAGAAAAAGAGTATAAGAAAAACAAAAACATACACCTCAAGTTTAATCTTTTCTAATTAAAGCCAGTGTTTTTGTTTCTAAGAGAAAAGCAGAGAAAGTATTACCTTTAATAATGTTTTTTTATAGAAAGGATTTTTTTTTTATACTTATGAAAGAAACATGTAATTCACTTTCCTTTGCTTGATGGAATTAAAGAAATGTATTATAACTACAGTCTTTAGAAATTTTCATTTGGGATGATGTGCTATTTTACACGGAATTACATTGTTGGTGTGACCTCATCATGAAGAAGAAAAAAAAATGTTGTTTGGTATGAGTTTTCCCTGATTAGATAAGAAATTCCTAGATTTGTCAGAACTTTTTTTTTTTTACTTTTTGTATTGCAGATTCTGGTTGATTGTGCATTCTTTTATTTATAAGAAAAAAATAGGATCAACCATATGTTCATAGACGTGCATGCAGTCTTGTATATAATTTGTACGGAGGAAAAAACAGTAATAGATTCATTAACATAAATCACTTCAACTGGTTTTCACATACACACACATATATATTTTTCACTCAAAGTTAATAAATATCAATTCTTTGTTTTGTTCTGATTATCTTTCAGAGGTTCTACAGAAAGATGCAGAGAATACCATGGAGGGAGCATGTGAGCAGTTAGGGAGAGTTAAGGAAAACTGAAACAAAATTGAATGCAGATACTTAGAATCAGAAGAGATAGCTAAAATTTCTGGGACACATAATAAGGAAAGAGGAATTGGAGAATTTGATACTCATAGGACATACTCAAAGCAAGCGGGACTTAGCAAGTAACCTACCTGATGAGCTTGTTCAAAATGGATGGCAGAAGAGAGAATGGGAGGGATAATAAAAAGACAAACACTGTTAAGAGATACAAAGGATAGGAAATTGTGGAGAGCCATAATCGCCCACATCCTGAAGGGATATGACATTTAAAAAAGATTTTTGTTCCACACTTTCAAATTTTTCAATTTTTTCCTAATTATACCATGTCTGCTTATATTTTGGTGTGTCTAATAGAAAGGAGGAAACGTTTATTTTTTGAAGAAATTTTCCAATATTCCCTTGAGCATATTGAGACAATTCCATTTATTAATTTTGTACTTTTTGATATTTTAACCAATTTTCAGAGTCCCTTTTATTATGCCCCATCCCTACCTTTATTCCAAATTGAACCCTCCCACAATTATTAATACCCTCACTTTCTAATAGGCACTTAAGAATACATTCTTCCATCTGAAAACAAAACATAAATTTAATTTGTTTAAGTATGTTTAACTCCTTAGAGGATGCTTTCTTGATCACTACAATCTTAACCTGTTCAAGTCTAGTGTTAACTGTTATCTTATTCACATATCCCCATAAGCTTTACCTCTTATTTTCTAACCCTCTATTTCAAGTGTCTCTGGGGCCTTGTAAATGGTAAAAAAAAAAAAAAAGTATTATTTTGTTTGAAGACACTGATGGACACTAATTTTTAATTTTATTTTTTCAAGGTTTTGTCATAGCTTGAAAGTCAGTCAGTTAAGTGCCATACATGATACACATTTGAAAATCATGTCTATTTTGATTCATGACTAACTAGGCCGAAGTTTTTCCTGCAGTATGTTGCCATGTCTTTCTGCAAGTTATTGCCAACAAACCTACAGGACCCAATCTGTCCTGTTATTCAACCCATAGCTGGGAAGAGAAGAGATCATACATTTTCCAAGAGTATTTGTGTGTAGGTGGATGTAATAAACTCAACTTGAATTCAAACTCAGCTCTCCAATTTCTTATTCTGAGCCAATAGTTTAAAAAAACTTGTTTACAATCATTTCACAACCATCTCATTTATTAGTTCCCCCTTTTATTTTTCAAACATTAATTACATTTTCTGATATTTTCTATTTCCCCAATGTATTACAACCCCCATTTTGTTTGGCATCCAAGAGTAACATAGAACATATTTGAATATGATTAAACTGATAAAAATGGAAAGTAAAAACCAACCAGTTGCATTTATATACTTCTTTCTATATCAGATTCTTTTTTTCTTTCTTTTTAAAGAAAGAAACTTTCTCCAAAACTAACTGTGTATCTTAGCTATTAATGGTTGGTCTATAACTAAACAACAACTGTCTCATACACTGATGATTGCAAATGATTAAATTATAATTATTAAAATAATCTCAAAATATTTTTTAAATTTACATAAATATTTTATTTATCTGTCTCCATTTGAGACTGGATATGTGTGACTCTCCCATGTGTACATGGGAGTAGAAGCAACAATTGCACAGTCCTCATCAAAGCTGATATGTGGCTAAATTGTGTTTTTCTTTTTCTTAAATATTCATTGCAAAATTATCAGTATGCATTATATGGTAGAAAACATGCTATATATACTGAAGTATCTTTGAATAACTTGTTCTTCTTTTATGGGCTGTATTTTTATGGACATGGGTGACCATGGCTCTCTACAATGTCCTATCCATTTACACAAGCTCGTTAAGTAGGTTACTCAATTTCTTTCAGCCCTCTTGCCTTATCCTCTGAGTGTCAAATTCCCCAAGCCCTCTTTCTTCATTATGTGCCCTAGAGATTTCAACTATCGCTTTCTGATTTTATGTACAAGTTTGTTTTTTTTTCGCTTTCATTTTCTTTAAAATTTCCTCTTGCTTATATGTTCTGTTTGTAGTATTCTCAGCATCCTTCTGTAGAACTACATCTCTATTGCCTCGTCTCCTCTTCATCTGCAAGGAAATTATCCAGTATAATGTGCTATATAGAAGGATTAATATTACATAGCAGCTCTTTTCTTTGTTTCAAAGAAAGTATACTTATTTCTTAATATTTGATTAGTTTCTGGAAGGCATCTTTTTCTATTCCAGTACATGTTTGGATTTTTATGCCACATTTTCCAACATTTGTTA